>BSQZ01000011.1:1252500-1412500 GCA_033239005.1 Lamellibrachia satsuma
AGTGTATATCAAATGGTTCATCAGAGGTGCAATCTCATACAAGAATAAAGAATGTAGATAGCACTTGCATGGTTGTCAAATCACTTGGTGCTTGAATATGCTTTATCCCAGGCTACATATGTTAATTGTTACTGCTGCATGAAATCAACATTGTTACATTGTGTATAACCTTCATGTGTATCCATCTACTTCCTATACACAAGACTGACAGTTTTGTTAACAGATTCATAATATTTATTCCTTGCCCATCAACCATTTTGTTATGTGTGAGCCACACAGAAATTAACTTGAAACTTTAAATAAAATTAATTTTGATACAATCTATGAACTCAACTCTTGGAAAAAAATGAATCACCATAGCACAAATGATGCACACAACGGTCATTAATAGAAATGTGCATGGTTCCAAAATACATGTTTAATCACTGCATGACTTGCAGAATTGGATACACACTTAACACACAATACAAGAGGAATATATAGGTCTTCATATTGTCTCTTTTGTGGCCTTCTACAAATATTATTCACTTTCTTATTTTTTCTTCACCTGAATACAGTTGTATACATAATATTTGACTGCCTTCCAAGATAGACATTGCAATGCTGATTCCAGCTTTATCTCCTTGCACTTTCATCATTGTGATGAATCTGTTTTTCTCTACTGCTGACTTCTCCTCATGTGACCAAGGCTTTTTCCTCACACTGCTGAGATAAAAAAAGATACTTTTAACACAACCGTCATTGCATGTGAACATGAATGTGTTGCTATCTACAAATATTGAGAATACATTCTAAGGCTAATCTCAAGAAAACATTTGAAGATTTTGCTTTTGTAAAACAGTTGAAGTTTATGATTTGAGATTTAAAAAAATTTATTTCTTATATGCCACAAGATAATGGCAAGCCATAAGATATCGCACTCATGCAGTGAGCGTTTTGGTGAGGGCTATTCCATTAAAAAATGTGTAGGTGGACCTGTATTAGTAGCATTCACATTACACCATGATGATGCATACTGTATGCATATATCATCAGAAGCCAAAATGATTTCCCTCACCACCGAATTAAAAATTATCTGTACCCCATCAATGAATTTGGAATTAGAGTGACACTCCCACCAACGAATTATATATATATATATATATATATATATATATATATATATATATATATATATATATATACAGTCGCGCCTCGTTATAACGCGGTAGTCGGGGTCCACGACTCCGGACCGCGTTGTAAGCGAGGCGCGTTAGGTGTTCTCATGTCTGCCACCAGGGAGCTACTAAACAACAGCGACCGCCGCCCGCTGCACCAAGTCCGTGAACCCTGTCGAAGCCCCGTGTGCTTGCAGCATTGTCTTATACGACAATATGCAGTTTATGGAACTTACACACCCTCTTGACTCTTGAACTTAATAAAACACATGTACGTATGGAATAGATCTACTACGATGATGATGTACTGGACCAACAGGCCTACGAATCGAAAAAATAATAACCTGGACCTGAGCAGCTGAAAACGTATATGATTTGACAAACGTAGTATGCAAGCTGATAAAACACATAAAAAGACAATAGGTAGAATTAATAATTGTTTCACTTTGTCTTTCAACCGATCTCGATCGAAGCATAAATTTATTACGCACCACTTAACATCGATTCATCGTTTCATATGCGGATGACGAATTCGTATTTTCGCCACCGGTAGCGCCTTGGGTTAGGAATTTGGCATGTTGGTTTCGTGTCGCGAAAACGATTAAATTTACGATGTAACGGAAGCATGTAATTTCACCCAAGTGTTATATTGGTACTGCATATAAAATGCATTTAAAACGGTTGATCTGATTCTTACGCGAGGCATATTTGTGAATCTCGATTGCAATTTACAAACCGTCGAAGTGAAGCCAGCGACAGCGATTGATTTCGGCGGCAGCGCAAAACAAACAACACGTTGATACTCGTTCATTGACATTGTTCACCTAATCGTTTCTTGAGAATTGTCAAAGCAATTCTAAGTAGGTTTAAGCGGGCCCATTTTACATTTTCCTGGCGGCAGAAATTCGGGGTCCACGACCGACCGCGTTATATCCGAATCCGCGTAATAACGGGGCGCGTTATAACGAGGCGCGACTGTATATATATTATATATATATATTATGTATATATATATATATATATATATATATATATATATATATATATATATATATATATATATATATATATATATATTATATTATTTTCAGGCTCTATGCCTCTGCATTTAAAAATGGAATGGCCCTGAGTTCATCTCCTGAGAGTCAGACAGGACTGATATTAAAATGATCATCTGCGCGTTACAACGGACAGAGCGATGTTTACACATCTTGAACTTTTAAACTGTGGCCAGGGATTTAACTGTAACTGCACTGTAACATCAAAAGTTGGATGTGCTAACCACTCTACCAACAAGATCTCAGAGCTCTATGACACATCACCAAGACAGGCACACTAATGTTGTGTTCGATTTTATGGACAAAAACATACAACCAGTAAGCATGAGAAAGTACCAAAAATATAACAATTTGAAAATACTACCCTTTATAAATATATTAAAATAAATAAATGCCCAGGTATTTCCGTTTTTCTTTGACCTTTGTCTGTTTCTTGGATGTTTCATTCCAGGGCTCTCCAGTGTGCAGTTCATGTCTAAAAGCAAGACGAATAAAGTTGTCAAATAAAAACGAGTTTATCGAAAATACGAGAGAGGGAGAGGGAGAGAGATGCACTTATTTTGACAAAAAACACATGTAAAATAATATCGAATGCAAATCAGGAATTAAAGTTGACAGCGGAAAAACAAAATAAATATATTAAGCAAATATGTTGGTCAGGGAGACCGCCACTAAGACCAGTCTGGTCACTAACATGAGGCCACCCTTGCACAAATTAAATATTTTTCGAATTATTCATGTAGACATGTAAAATAGTATGTACTTAAACATATATAATATATAAATACATAGCTATATAATAAAACACATAATATACATACATGTAGTTACATACACTTTCCTATATATAGAAAAATGGTTATTGTCAAGACAAAAAGAATGTTTTAACAATTTTTTTTATTTCATTTAAAGTCAATTTATATGCGTGTTATATAGATAGAAGTACATACATATCAATAAAAACATATAAACCTATATGCGTATATACAGCAATTTAAAACGTCTAAATGTACATAAAAAACTGTAAGCTATGGAAGCTAATACAGTGACAAAAACATCACGCGTACAGGCAGTCATTGAGATTAAGAGTTACAAATGTAACAGTTTGCAATATTACAGACTGCACTGTATTTTGACAGCATATATTGTTTAGTATGAGTGATGAAACCACAAAACAAATGAGTTTGAACCAGGATAGGGGTGCTATTTAATATATGGGCTATGCCAAACCTGTGTGACTTCCGAGTAAGTTCCGAACGTGCTTTTCCATGTGGATATTATGACAATTTCTTGTATGCACCTCAGCATTTTCTATTAAACATAGGTTCACGAAAAACTCAAGAGATTTGCATTGTAGTACCGATGGTAGTATTTTAGCAGTTACAAATGCAGAACATCCTCTTCCTTTAGTATAGTTATTTCATCAATTTACTAAATTGGCACTGCCACTGGCACTGGCAGCACTGCACAAAATCAGTATGCACATAACATGTTTACTGGTTAGTGTGGTTTTTGCCTTACGTAATATAGTATGCTGTTTTAAAAAAATCTGAAGACACTTTTGCATGAGATCTATATTCGAAACAACTACCAGTGACAGTGGCAGTTATTTCATCTATCGAGTACAAACAAATTGTTAGAAAAGTTGGCTTCGGTGAACTAAATAAAACGATGGAAAGATACCTTTCTCAAAGCAAGGCTAGCGCCGGAATTTGCCTTATACTGGCTTGCATCAAATTCGAGCTGCTTAATAGAATATGACGTTTTCACAGTTTGGCAAGAGATTCACTAACTCTACTTTCCATTCCAAGGTGACTTCCATGACAAAGCTATTAAAATTTTAATGATCGATGTCCTACTGCTTCCAAATCTCTGAACAAATTTTAAATGTTATACAGTTATTTCATAGACCCTAAACACTTAATTAAAACAGCTCCTTAGGCTTAGACTTAGTCTTAGACTTAGATCCATAGCCATAGGCCATAGCTTAGGCATAGTCATACTTATAGAGGCTTAGGCTTACTCAGACTTAGTGTAGCCAAGCTGCAAGCAAGTTTTCAATTAATATTGATTCCTTGCGCAAATGTTTCTTCATATTTTTTTGTAAAAACGGCAATAACCATTGACCTTTAGGCCCCCTATGGCTATGCCTGTGGCAATGCAAGCTATGCCTACGCTATGCCTATGCCTATGGTTATGTACAAAACCTAGGCTAGACTAGAGTGCTTAGTCTACCTAGACGGTAAGACGGGATACACTCACCATCAGTTTTGATTGAATTCCGCTTGATCAAAGTCCACCACATTGGAGCCACATTTTCTGTGCATCCGAGTTACATTCTTCGATAATTAAGGATCTGAGTACGATTAATTTACTACAACATTCTTTGATTTCGTCATAGTTTATTTTATTATTGCACACACAGCGTCTTGCGTACGGTCGGTGAATTTTGGCGCGCTATTACATTTACCTGATTCTTTGCAGTGCGACAACATTTTGTAACGATGGATATTATTGGCTAGTCGAAAAATTAGGTTCATTGGTAACCGAGGCTATCATTAGAGATGCAGTAACTAGATACTAATTTTTCATTGGTTGTAAATAACCAACACCGCCATCTGTTGGATAATACAAAACAGCCATTCGCCAGATGGCACTACTAGTCAGTAGATGTGTTTTAGGGAACGATGTGAACTCGCAACGATTACAACACAACTATCGACTGCGAGAACCAACGAAGATAGTTCAATGTATATGTATACTTGGAAGTTGCGGGCCCGAGAAGCGTCGTCGATGTTGACGTTGTACGTCTGGTTTGTGCCACATTTTGTGCAAACACTGACCAGTTACAGTGTCACTTAGACTTAGTCCGTGCGTCAATATCACTACTGACATTAGGTCAAGAGTTCTAATGCGTTTCATTCCGTTGGTGCTAGAAGTGTTAATAAATGTTGAACTTTATATCATACACAGGTTTACATTGTACTTCGAATCTCCCTAAGCTCAATTAACCCAATTACACCACAGTCACAAAACTGCAATTATAAGGTCCAAGGTGTGTTGAAAAACATGCGTGAAATCATTAATGGGCGAATCCGAATCGTGAAAAGGGGTGCTTTCCAAACACATGCCCGTCCTTCGTGTGGTGATCGAATTTTTCGAACGAATCATCCAAGAAATCCCCTTTTGATTGTGTACGTTCGAACCATCCTTTTCAAAATACCGAGGACGGGCCTGAATACAAAAATGCTATCAAAAAGCTGCTATAATTCCGTGAGTCATAGCCCTTATATACATACATACATACGTACATCCTCTTCAGCTCTTCTAGGCTAGTAGCCTTTTAGCTGGTTTTGACAATTGTTTGTGCGCACATGGGTGGAAAGTTGTCATTTTGTTCAAAACTGTAAGCGCACCAGAATCTGTCCAGTCTTGATTTGATAATATTTAATGAGAGCGCTGAAACTACATACTCTGTGAGGGTGTTCCACCGATTTACTACCCTCTGCCTGAAGTAATGCCTTCTTTGTCTTGCAGTCACGCGTTCCTTCTTGAGTTTCAGGCTATGGCCCTGGTTACCGTATTGTCCAGCTCAAGTGGCATTCTATCAACTTTATAGATTCCATGGAGATATCTGTACGTTTCAATCATGTCTCCTCTTGTTCTATGGGAGAGGCTTGGGAGCTTAAGCGCCCTGAGCCTGTCACCATATTCCATGTTATTCAGTTTTGGGACGTCGCTGAATGTTCTCAATCATCTTTTGGTCTCTCTCGAGTGTTGGGGTCCAGACTACATTGCCATATTCTAGAATAGGTCTGACCAGGCTCGTGTATAGTTTTTTCATGGTTGGTTCAGCCAGGTATGTAAATGATCTTCTTATGGCTTTGTTTGCTGCCACTTTTTAGTCCATGCTTCTAGTTGTCTTAGGTCTTTCTGTAATGTTACTTGGTCACATTGAGCAGTCATTTGTCGGAATATCTTGGTATCATCAGCGAACATGTGAATAGGTGAGTCAACCACATCAGGCTTGTCATCAATGGAATGCCGCTCATGACGGGAGACCATGATGAATTGTTACCATTGACGAGAACACGTTGGTGTCGTCCCTCCAGGAAGGCTGCAATCCATTGCACCTTGCCGCCTATCCCGTATCCTGCCAACTTAACTAGCAGCCTCTGGTCTGGGACCGTGTCGAATGCTTTGGCAAAATCAAGGTAAATTATATCCACACTATCTCCCTGCTCTATGGCTTCCGTCCATTTATCAAGGACCTCAAGTAGCTGTGTAGTGCATGAGCGTCCATGCACGAAGCCATGCTGAATACATGACAGTAGGTTGTTTCTTGTCATGTGCGCCATCACTTCGTTTCTAACCAACTTCTCCATCATCTTGCAGGCTACAGAAGTGAGACTGACAGGGCGGTAGTTTCCTGGCAAGTGTTTCTGGCCCTTCTTAAATATTGGGGTGATGTTTACCTCTGTCCAGTTCTGTGGTAAATCCCCCCAGCAAGTGATCTGGTGAATAGTTTTTGGAATGGTTCTACTAGCTCATCAGTCAATTCAACCAGAAGACGTGGATGGAGCCCATCCGGTCCTGGTGGTTTTATAGTCTTTAGTGTCTTCAAAATCTTCTCGACTTCCTCGTTTGTGGTCAGTCAGCACTGTGTTGTGCAGTCTGTTCTCAAACGTGGGGATGTTCTCAAGGCTTTCTAGGGTGAAGACATTTGTGAAAAAAGTATTGAGTACTTCGGCTTTGTCAACATCCGTCTCAGTCATTGTCCCATCCAGACGCTCAAGATCTGCCACTGCTGAACAAGTCTTCATCTTTGACCTGGCGTACCTGTAGAAAGCTTTGGGATTGGCCTTAGCTTCCCTGGCTATCTGTCTCTCGAAATCTCGGACTGCCTTTCTCACCTCTGTCTTGACTCTGTTTGATGCTTTTCTATATTCTATAGAGTGCTGTTCATTTCTGGTCTCACGGTATAGAATATATGCCTCAGACTTTCTCTTAACTGCCGTGATGGTCTTGGTATTGTCCAAAGTGGTCTGGCTTTTCTTGCTTTACTTCTCATTATGTGTTTCGGTATATGTTTATTGGGTGCATTCCTTATGGATTCCTCAAGGATTGCCCAGCATTGCTCTGTTGATTTATCTCTAAAATCTTCATTCCAGTTCCTAGAGGTCATCATTTCTCTCATTTCTTTGTAATTTCCTTTGTCATATATGTATTTGTCAACCCTAGATTTGGTGGACTTGGTGTAGCAACAAACGTTGAAATTCAGTAGTGAATGGTGGCTCTTCCTATTGGTGCCAGGTACTTGAGTTTCTCGATTGGTGAATATCAGATCGAGTGTGTTTGGTGTGTTGTTTCCTCTATAGTGAGTGGACTCAGTCACATGCTGGGTCAGGAAGGATTCCCGGACAGCTTCCATGAAGATGGTGCTTGTGTGGTTGCGATCAGGTGGTGAAGTGTTCTCACGCCAATTGAGGCTTGGATGGTTCAGGTCACCAAATATCAGTACATGCGAGAAACCTAGATTGTTTGCTTTTTTCAGTGTATCATTTATCTTTGCATCATTTGTGACATTACTGTTTGGTGATCTATAGATGCAGCCGCTCAGTAATTTGTCATTTTTCATCAGTTTGGCTTCGTTGGTGCCGGTCATTTCTCTGCATTCAGTGGCCCCAAGAGACTCATGTGTGTAGATACCTACACCTCTCTTTGCGCAATTAAAATTTTCAAAACACTTGTATTTTTCAATGACCAGTTCTGTTTCCGGGGTTGTACTGTACAATTTTTGGCATCACCTCAGTCACTCCGATCACCAAATGGTTTTGCTCTCCTATCATCACCTTTAACTCATTTCTTTTGTTCAACAACGAGTCAGCATTAAAGTACACACGATTCATACAACTATTTACATTGCTGATTGAGTTTCTCTTTGTTGACAGGCTGGCCTGGTTGTGGGTCTCCCTCTTCCTTGCTGTGGGTTTTTCTCCTTCCTTTTGTGGCTCTCCCTCCTTCCTTTTGCGGTTTTCTCTGTTGCTTTGCATTTCTGCCCTTTGTAAAAGGGTGGCATCGCGTTTTAGGAAGATACTCTGAAATGTCTTGTTTTCTGACTTAGCTAGCAGTCTTGGCTTATTTAGGATCAGTGTCCTCATTTGCTCAGTTTTCACTTTGATGCTTAGCGGTTTGGGTTTCTCGTTATCTGTTGACTCGCTGTCCGTGCTTGTTTACTGCCGTGTCACTGCAACCACTTTTACGTCGTCCAGTTTAAATTTTCGACACAGCTGTTGAACGCTGTCTTGGTTGTGTTACTTCCTGTTGTCTAGATCATCTGGATTTACTTTCAAGTTGAAACCAATGATGTTGGTTTTGTGTAGGTCTCTCTGTGTTATTTCTCTTGAGGTTTCCTCTCTGTTACGCTCTAGTTCAGACTCCATCATTGAAAGTTGTTTCCTCAATTCCTGGACATCGCTAGAGTTTGAATTTGGCTCTCCTAGTGTTTCCTTTGGACTAGCCAGGTCTTCTCGCGGGTCTTTTATCGTGGATATGTCATCTTTCAGTCTCTTGAGATCAGTAACATATTCTGTCAGCTTGTTGACTCTGGTGTTGACATATTTTGTATCTCCTTTCAACTCACTCTTCACTTTCTTGATTTCTTCCATTGCCTTAGTCATGTAGTGCTTACATCTATATTCAATAAGCTTGTCTGTTTGGGCTGCTTGTATAGCAGGACCCCGGCATATGATGCAGAACCAGTTCATATCGTCATCCTTCAGTAAGTTGAACTTCGCTTCTGCTATTTTTGCACAAACGAAGCAAATCCATTTTGCACATCTTTCACATTGTAACATTTTATCAATAAGTTCTGAACATGTGTCGCATAATTTGGCTTCGTTGACGTTGAACTTTGTGATGAAGGTCTGGACTTATTTTTTCCTTCACTGGGGCCATGGTAGAAAAGTTATTTGCTTACCTCATAGACGCTGTCACTTGTTTCATTGAGACTTGTTACTCCCTGTAATTAACTGTTCAGTTATAAATATTTGAATTACTCTCAGGCCCACGGTGACGTCTAACCTTACTTGGGTTGCTAGGCGCGCCCGTTGTTACTGACTCGGCGCCAAACATTCAATGCCTTTACAGACGAAAATCTACGTTTTTTGTTTCTTATTTCGGTATAGGTTTGCTGTGATATGACCAGGTGGGGTTTATTTCCGTGTGTTAGTTATCATAACACCAGAATTTCGTTGTTCTAATTGATTTAGTAGTTTTTGAGGTGCATGCTGCACTCTATGCAGTTTCTGCGTAATGGTCAACATCACCACCGCCACACTCTACAATGTACTCCATCATTCCTTATATGAGTTCAAAAAGTTTACGGTTTCTTGAAATTGTATTTCGCAGCTTTATGTAGATAGCAAAACACTAGTTATATATTCTTTCAGTATTTGTTCTATTGAGATATGGTGCAGTATCAGATATAACAACCACGACCGTCACAATTGTACATTCCTGGGATTTTTTATTTTGTTTAGTTTTAGTAGGTGAAATTCTATCTTCCCCATTGTGTTTTCGGAAAATACAGTCATGATTCTTTAAAAATGTCAATGTCTAAATGTTCCTCCATGTCAAACTTTCGGACACTTTAGTGTGGATGAACGGCATGAGCCCAGGTTACCCTACTGATATGCATGGGAGATTAATTCATTGAGTCCAGAAACGGGTTCACCGACTGACGGATTCACAGACGTGAACCTCAATGTTCGTAGTTCTAAACAAGTCCAGTATTGTATAAACTCACCAGCGGCCCTACGTGAGAAACTACTAACCTAGCTTTTACAGATGTCTCACTGAATTTAGGTTTTACTTGTACATAGGCCTACAAAGAATACATGTAACTAGGGTACGAGAGTAGGGGATAAGATCAGATAAGAGAAGAAAAGATAAGATAAGCAGGGTGGATGAGTTAGGCCTTAAGAACAATTGAAAGGACTGGGGCAAAGCGTTTAACAGGAAAGATCCCCGGCGGAATTCTTTCGAACTTCACCGAAAACGGAATTTTAGGTCGGTGTGTTTTCTCGTCAGTAGCGAGGGTCGTAGGGTAAATAACTGTCTCTGTTTAGACACTTAGCAAGTCAACCGTAACAGTTTTTTGAGGTTGGCATGTATATTCCTTCTCGGGCTTAAACGCTGTCTCCAACTTTCATTTTAAATGTCGAACATTGTTGGTATTTCGCGTTTTACCACCAACAATACCGAAACACTATCCAGCTTAGGAAGTTATACACAACTGTAATGTTTCTTTCTCATCCACAAATAGCAACGGTTAAGAAAACTTGCTAATTGCAGGCGGTGCCTTTTTGTCTTTCATTGAAACAATTTCTGATAACTAAAATAGAAGGAAAACCAATGCATTGTTTGTCTAGTATTAGTATTGTGCTTGTTCGCTGCGGTGAAGTAGCTCAGTAGTGAAAGTGAAAACCGGACTCTCAATCAGGATGCTCGGGGTTCGAATCCTATTGCTTTCGTTTCGACACTTGGGCAATTTCGTTCACTCCATGTTGCATTAGTTCACTGAGCTATACAAATGGGTACCTGGCTATTGACAGTAGTGGATACATATCAACGTTTTCGTGCAGTAATCGTAGTGTGGTTGAATGCTTCCCAGATAAGTGAACATGTCTGCCAGTGGTGCAGTATCAAGCTTAGAAGGTCCCAAGGACCTGATGCAGCGCTGTGTGCGAACATACATTTATCCATGCTATTTTTCAACAAAAGGCAAAGAAATATTGTGGGTGACCTAACGTTCCCAGATTCACGTCTGGATGCTACACGCAACTGAAACGTTCTGCGAAGATAACAGCGAACACTGCCCCATAAGCATCACGCCAATGTTCTTTCAGCGAATTAATTAAAACTATGTTTATATAGGCATAGGTATCGGTGTTAAAATAAGCATCACATATACTCGACGAACGCCTTTATATATTGCCTTGGAGTATCGCGCTGAATAATCGATATGTATTGTCGTGAATGTGTGTGTGTGTGGTTGGGTTGTGTGGCATCTGGTTTGACTGCGGATATGCTAGAAGGGAAGGGGTTACTTTTTAGACATCGTCCAATATAATTACCCCCACCCCACTCATGAATTATATCTAAGTATATTATGTAGGCCCTATACGTATATGAGCGTTGCCAAATTCATCGCAACATTTCCATGCCTCCACCAGTACGTCAAGATGGACTCGTCCGACGAATAACGCCATTCGTTATGATATTTAATATGGCGTCGCGGGAGCGCTGCGTCGTGACAGGCGAAGGTGTTGCCGCGATGTCTCGGCGGCGCCTGCAGTCACCAATGCTCTGACGTAGCAAGTCCAACCACCGGCCCGAACAGCACGGACGTTTTCGCGACCTTCCGAAGACGGGCGTCGCTACGAATGAGGGCAATATCCGTGCTTATTTTGTGGATTTGCGTTCAAACACAATGGGCGGTAAGTTGTGTGAAATTCGCGTTTCATTAAGGTTATACGTGTATTGTTTGTATGTGTACACTCAGTATAATAGCTACTCGGACTGGTGGGACATTGTTTGCTTTTACACACGCAATCCAGAAGGGATACATCGCCAAACAGGATTTCTGTTACTGTCGTCCACGATCCCAAGAGCGGCCCATGTAATCCAGGATATGCATCCATTCATATTATGGTCTAACCGCTTTCTCGATTACATGCATGCACGTGTTCCGGCGTTCGTGGTTTAATGTTGTGCGTGCGCGCGTGTGTGTGGCAGGCAGACAGGCAGTCAGGCAGGCAGGCAGGCAGATAGGCGTGTTAATTATTGGCGTACAAGAAATTGATGCATCGTTGTCTGTTGTTATATCCAGATGCATAACTTGACGCCTGTTAATTGTTCTAAGTGCGTCGCGAGATCTGATTGAGCACGTTGGCGTTACGAAGCTCAATAGCTTAACATCACCTGTGCAAACCACAAATCCAGTGGTAGGGACTCTCTTCCACAATGAGGGCGCCATGTAGAATACATACTTTAAATGTTTGCGGTCATACTTTTTTCTGGAGGTAACCAAACGTATATTTATAGCTTCGTGATGCGAAGACAGTGAAATATTGTTGTCTCCTCTATTATTTGATAAAAGCAACAGTGTTATACGACTCCTAGTTAGTGCCACCTGGTAATGTAGCGCAGAATAACCACCATAGCCAGTCATCAGTAGGCAAACTGTACACTGCAAATGGTCTCCTAATTGGAGACATGTTGGCACGTGGCTGACGTCACCAGGAGCGACCAAATTTAAAACAGCCTGTCACAAATTACGCTCGTTACTATAATAAGCGAACTACATTATACGGACACACGCTCGCGTGCACGTTCATGTTCGTGTGAAAACCAAATCCATCTGTTGACACACGACGACGAGCCTGCCGCGACACATTTCTCGGTGTCAATGTCGCGTTATCACCTCGCCATACGAGAACAGTACTACACCTTCAGGGCGCGTATGTTGTCTACGCGAATACATTAGTCGACTAGTCTGTTGACAATGGCTCGTGAAACGTGTCTCGCTGGTAGTAGTTGGGTTCGTAGAGAGATTCGACCCATTGTATCATAAGTGCATCATTTCCAACTTCCTTATCACCCGCCAGACGCCGGCGGAAAGTGTGTGCGTGGGAGTGGGAGTGGGCGTGTGTGTACGTGTGTGTGTGTGCGTGTGTGCCGCGTGCGTGTGTGTGTCCGCCAGTGTCCGCGTCCGTGCTTGCGCTTAACCTCCCCCTTGGCCTCCCCCGTGACCTCTCCCATAAACCTCCCCTTTGATCTCCCCCTTGGCCTCCCCCTTGACCTCTACCCTAGACCTCCCCTTGACCTCCCCTTGACATCTCCCATTGACCTCCCCTTGACCTCCCCCTTGACCTCCCCCCTTGACCTCTCCCATGTACCTCCCCTTGACCTCCCCTTTGATCTCCCCCTTGACCTCCCCCCTTGTCCTCCCCTTGACCTCTCCCCTAGACCTCCCCTTGACCTCCCCCTTTGACCTCCCCCTTTACGAGATCCTAGATACGTCAATGCAGTGGGTGCCCTACTTTTAAACGCTATATGATTACGATTTGTTTATTTGCGCATGTATCATGTATCGTGTATCGTATATCATGTATCATGTATCGTGTATCGTATATCATGTATCATGTATCGTGTATCATGTATCGTGTATCATGTATCATGCTCTCTATACTCTTGGATTTCATATTTACCCTAACATAATAATTTATTATTATTTGTTTTAAGCAACAAAGATGTGTTTCTTGAACATAATGTTTAGAGTATCGTGGACAGAAAAGGAAAGTAAAATACAAAGTGGACATCAAGTTGAGGAAAAGATTGAGGGGTTAGAAGGAGAGTTCGGCAAAGAATTAAAATCCTCGAATGTCTACCAGCCTGGATAAAAAAAGAACGTAACAAACGGTTTGAAGACACCTGTGGTCGTGTGAAATGGAGGGTCATAATCTCCTACACAGGTAGCAGGTGTGGCACCCAATGATGACGAAGACCGAGCTAACATAGGATAATCGTAATATACTGGCATATACACCAAAGTCACTCATTTCATTTATTCTGCCCAACAGGTGCGAACCTAGCAATGATGTGACGTTGCATGTTACGCCATTTTCCACCGGCCCAACCTGTCTAGTTAGGCGCGAAGTTGGGCGGACATAGATACAGCGAATACGACCGTATAATAGTTGTTTCAAATGTCGCCAACGTGATGCATCCCGTATCCATCGCGTGGTTAGCGTCTGTCCAACACGACCTTGTCGCATTTAGTTAGCTAATGGCTTCACATTTTCGTCACCTTGCTTCAATGGAGCACACATTTACATTGTATTATCGTAGTAATATAGGCCTTCAGATACGGTTATGTTACCAGCTGCTGGTAGCCTGGAGACAATCGTGATTTATTTTGCAACCCGATCTGGGCTGGGAATATAACACTACTATGAAGATCACCATGTCGCTTGGAGTGCGTCAAGTCGGTCCATCATACCGGTGACTGGCTGGCGTGTGATATCGTATCCCCAGTTGTAATTCAGCATCTTCCATTCATGCCCTTTGGAGTATCATTTTATATGGTCCTACTGGATTAAGTTATTTCGCTGCTTTGGCCACTAATTTTATTCGTTCTATTGTGTGCGGTGATTATCTCCAAATTCAACTACGCGTGACAACCCACACATTGAATATTTTTGATTGCGTTTGTACATATATTACTATAATATGTCACAGTCATAGTGATTTGTCACATGGATTTCTCGCTCTGTTTTTCCCTTTTTGGAAATTAATCAAGGTACTGTATATACTTTTAGATGGTTATTACAAGGTTGTTACAGTTAAAATTGCGTGTGTCTAGTGTTTTATAATACGTTCATTCTTTTCTTAGTCATTTAACCTTAGTTACTAGTGCGTGTGCAAATGTACGTTAATATTAGTTTAATGTTACGTATTTTTTAATTGTACGTGTCTATGAAGGGGTTGGCTTCGTAGACGAAGCTTCGTAATTGCTAGTTATTATTATTATTATTATTATTGTTATTAAAATAATAATTAGTGTTAATAAAATTACTTCTGCTGCTGTTCCTGCCGCCGCCCCGGAAACCAAATCTGGAGGCGCGTTATAAAAAGGGTTTGTCAATGTGGAAATCGGTATGCAATACGAAAGTTGTCAACAGATGAATGAATACACTAGGGCGCTAGGGAGGGTATATACGATTAAAAAGATGAAGTCTTCAGATGAAGACTTAATTAAATTGTTTCCTATTGACCTAACGTTAACATCGTTGACGTTGCAGGCGAGTGCCTGGAGAGATGCTGCCGCTGTCGCTGTCTGCAGAGCGTGCCGTATGCGTCTCTCGCCGCCTGGGTTTTGCACGTGATGGCCGTCTGTGCAGCCGGCGTCTCTCTCATTATCGCCGTCGACAGGACACGCACGCTGCTCGAGTGGAAACACCTGTACGTTAAACACATTCATAGTTGACACCCATATGTCATGTCCAGTCAGTTTAATACCATATGGACAGGCGCCACGTCTCCTGTTTTGTATATCTCCTTTGTTCGCCAGTTTTGTCATAGCTTATCATTCCTTTTTCAAATAGTATCCTTTTAAAAATATTCTTCTCATTATTTTCTGTCACAAATAATTGGCAAGACCCGGCAACATATTGCATAAAATAGCATCCTTGAGATCTTAATTTTTCAAAAATAAATTCAATTCCGTATTTCACGAGGGATGTGCAAAATGTTTCTACGGATTGCATAAAATGGCATTTGAGGTCATCATTTAAAAAAGCAAAAAAGCATTGCACGAGTGGTGTGTGCCCTCTCTGACATTCTGCATAATTCCTTATAATTAATTAATTTGGCACCTCGCAAATGCAGTAGTATTATCCGGGCTTCACAGTATAGCCATCACAGAGCCAGCCATTTTGAGATAAACGCTACCCGCTCAGGTCTGAATTTCTTTTGGTTACCAGGGTAAGATTCTATGGGTGCACGTATACACTCCAGCTGCTACGGTTCTGTGGGATGCCTCTTGGTTGACTTTGTTGATCACTGAGTGTGTTGCTTTTTTTTATCTAAACTGTCTTCGTGTCACGCTGTAAAACTATTGGGTCAATGTAAAACAAACATGATGAAAAATGTTAAACGATAATACTTCAATATTAAAATACATTTGTGAGATAAAGAGATAAAGGAATACCACAATTGCATGAATAGTGCTTTATAATTAGTAGCTGGTATGAATAACTATTTGTTTGAATCAAGGTATAACGCTTTTTTTTATCAAAAAACCGTGTGTCTCTAGATGACGTGATTGTTCTTGTCGAGAAGAGATGGTAACTTATTTTAAGACCGATCGCTTCTAAATGACTACCGATATTGCCCGCAGGTGATCGAATATGCCCGAAGACATGTTGCTTTCAGACTAGACTACATGGACGTGGTGTGTATATCAGTGATGGCGGGCATGTTGTCTGCCGTCACTGGGTTCTTGATTCTATCAACGGTGTCATCAAAGCCGATGTCTTCGTACATATTCTGCTCGACGAGGAAAAATCGATACGCCAGGATATTTAACGGTGTCGTAAGTGAAACAAACACTACTAATGGTCTTTTGATGATGCACAGCTGACGGTGTCATTAAAATGCGCCTTCTTATTGGGAACGAGTCGTGTGCAACCAATGTCATTTCAACTGTATTGTTAATTAGCGAAGCTGACATAGCATTTCTATCATGATTTTACGAACGTTTTAAAATATACAGTTGCTGCTGATTGTGACTTTACATTGACTAATTCGTACGTTTTGAAAAAAAGATAAAAAGGAGGAGAATCAAACAGTTACATATGCTATTAAATAAGCAGCCGTTGTCATTATACTCAGATGCATCTTCGCATTATCGGTATTTTCTATGTCCATCAAGCCCATGAGGACAATTTGCTCTTAAAATGTGCCTGCATTTCAAAACATTGCACACCGGTGATTTTTGCTTCTCATCACATAAATGCACGCTTTGCATTCTGGAGTGAAACTATCTTCAACATTCATGGGTATGAAATATTATATTAATAAATGGTATATATTTGAACTCTCGAAGGGGGTCGGTTTGTATCAGTACCTTAAACATAAATTTATGTTGATGCGGAAATAGGAACTAACTAACTAACAATAACATGTTAGTACAAGGCAAGAACATTTGTAGTTATCCGGTTACAATACTCAGTGGCTGGACCAAAACGTTCTATCCATTATAAAAGATATATTAATAATATTTCATTAAGTCTGCACTGTTTTTAAAAGTACACGAGTACCATCAAGTTCGAAATAGGTATGTAGTTACTTTTAAGAAGTTATAAGATCGCTTTGGAGTTGTGAGCTAACGCAAATATGAAGACGCAGGTAACGAATTTAACGACACGTGACTTTGACGAAGATACAATTTAGAATGGGTCAACTAATAATAATAATAATAATAACAGTTCTTTGATTCGCCAGTTTCTAGCTTAAACTAATCACTGTGCGTACAAACTAAAAGGCCATTGAAAAAAGATATAAATAATTTAATTAATTTATCCATCAGAACGTAGGCCTATTCATTTTCACATAAAACGATTAAAGAATGGAAAGTTATCAACATATTGTGTAAATGATAGCAGTATAAATATGTTTTAAAACAAAACTGGCGGGTTACGCATAGACCCGGATCTAGGTGATGAGCAATGCCTGAACTCTCGATAAGCCAATGACTTCCTTGTCCACTTGTCATCTGCATCGTAACTTTGTTAAATCTTGTATTGAACGGTTTGCTCTCTGTTAGATTGTAGGCGCCATGTTGAACGGTTTGTTCTCTGTTAGATTGTAGGCGCCATGTTGAACGGTTCGCTCTCTGTTAGATTGTAGGCGCCATGTTGCTGTTCCTGTCGGCGTGGATGATGGTGTGTTTCGTCGTCACCGTTCCCATCGTGCTCCTGGTCATGTTGTCCGTCCTGTACAACGTCAAACATGTCGACTGCATCAACCTCGTGCATTACGGTGAGTGGTTCTAGTTGTTTCCAGCACTTGGCAACGTTCTAGTAACTGACTGCGGTTACTATAATATGATGTTGTTACGAGATTTCGGTCTACAAGTCAGTCTGTTTCTGAACAAGATCAACTTTTATATGCACGTACTGAGGATGGTCACTGCCAGAGTGCATGGCGTCGTCGGTAGTTCTTTTACGTCCCATTTAATGAACATCCGAGTCACGAGTTGAATGTTGAGAGCGAGATTTTAAACCTCTTGAACCCAGAACTCTGGCATGTAAAACGGATGTGCGAACCATTACACTGCTACGTCACCCCGTACAGCTAGAAAAAAGCGAAAATATCGCGGCGTGTCACGTGGTAATAGAGCGAGAAACAACGAGCGTCATCTAATATCTAATCCAATGCAATTTTGGTAAATCATCCAAAGGAATTTGCATACAATTGATTGACAGTGGGATTTCGTATTTCATCTCACCCACGGTCATAAGAGTGGAAACCTTTCAGGACAAAAAGTGGACGAAATAAAAACTTCTGAAACATCAACGTTAAAATGCTCAATCAATCCTGGCCAAATATTGTGTTGATCAAAACTAAGTTCATCTTAAAATAGCATGGCGTTTCTATATTAAGAAGTTCGCATTATATTGTTTGGAATTTTCACAAATAATAATCATCGCAGACTTGGTGTTGCACTGCCATATGAGAATGGATGAAACCTAATAGAGATGTATTTCCTCAATGCAAACGTACAGTATGTAAGCTCATCCAGTATAATTTTAACCACGTTATTCTTGTGTAACAATTACTGTATTTTGATCTATATTTCTTTAACAAATGTAAGCCTGTACCTTCGGATCAAAGATCAAGATCAAAGTGTGCAAATACTGTCTAGACATTTTCGTAGATGTTTCAAATACTGGTCAGCCTCGCTACAATTGTAGCCTTTCACGAGAGAGCATGTAAGAAAGTTTATGTTCCCAATATAAAAAGAAAATGTTTATTGAATTTCACGTGGTCCAGTTTCTTCCTTGATTACGTTGTTACAAAGCAAGATTTTAGTCATTGTGTAACAAATATTGCGCTCCGGGAATATGTTAAACACATGTTTCTAGTGGGATATAATCAACCTTGCTACGTGTTCTAAGAAAATTGCCATGTATCAGACGACGATGTATCAGCATGATCTACTTACGTTATTCGCTTAACTAACTTTATGTCATCAGTCTACTTGTGTATAATATACAGGTGAAACCAAACATATTAATTATTTGATCTTCTTTTGTTATTTACTATTATTTAACTTTTCAGGTTTGTCTGACAAAGACAGCCCGGTATGTGGAGTCGCGCTAGATATATTTTACCAAGAGGTATTTATCGATTTCGACTAAGTAACACCCACATGAGGTACTCGTACTCACAAATAAATATATCGCACAATTCGGCAGAGTAACCCAAAATGTACAAGGGTGAGTAATTGTAAAACCCAACACAAACTGTAATATAGAGGCACCTTCAAACATGCCACGGGGCTTAGCTTACACAACGCCTTACGTCGTGGCTACCACGGTCCCAAGAATTGCCTAGAATAGGCGCATCGGTCGTAATAGGACGTATTCCTGGAGTTTACAACTTGATATCGAAATAAACGTGACGTGATTAGAAACCGACATTAGAAACACAAAACCTTGATAGCATAATTAATATGCACGCACGCATGCACGCACGCAAGCACGCGCATATACTAACAATATAAAATACGTAACGCTGTATTTATATGAAGGCGTATTCCTCTTTCTTTCCAGAGTCTACCTGTATTGACGTCCTACGTGATTTCACTTGTGGGGTCGACATTAGTCGTTATAAGTTTGGTAGGTGTTTATCGGGTGTTATCATAAATGTGCTGGCCTATCTTGAATTTGTAGAATTTGCAGTGTGTTGGTATTACAGGATACGGCCCGCGTTTATCAAATGGCATGCGATTAACAGATCGCCAGTTCAAAACATGTCCGAAGAGCGAATTTCCCGAATATTATAGAGAGTTAGCTGCGCCAGTCTCGCGAAATCCAACCATCGCATCCCTGTTTGCACGGAGAGCTCCTTTTGGACATATGCGACAAACCACTTTTACATTTAATATAACGTGCCGCGATACAATAACACAATAACATGCATATGAACAGCAATCTGGGTCGTATTTGCTGTTACACAGTGATCCGATGTTACATTGTTTGTTGCGGTTCCATTATAAACGTTCGGAATAAAATTGATTGGACAGTGTTTAAAATTACGCACCATCTTAATTTCGTCTTACTGATGTTTGGCAAGTTGGTTGTTTACGAACACATCCAACTTTATTGCACACCGAAGATTGTATGTCCTTTCTCTGATTTGTTCCAGGTGTTGTACATCATATGCTCATCGGCGAACGTCATCTACTTAAAGGAGTCGCCGTTTGCTATATTCGATCTAAAGAGCAGTTTTGTTCGCGAAGCATCCAGGAATGCTAACACCCACATGTAATCATGGCGGTTCACATCCGGGGGTAGCCTACGGAACATTTGTTTGAAGATCGAGGCAACCGATATTGCTGTTGATTTTTGTCGATAGTAAAGTGTTTAGGTTTTTTTACTTGTCTTTGTTTGTAATGTGTAAAAGTGGCCGCGCATGTTCTCGCGTCAATTAATGAAATCGATCGCACTTATCACTATCCGACTCTCGCTCGCCTTCGTGAACACGCCGAGAACAGAGTCTGGCGTCAGAGACATCGCTTGTTCGTTACAGTCAGCTAGCATCACTGATTGATTCATGTTGGCGCGTGTATATTTCAGTTAAGTTGATTAAGTTTCGTTTGTTCAACTGTTTCCGTTTGCTGGACTTTCGGTTGACGCGCAGTCAATAGATGCCGTAGGTCGCAGGTCGGTTCGTGCCAGATGAGGCGAGCTTTCATTCCTCGACAGTGGCGCCGACACGCGAAAGCCGGTGGAAGTATGATAAGGAACAAACCCAGTGTTAAATAATAATTCCGCTTAATTTATTGTGTATGTTGTTTCACTATAAGTCAAGTTTAGAATTGTGAGGTATGCTTGTATACGCTGATAAAATTGTACTAAATAATGAATTAGAATGAAAGTTCCCGTGCGTATACCCAGATTCTGTGTTTACATCCGGATTTCGTCACAATGGAACATACTCTCTGATCTCAAGGTTTACTGTGTGCGATAAACGTTGGCGTCACACCCCGGAGCTTGGGTAATCTAGGCTACCTTGGTATGGATATCGGTCTGGAGGCGTAGCGGAACACTGAGGACATCACACAACGCTCGCAGAGATAGCGCAGAAGGTCAGCCTGGTGTACAAATAGCTGACATAATGAATGACTTATATCACATTCTGGTAACAACAAGATAAAATCATTATACATATTAATAAGATAACATAATGTACCGAGTGATGGGGAACCAC
The DNA here is from genome assembly GCA_033239005.1 of Lamellibrachia satsuma. Classification (NCBI taxonomy): domain Eukaryota; kingdom Metazoa; phylum Annelida; class Polychaeta; order Sabellida; family Siboglinidae; genus Lamellibrachia; species Lamellibrachia satsuma. Next base: position 1,273,778 of record BSQZ01000011.1, read on the forward strand.
CAAGGATGGGTGTAAAGTCTGACTGCCCGGCGACTTTACTTCCGTGTCCGAATCTTTCGAGTGTTTATGGGTGTGACAGACATGTGTCGACCTTTCCACGCCCTAAGTGGATGGATAATTAAACGCGAGTCGTTACTTGTGGTTACATGTGTCTGCTCTGTGTGACGTCTTTGGCGCAAGAGGATAGAGTAAAAATACGTGTGATTAGCTGTAGTGACAGTGTAGTCTGCAGTAACTAACAATTAGTGCCTTCCGGCAATTACACATGTCGTCTGCATGCTACTTTAGTCCGTCGGTTGTCTGAGATATCACATTATTAAGCATTGAACATTACTGGATATACTTGTCAATATGCAACACCCAATAACGCAATAATTCTGCACAAAACGCTTCTGAAATTGTAAACCCAACGTAGATATATCACAAAGGATGCAAGGAAACGTTCAAAGGCACAACTATTAACATAATTGTCCGTCCCTATTACTGAACATAATGTGGGTACTTATTAAAAAAGACAGTTGTCCTCGGCCTTGCATGCGATTTTTAAAATAAACCTAGACTTTATGGCCACGTCCATTTGTAGAGGAGCATTACACATCACACCGCCCCACACCTGCGTCACTTCTAAACACGCACCCTTTTCCGCCTTGACTTATGTTGGAAATATAGGAAATCAAGACAAGTGGCAATTTCTGAAGAAACACTTATTTTATCAAATGATCAGCGATAGAATCCACTTCTAAATTAGGACAACCAAAATACTTTTTTATCACCATTAACAGTTACAACTTATAATATTTAAATGTTTTTTTTTATTTCTGTCATATGTGATTTGACGTACTTGTTTGAACAGGCAGCGTCTACAGGTCTGTAATAACAATCGACATGTTTATTTCATTAATAAAATATTGTGAATTATTGTTACTTTCTGTAGAAGCAACTTTGTGTTTGAATTCCGTTCGTTTTTAAAATGTCACAAAAATATTAGGTCTACTTTTTATTACGTTGTACACTCTGTTTAGGTACCGTTGCGTGGTAGAGGTAGCGACAGTGCAATGCTGACGCAGTTACCAATACATGTAAACACTATACTGGGTAGCGTTGCGTGGTAGAGGTAGCGACAGTGCAATGCCGACGCAGTCACCAGCGCATGTAAACACTATACAGGGTAGCGTTGCGTGGTAGAGGTAGCGACAGTGCAATGCCGACGCAGTCACCAGCGCATGTAAACACTATACTGGGTAGCGTTGCGTGGTATAGAGGTAGCGACAGTGCAATGCCGACGCAGTCACCAGCGCATGTAAACACTATACTGGGTAGCGTTGCGTGGTAGAGGTAGCGACAGTGCAATGCCGACGCAGTCACCAGCGCATGTAAACACTATACAGGGTAGCGTTGCGTGGTAGAGGTAGCGACAGTGCAATGCTGACGCAGTTACCAATACATGTAAACACTATACTGGGTAGCGTTGCGTGGTAGAGGTAGCGACAGTGCAATGCCGACGCAGTCACCAGCGCATGTAAACACTATACAGGGTAGCGTTGCGTGGTAGAGGTAGCGACAGTGCAATGCCGACGCAGTCACCAGCGCATGTAAACACTATACTGGGTAGCGTTGCGTGGTATAGAGGTAGCGACAGTGCAATGCCGACGCAGTCACCAGCGCATGTAAACACTATACTGGGTAGCGTTGCGTGGTAGAGGTAGCGACAGTGCAATGCCGACGCAGTCACCAGCGCATGTAAACACTATACAGGGTAGCGTTGCGTGGTAGAGGTAGCGACAGTGCAATGCCGACGCAGTCACCAGCGCATGTAAACACTATACAGGGTAGCGTTGCGTGGTAGAGGTAGCGACAGTGCAATGCCGACGCAGTCACCAGCGCATGTAAACACTATACTGGGTAGCGTTGCGTGGTAGAGGTAGCGACAGTGCAATGCCGACGCAGTCACCAGCGCATGTAAACGCTATACTGGGTAGCGTTGCGTGATAGAGGTAGCGACAGTGCAATGCCGACGCAGTCACCAGCGCATGTAAACGCTATACTGGGTAGCGTTGCGTGGTAGAGGTAGCGACATTGCAATGCCGACGCAGTCACCAGCGCATGTAAACACTATACTGGGTAGCGTTGCGTGGTAGAGGTAGCGACAGTGCAATGCCGACGCAGTCACCAGCGCATGTAAACACTATACTGGGTAGCGTTGCGTGATAGAGGTAGCGACAGTGCAATGCCGACGCAGTCACCAGCGCATGTAAACACTATACTGGGTAGCGTTGCGTGGTAGAGGTAGCGACAGTGCAATGCCGACGCAGTCACCAGCGCATGTAAACACTATACAGGGTAGCGTTGCGTGGTAGAGGTAGCGACAGTGCAATGCCGACGCAGTCACCAGCGCATGTAAACACTATACAGGGTAGCGTTGCGTGGTAGAGGTAGCGACAGTGCAATGCCGACGCAGTTACCAGCGCATGTAAACACTGTACTTGCGGCGACGATATGTTGTAGCATTTTCTCACAGCACTATTTCGTCAATAATAACATTACTAAACTACTATAATCATAAGTATCACATGTACTACAAGTTTTAACTAAAGCAAACTATTTTAAGATGCTATCGAAAATCAGTTCTGGAAACTACTTAGACGTTTAACCATACACACTGGACGCTAGGTGCCAGCACTATTGCGACAGGTTTGACACCTCGGTGCACTCTGTAGGATAGTTAACTTAATTTAACAGACGAAGATGTATGCATCTGTTCACAATAATCATTACATGAAAATAATCGAACGGCGCCGTGATTTGTATACATTTAATGAGTTGCGTATTAATGTCCAGTGAAGATATTCAACGACGTATTAATGTCCAGTGAGGCTATTCGACGACGTATTAATGTCCAGTGAGGCTATTCGACGACGTATAAATGTCCAGTGCGGCTATTCGACGACGTATTAATGTCCAGTGAGGCTATTCGACGACGCTCTTTCTTTGAAAGTATCTAAGGATCTTGTGTGACGATGACAACAGAATGACCAGCGACGAGGCTGGTAACGTTGACCGATGCCAATGGCAATCGCCTTAACTCACAGTCTGCTTGGGTCAATCGCAGCACTAGTGTGACAAAACAGGTGCATTTGGTGGTCAACTTGCCGCCAATGCCGACTGACAAAGCCATAAATTTGGCATCTCCACAGAGAAAGAAGAAGGAAATATTGCCCAAGCCACTGTCTGCATTTCTAACTTCTACGACCCCCAAAGATGGCCTGCTGGTATGTACATGAGGAAAGTCTTCGATCACGAATAATACAATATGGATGTCCACCTGACTAATTATAACTGTAATGGCCTTAAAAGCTTTGAACCATAATTAATTAATCTTAATGAATTACTCGGCAAATGTGATATACTCTGCTTACAGGAATGCTATTGAAGCAGGAATGCATCTTATTTAAATAGTTGTCACCCGGATTTCTATGGTTATGGTGTGTCTCCTGTGGATGTCACTAGGGGCGTCATATCTGGTCCACCATGAGGTGGAGTGGGCTTTCTATGCTAAGAAGTCATTAGATGCCAGTATATCAATGAATAAGTGAGACGACGACTGGTTATGTTGTATAAAACTATGTGACGGTAAGAAAGGGTGCTCTCTTGTTAATGTAGATCTACCATTTGAAACTGGTAAATAGAGGGGTAACTTTAATTATTGTTTAGCAAAACAATTAAGTTAATGATTGTTTTCACTGAAATTATCAACGGTATTTGCATTATTGTTGTGGGTGACTTCAATGCTAAGCTTGCTAAGCAAACAATGTTTGGATAAATTTTAGACAAGGATATTCTCCCTTGTGATCCTTATAATGTTAGCTCATCATGGGCCACAACGTTTTGACTAGACCATGTTGCATGCACTTATGATAACAAAAACTGCATTACTGATGCATGTATGTTGGTTTTTGACGCTATGTATGCATGTGTTCTGTCTGAACACTATCCAGTGCCATGCACAGTTACACTCAGTGAGTTGCCTGGATGTGAGATAAGATCAATGAATAAAATCCACGAATATAGTGGGATAAACTTTCCTCCAGCAAGGTTGAATACGATGAGAGATGCACTTATAAGTGTTTTTGTAATATCATACTCTCTGTTGGAGTTAAATGTCCTAACGCCAACTGTCAAAATCACAGCTCTATTGCTGACATAGATACATGTTATGATGAGGTCAGTAATGCATTATCTATATCAGGTGGAAAAAATTATAAAGCAAATACCTGGGAAAAGGAACGTTTCCACACCTGGTTGGAATGACCATGTAAAGAATGTGCACATTGCAGCTAGAAATGCATATCTCTTATGGAAGGACATAGACAAACCCAGACTGGGTGTTGTTTATGATCATGTTAGGGTAAAGTTGCCTATGTTGGACCCCTTAAGGAAAACCTGTTATAATTAGTAAAAAAGATAGCTTTTTAAATACCCGTTTTACTAGTTATTCAATACGTCTGAGGCTATATAGCTGCGTTTAAAAAAATGAAACTTCTAAATGCATAGAGAAATTAGAAAAGTAAAAAAATCAAATGGTCTAATTTAAGACACTATGGTTCTATATTGGACCATAGCTATTCTTATATCGGACCACTACAAATTCACATACATCACATTAAAAATATGCTGATTATAGGCAATTTATATAGTGTTTCATATACTAGTATGTGGACCCTAGTATAAAATTTTATGAAGCGACATGCCGTGTGGACCCAGTTTTTGCAGATAACGAACCATAGATTCGACTGAGCAGTTTCCACAAAGAAAACATAGCTAGCTTGAGTGAGAAGACTGGACTTCTTGCTTGAGTGAGAAGACGGGACTTCTTGCTTGAGTGAGAAGACGGGACTTCTTGCTTGAGTGAGAAGACGGGACTTCTTGCTTGAGTGAGACGACTGGACTTCTTGCTTGAGTGAGAAGACTGGACTTCTTGCTTGAGTGAGAAACTGGACTTCTTGCTTGAGTGAGAAGACGGGACTTCTTGCTTGAGTGAGAAGACGGGACTTCTTGCTTGAGTGAGAAGACGGGACTTCTTGCTTGAGTGAGAAGACTGGACTTCTTGCTTGAGTAAGAAGACTGGACTTCTTGCTTGAGTGAGAAACTGGACTTCTTGCTTGAGTGAGAAGACGGGACTTCTTGCTTGAGTGAGAAGACTGGACTTCTTGCTTGAGTGAGAAGACGGGACTTCTTGCTTGAGTGAGAAGACTGGACTTCTTGCTTGAGTGAGAAGACTGAACTTCTTGCTTGAGTGAGAAGACTGGACTTCTTGCTTGAGTGAGAAGACTGGACTTCTTGCTTGAGTGAGAAGACGGGACTTCTTGCTGTTGTCCTTTTCTTTTATTTGTCTCCTTCGTGCGTTCTTTACGCGCGACTGTTTTCGTCTGCTTCAGTTTCTGTGTCTTGGATGTTTTATCTGTTTGTTTAGCGGCGTCTGTTAACTTTTGTTTGTAATGACTGGCCGTGATCTCAACGGAGGTATCATTTGACCGCTTTCTACTGTTGTTGTTGTTCTACTTTGTGGCACAGGAAATATTATTTTCAAAGACACAGTTTGTCTTGTTGGACTCTTGTTCAATTCCACAACTATATTCTTGGCTGACTAGAAGATCGTAATGTCCCACATCATCGCCGATTCTCGTAAACTGGACATGCACCATTCCTTTGGAGGAGCTGAGCTGCTCTCCGTACCGGTTGATAACAATTAAGTTTTCGTTGCAAACCGCAATATTCTTTTCTATATAGTTTGTAGTAGCTGCCACTTCTATTTCACCGGGCATTGGTGTAGCCATTGTCACGTGTACAAGTCTATATTCGACGTTTCGGAAGAGAGGGGCGTGCCTGGGCTGGCATCGTAGTTGTACTGGTTTACGTTCTCAACAATTGGCTCGATCACTTGTGCATGCGACTTTTCGCTACGTGTTTTCTCGGGCAGTCTGAAAATTTCATTTGTGATACTCCGATGTTGATCTCTGACAGTTTTCTGAAGCTCTCGATCGTTAGAAGCGACAATGCATCTGAAGAAACATCTCCAACCCCTTCAACTCGTACAGGATGTAGGCCACGAGTCTCTGGCTGGGATAAACGATGTTCATCAGATTCGAGCGTTACAGTTGATCTTGCTGGACTGACGTTTGGGACATCTTGACTTGCCGTTGAACCTGAAACGCTGGCCCTCGCTTGATCTGACTCGCGGTCGGTCGATGCCCCTTTGCAGACTGGCGGGCTCTCATCTGAGACGAGTAAACCCACGAAATCATGGAAAACACCCGGATTCACCGGGCAAAGACCACATTTCTCGAAACCATGTTCTTGCGCAGCCCCCTGTGGCAGCTTTGTTGTATGTATCAGAAAAGAGAGATGCTACTTAAAAAACAGTCACTGTTCTCCCTGGGTCTGACGGTTGTGTGCGGTGGGTAGTATGGGCAGGTAGCAGCAAGACAATCGCCCCGTTTTTTCTCGCAAGATCTATAGTATATCATGAGGTTATTAGTATGTGATGAATGACCATCTAAAACCAGAAGAACAGGGAATGAAGAACGCCGGATGTGGTACTACATGGCTGACGAAGAGCTGTAAGTACTCGTAGAACAGCTCGGTATTCATGTATCCTGAATCGGAGACAGTGCAAACTGCATCAATTGGTCCGCTATCTTGCAACTTTGGTTTCATCCGTTTTCGCTTGAAGATTAGCATCGGCCGTATGTAACTTGCAGCATTGGTAGCAATAACACAAGTTGTATCCAATCCTCTTTTAGCACTTGTTAATGCCCCCGTTCGTCATTTGCCCTTATCACAAACCACATTTGAGGGTTTTTGCACCGTGCTTAGGCCAGATTCGTCCATATTGTACACATTTGTTCCATTTAGCTGATGTTTGGTGGCGAGCTTCCAATGATGAAATTTGGAATAAGGCATGAGGAAAAATTCCCAAATTGGACCCGGTGTTTGTATGTTGAACCCCCTAGTCCGATATTCGTAGTGACAGCGGGTCCAATATAGGTAGTGACAGCGGGTCCAATATAGGTAGTTACAGCGGGTCCAATATAAGTAGTGACAGCGGGTCCGATATAGGTAGTGACAGCGGGTCCAATATAGGTAGTGACAGCGGGTCCAATATAAGTAGTGACAGCGGGTCCAATATAGGTAGTGACGGCGGGTCCAATATAAGTAGTGACAGCGGGTCCAATATAGGTAGTGACAGCGGGTCCAATATAGGCAATACAGCGTCCAATTAGAAAAAGCGCTCGCTGTGCCAGCACCATACAAGAGTTTTGATCCAATATGCTAGAATAATTTTTTGGTAACTACGCCTAATCAGTTGTCAGCTAAAACTGTTCAAAATATCCCATATGGTTATAGAAACATAACATACAACAACCCATAATTAGATAAAAGCCATTCAAATTAAGACAGAAAAACTGAACTATTTCTCACCTTAAAGCATGTGCGATTATAAAATTATGGTGGAAGATGTTGAAGGGAGTGACACGTGTTTCTGCAATCCAATAAAATTCCTTCTCTCATCTAAAATATAAGTTTGATCCTAGTCCAATATAGGTAGGTGTCCAATATAAACGAATTTACCCTATGTGACAAGTTATGTCTAACATGCAAACATGCACTTAGAGTATGAAAGGTCTAACAAGCAAACATGCGCTTAGAGTATGAAAGGTCTAACAAGCAAACATGCGCTTAGAGTATGAAAGGTCTAACAAGCAAACATGCGCTTAGAGTGTGCAAGAACAAGAAACATTATTGCGGATAGAGTTGCTGGTAATATTAATAATAATATTAAATTTCCTAACGTTGTGGACAATGTACATAGAAGTCAAAACATAAGTGGTGTGTGGCAAGAACACTATAGCCAGATCTTTAATGTGATTAAAGGAAGTTGCACCAAGGAATATCATGCTGGTCTATGTAAGGAACATTCAATTTTTGACAAAGGTATGAGGGTGAATGTTAATTAAAGTTGTGAAATTATCCAATAGTTATAATATAATAAGTCCCCTGGTTTGGACGGCATAGTTAGCGAGCCTGCGAAGTTGGCAGATCGACAACTGTCAGTATTATCGGTTGTATTAATATCTGCCATATTATTAATGCACGGTTACATACCGAAAATGTGCTAAAATCAGGTATAAAATTAAACGTGTCATTGATAACTATATACCGATATGTCTTTCTAGTGTATTCACTAAAATAGTGGAAGAAATACTGTATAATCGGATGCAAAGTCATCTACAAACTACACGTAACCAGTTTGGGTTCAAACCTAAACACTGGACGGTATTCTGTGTATATTTGTTGAAGGAGCTGTTTCGATATTATGTTAAAGATGGATCATGCAGGTATGTTGCCTACTGTGATGCCTCCAAAATATTTCACAGGGCGACAAAGTTATTTTCGAAGTTACTTAAACTTGGAGTATCCAAATATTTAACTAAACTAAATGGGGTACGGTAATCTCCAACTTCTTCTCTGTGAATAATGGAGTTAGACAGGGGAGTATGTTATCCCCTTTTATCTTATATATGACTGGTTGATTTTGTTACTGATAAAGCTACCCATTAGATACCGCAGTGGCGATACAGTTGTTAGTCACCTCGTGTTGCTGATGACATTGTGCTACTTGTTCCATCGGCTAAGGGTTCGGCTCGTACAATTACGGATGTGACAATGACATGTATATAGATATAGACATTTAATAGAGTAGGGTCTCATATAATGTTTCTTTATACAAGGAAAACCGTTTTTGGTGTAGATGTTAAGCTTGGTGATGCAGTATTGAGTATAACAAAGTCTTATAAATATCTCGGACATATAATTTGCGACGATCTGTCGGGTGGAAATGACATGAAATCCAAAGAAAAGAGGTTTCCCAGGAAACAACATCAGCGACAGTTATAATGTTACCACCCAGTGTGGCAGTGGTTGAACATGTTATCAGAACACGGTTGATGTACAATAAGTGTCATTTGTTACAACGGTCAGAACATGTGAGCTAAAAGTACCTTTTTTGAAACTTTTGTTGTTTGTGATTAATATCTGAATTAATGTCTGTTGGTGTGTAAAAAATAAATGCAAGTGACCAGGCTTTATTATATGTATGCTTACAAATGGCTTAACTATGCAGAAGATTATTTACATCACTTTGCGCATTAATGAGAAGTTAATAATTGTCGAAACGGGGCTAGTTGAGCCACCGAAGACCGAAGGGAGGTTTAGTTGACCAGCGGTTAAAGAACGAAGTCGAGTGCTCCTTACCCCAAAATACATCTAGGAATTAATTTCTCCGAAGAAATGTGGACATCGGACATTCAAGGCAACATATTAGCAGTTAGTTACACTAGTTGCAACTGGCATAAAAGTATATTAATTAAGTTTGTCAATGTATTAATGAAGCGTGTAGACTTGTCAAAGACGTTGTGGCTTTTACAGTGGCGCCATACGGTGGACTGGTCATCGGTCTATCAAGATGCTCGTTCAGGTCTAGATTCGCAGTGAGTGTATTTCCTTCTCAACGAGTTTTGAGTGTCATACGTTGTTTTGAAAAAGGTCAGTAGTACAGGACGCCCGAAAGTGTATATCACCCGACCAGTGCCGCAGGAGGGCGTAGATATACTGAAAGATCAGTGCGACCTGACAGCTCAATATGGGACTCCAACTATCAGCCGATTCCTTAGCCTTAGGCAAAGTTAATCGCCATACAATTTTTTCTATCTGGCTGTTGCTGATGTAAGGCGAATTAAGTTCTCGCTCGGCTAAAACATAAGTATTTTCATGAAACGTGAAACCTTACAAAAACGCCATAAACAGAGCAATTAATAAACACGTCTTTCGTGTCTGTATGCATTCTTACATGTATATGACTAAAGTTACCTGACAATAACCATGTAAAAGTGTGAAATTATTACCTTTTTGTCAGAACGCATGTGCTTGTCAACATTTGTATATAACCGGATGTTGTTGTGAGCGAGATTACCAAACGGGATTATCATAGATCTATATAAGGTATAACGCTAAGAATTGCCGTCTGTTGACCATAGAGTTACATCATTAATAATCTCCCGATAAACTACTAACTTACTAACGGGTGTTTTATTTATGTCTGTGCTGCTGGCCCACTCTGGCCTCATTCTACACGAAATCGCGTTTGATCATGTGACCCAAAGGCAACATCACGTGCACAGTATGGCGGCTATTTATGAAATCTTTTCTGTGTGACCGATAAATGCACTCATAAATAATTATTTGGAGCACATTTCTTCAGTTTCTTGACGCCCAAGTGTCGGTTGTATGTCACGGAATACATATGTGAAACAATTTGGCTACGGAAAGCCCAAATCGGCGAGTTACTAAAACCCGGTGTGGACTTTCGCCCCAGAGACGAAGAGTGGGACGGACAAATTTGCCTACCGATTCCTAGGGTTCATAGTGATCTCGGCCTTTCGGGATCTCGGCCTTAGTGATCTCGGCCTGTTTTGGTGATCTCGGCCAGTGATCTCGGCCTGGTGTCTGGTGATCTCGGCCTGGTCTCTGGTGATCTCGGCCTCGTGTTGCAATACATAATTAAGAGTGTCTATGTGATCTCGGCCTGGTGTCTGGTGATCTCGGCCTGGTTTCTAGTGATCTCGGCCTCGTGTTGTAATACATAATTAAGAGTTTTTATTTAAGCAGTGTTGCGATATGCGTATGGATGGTCGTTATGTCACAAGTCACATATGTCGTAGACGATGATAATTCATAGATTTGGACGATTTGCCAAAAAATTATTTTACGTTTCAATTATGTTGTTCACGCAGTGAACATAAATCGATGATTATTTGTTGTAATGTTGGCAGGGACTCTGCCGTATATCTACGCGTTTTAGACGTTACTTGTTATCGCCCATCGTCGAGCGCTATAGATGGTACTCGCGCTGTAGAATTCGTCGAAATCAAATAAAGTGATGTATGTAAAGTTCATTATGTTAGCAGTCTCCATCATTCAGGTTAATGTTTGTTACATATACATGATATGTGATTCGTATATTGTATGTCATTTTATGCCAATGTTTTGGTAGTGATTAATACAACCAAAAATAGAAACAATTCAGGCAAATATGAAAAAAACATTTCATTTATTAAGCACATGCTTGCTTCTTACTGAAATGTCTGCATAATTTAAAATTCAGATCTGCCACCACACAAGTAATTCCAAGATGTAATCTTCTAATGGAACACACTGATATAAAACACTAAAGGAACATACTGATATATAAAGACTAATGGAACATAATATAGCAACAAAGACAAAATGGAGCACTAACATCAGTTGGAACACAGTAATATAAAAGAGTAATGGTATATACTAGTAATAAAAAAACTACAGGAGCACACTAACATCACAGAAAAAATGTATCACACTAATATAAAAGACTAATTGAACCTACTAAGACTAATGGAGCACACTAACATCACAGAATAATGTAACACACTAATATCAAAGACTGATACATATACAAACAATAAATGATAATGTCATATTAGTATAATGCACTAGTGTTAAATGTGGATAATGTACGCACAAATACAGAACATGTATACGTAGAACAGATGTTGCTAAGTACTAATAATTACAATTTTTTTTACACATTAATGGAAGTAATAATTTTAAACTTAAACAATCATATGTAAATAATAAAAGCTTCATGATGAGTCGTCTGTCTTGCTTGCTGTGTAAAGTGGTCGTCTGGTGATGGTCATCTGTGGGCGTCCTTCCACCGGTTAACAAAAATCGCAAACACCTGGCAGTGATTAATTCATCCATGCACACAAAATTCCCTTTGTACATGTGAATATTGATATTGACAGTGAAAATGACATGATATTGACAAAGAAATGAAAATGGATGTAGAATTAGTTGTAGTTAGGTTCGAAGAAGGTAATGGTAGATGATTAGAATTAGATGCACCACAACTTCTCTGTACAACATGATGAAAAAATGCTTTTGAATATACACCCTTGTCTATTTACATATCTGCATATTTACATATAGTAAACAACCTATTTGCATATCTTACATATCTGCATATTTACATATCATACATACTATACACCGAGAAACGCAGAAAGAAACAGAGTAGATAACCAACTGTTATGATAACACCGAGGACTTCAAGGGTGTAATCCTAGCTCATCTAGCAGATAACATGCGATAAAAGCTAGTGAGTGTCTCTGTAACAAGCTGGACATAGAGGTAGAGCAGAAACAGAGTAGATAACCAACAACAGATTAGTGCACGACGGGGCCATATAAACGTGAAAGTGTCTTCAGGCACTGCATAACAGTCCTGTCGCCCGCCCTGTAAAGATCCCACTGGAGGGAGATCTTCCCCTGTAGGTCCTTGAAAGTTTTCCTCTGGTGCCTTCGAACTTTCCCCTCGGACACCAGTCGCAGGGTGACCTCAATCTGCGCTGCCTCGTCGAAGAGTAGACCCGTCAGCTGGTAGAACGGCATCTGCTGTCTCCCTCTGCGGTTGAATCCGTGATGCCACCCCTCTAAGTCGTTGTTGGTCCGCACGCTCTGCCCAAACACCGACCAGCTGGTAGGAGGCCAAACACGACTTCCAATCCACGTCTCCCTGATGTAGGCCACCAAGGCCTGCAGTGGTTCGGTTGTAGCCTTGGACTCAAGCACAGTGAAGACTGAAATTAAATTTAATGTTTTGCAGAAAAATGTGACAACAAAAATATAGGTAAAAACCTTTCACGCAAGCACGCCAGTAAAAATGAGCTGTTCTGCAGGGGAGCAGTGGGTGTTACTGAGGCTACCGGTGCGTGTCGGAGTGGCGGTGGCGGCGGTGTGTGCACCTTCAAAGAAGACACATTATGGCACATTACAAAAATTAACCACGTAATGAATGCACACTTCTAGCAGTAAACAATTCACTGACAATGAGAGCCGCCAATTTCTTTTTGGTGCACTTATATGTTACCTCAACTTACATGTGGTGCGATCTGCCTGTCATCCTCTGCCTCCATGGGTTCCTCGATGGCCATTGATGCATCAAGGCACTCGATGCATCTCCAGTGGGGAAGGTCAACCGATCCCTTCACCAGATGTCTGTAAGTGGTTCTGCTCATACCTGCGAATTTAATAATTAAATACTAACATTACATTACGATATCCATTTTCTAAGATCTGGCGGGGTGGGTGACATTCCAATCAGTGCACAAAGCACATAAAAGAAAGACTGTTGTAGGATTTACTGGATTGCTGTTGTCGAAATGGGAGTGAAACAATGAGTTGCACTGTTGAGCACGCGTGAAAGCAGACATTACTGTTTAACACAAGCTTGAACAAAGGGAAAGGTAGACAACATTGTCGGAAAGTAAACATGTAATTGCTAAATTGCCAGTACACACCACAACGATAAAGTCTCCGTACAGCCTACACTCATTGTTTGCTGGATATTCAAAATGCCTTGAATTTGCAATTCGATCACGTTACATTGCGGGTGGATAAGAACAGTTTCCTTAACTGTTATGTACATAAACTAACCGATACAAATTAAATCAACATATTCGACATACTGGTCCCGCATAGTCTGTGTTGCCAGCGGGTGCAACCATCGCACAACAGGGCCTCTTGACGCGCAGTGACAATTCTCAAACACCTCATACAAATCTCTTCGGACTGCATATCGTACGGCGATCGCTAATGATTATTGTAACTAATGGTCGTTTTTTTCGCTCTGTATGTTGACCTTTGTGGTGAGTCCCCCTTCTAAATACCCCGGTGGTGGCTTACATTAGCTTCTGATCGGCCAATCAGAGGTATGATATATCTGACTGGACCGCTTGTCTTATCCCCAACAATCGACCCACCTGAGCGCACCGCTTCGTAACATAAAGCCCATTCATTCATTCTGGTGTGTTCTTCTTTAGCCGCCACAACAAAGCGATGTTTGATTGGGGAGATCAACAACCACAACACAAGTACAATTGGTGTGAAGCCATTGTACGACATAACTGGCACTGCAATCATCTTTTCCGTTAAGTTGGTTAACTGTAATATTTACCGAATTACGCATTTCACATAGATTTCTAGCATTGCCTGCATTAATTATAATTCTAAGCATTCACTGTTCACTGTTGTATATGCGGAGTTGTTATGTCCTACTAAGAATATCGTCGTCAGCATCATCAGCATCATCTAGTCGTTCATAGAACTTGTCCAGCAAAACTCACAGATGACGATTGATGTTGAAACGTTTGATATTTCTATCTATCTACGTCTATTTATATGTATTGTACTCTTAGTAAATAAAGGGATGGAGTCCGTTTAATGTTATTTAAATTGTACTTGTGTTTTTAACTAGTGGCTTGGACTGAAGTGACGCAAGATCTACTCAAGTCCTTATTTCCCACTAAAAGCATTCATGGGAAACGCGGCTAGTAGGGTCTAACGGATTAACTTATTTTCAGCTATTGTTATTCCTGTAGTCGTAATCAAAGTGAAGCCATGTTTATTTAGAAAACGCTGATGTTCAAAGCTCTGTCTCATCGAATGGACATACAATGCTTCACATTTACAACCGCGGTCGCTACGAGCCAGGATTCAATCGGTTGGAAACGTTGTGTAGATCAAAGACCATAATAGAAGCCTGCCTTCGTTACAAACATATTATGTCCGTTATTATCGATATTTATCTGTACACGCTGTATTTTAAAATTCGGCTGAACAGTTTATAGGCAGAAAATGAAGCATTCCGAGGACATTTTTAGTGATTTATACAACTATATTTATTTATACGGCATAAACACATTTTTTTAATAACGATCATAGATACCTAACAATACGTACATATTACAACTATAATTAAGGCATAGACACTCTTAATTATGTATTGCAACACGAGGCCGAGATCACCAGACATCAGGCCGAGATCACTGGCCGAGATCACCAAAACAGGCCGAGCTCACTAAGGCCGAGATCCCGAAAGGCCGAGATCACTAGCATCGATTCCTAGGCTAGGGACGAGCTCATGAAAAATATCGTCGGTGTCGATGGTTTGTTCTGTCAGGGGTCCGACGAAATCGACGATGCTGTTATCGAATCTGCAGGTGTGTTGCTGTCATTGATACACAATGACATTGTTTTTTTTAAAACGACACTGCGTGGCTTAATAATTATTTAGAATTAAGCAGTGTAGCCAGTAAGCAGAGCCCATTGGCATTGCGTTGGCTTTGCCTAGACTTCCAGTCAGTTTAAAAAAAATCAATTACAATTACAATTCCGCCTATATATATATATATATATATATATATATATATATATATATATATATATATATATATATATATATATATATATATATATATATATAGAGGCGTAATTGATATTTGTGGGGCGCGATAGCATACCGGTTAGAAGGCCGGACTCTCAATCGAGAGAACCCGGTTTCAAATCCCACTGCGGTCGCTTCGAACCTTTGGCAAGTTTGATCACCCCACGTTGCCACAGTTCACTCAGCTGTATAAATGAGTACCTGGCAATACAGACAGTGGTGGATATGTGAACGAATAACCTTCGCGCAGCAATTGCAGCGTGGCTGAATACTTCCCAAAGAAGTTGAGATTGCCTTGGAATGAACAGGTCTGCCAGGGGGTGAAGTGTAAAGCGCTTTGAGCAGTCCTATGGACCGGATACCGCGCTATATAAGAACATACCTTTATATATATATATATAGGCGTAATTGTAATTGATAATGATATATATATATATATATATATATGCGTAATTGTAATTGATATATATATATATATGCGTAATTGTAATTGATATATATATATATATATATATATATATATATATATATATGTATATATATATATATATATATAGGCGGAATTGTAATTGATTTGTTTGAAACTGACTGGAATTGGAATTTGGAATTGACAAAACAGAACTGACCCCATGTCAGATTTATTATAGTTTGTTTTTTCTTGGGGTTAACATACAAATGGCATGTTCTTAGTTTTAAAATATATTATTTGTTTAATGTATTTCGATGTTGTATTGTGCTAAAAATATGACACGGAAAGTACCCACAAATGTGGAATCACCCTCATAATCATATGTAGGCCTATACATATCATATATACATACATACAGCTGACTGATCCGAGATCTCGAATTACTTAACCAAGGCTAAGCAATATATATATATATATATATATATATATATATATATGTGTGTGTGTGTGTGTGTCAGGTTTGTAATGAAAAACTTAAAAAATGGCATTCAGCCATTTGATATGTACTTTCTGCTGTGACACCTCTCCTGGATTTTTGCTAACCAGACATTTTGGACAGCCCTGTACAGTTGGATCGTTAATATGAGTTTTGAACAGTTTTCCCCTGTTTATATCAGTTGTGGTATCATTGATATTTCAACAAATTTACTGTAAACTTTGACTCTTCAACATCCTAATCACCAACATGTATTCTCCATGGGGAAACGTTGAATTACTACAAAGGGCAAACCCTACAACCACATATAACAGCACTGTACAGGTGACCAGTGACCTATTTAATTTGGGAAACTTGTGGGCTGAACATTAGGCTTGGATAAACAAGGGGCTGCATTCAAATGGGGCAGGCTTCCTCTCTCACCCAAAGGAAATTAGAAGGCAGGTGCCCTTAATTGGCAATCTCTGTAAATAAACCTTGCCCACTGGGAAAGAAATTGAGATAAGGCCTGAATGGTCTGACTTTGGTTTTACTGCCTATTACAGTGACTTAGTATTTGTTTTTGATACAAATGCTTGATTATATTGTTCTTGTTCACAATGTTTCAATAGCAAAGTAGACAGTGTCTATGCTATAATGTCGACAGCTTTTACCACGCTGTTACCAGATTCAGGGTGACATACTACTTGCAGACAAATATGATTTTAATAGTAAATTTAAGGGTTAAAAATTAACAGCATCACGTCAATAATTCCAACAAAATCAATTCCAATAAAAAAAATCAATTCCAATTCCAAACAAAAATCAATTCCAATTCCAACTAACTTTCAAAAATCAATTCCAGTTCTGGAATGGAATTGGCCCCATGCCTGTAACAAATAATAAAGTATCTGTATGTTTCAGTTAAATTAAGTTTATAATAAATTTTATTTCTGTTAAAACATTTCACATGACTGGATATTTTAAGTCCACTCCAGCACACATCCAATTTTATTACAAATAAAAAGTTTATCTCATAATTAAATTAAGTATATGGTGTAGCAAATGGCAGCATCTGATGTGGGCAGGAAAAATGTCCACTTGGAGAATTGTAAAAAATCTGGCGTTAATAAAATTACAATTTTTTGCAGTTAATAATTAAAAGGGAAAGCTAAATTGTCTACTTTGTAACATGGTTCAATAACATTAAAAGCATGTGAATGATATTGCACATTAACTTATAAATTATTTTATAATGTAAAGTAATGGAATATTATGCAATCACTACAATGTCTCTGGGTGGTGGTGTGGCATAGATTAGATAATTAGCAAATAAAAAATTATACAGATTGTCCTCTCTATTACAGTCTATTCCATCACATTTCAGTGATTTAAGGCTGCTCATGTCCACCCAGTAACATTATTGAGTGAACACATTCAGCATTTATTAACTCATACATAAATAATTCCATAATTTGACATTATTGACTTCACCTTCATCCCTTGACCAAGATGGTCATAGGGGTGCCATTCATACACAGTCCTCGCCAGCATTGTCTGTCCTCTGCTGTCCATAGCAGGGTCGGTAGGTCTTGATGTGTCCATTGTTACCCTCCAGGGTGCCTTACAGGTGGTTTTTGCAATGGTGTTCTGTCGACTGATGTGGCCAAACCAGGAGAGCTTGTGTTGTTTCACTGTTGCCAACGAGGGCTGTTGCTTTCTAGCAAGGGAGCCCACTTGTTGTCTCACATATTCATTTGTCATGTGTTCGGTCATCTGAAGCATTTTGTTTCAAATACTTGTACGCGTCTCTCTGTTTCTGCTGTTAGAGTCCAGATCTCGCATCTGTAGAGGAGGATGGATAAAGCGAGTGCTCTTTAGAGGTTGAGCATGGATTTAAAGCTGATGTTTCTGCTCTTCCAGATGGTGTTAAGTATTGACATAGCAGACTGTGCCACTGCAATCTTTATTTAAATTGAGGTGCCATCTTTGCTTAAGGTGGACCCAAGTTATACGGAAGAGTCTACTTCCTCAAGGTTCTAACCGTTTATCATGATGTTAATGGGGGTGTTCAGGTTGGTACCGTTGACAAGTATTTTGCTTTTCTCTGAGCTGATTTCCATCCCATCAGCTCTTGCCTTTTCTTCCAGTCTGATAGTGAGGTCTTGAAGTTCACCCTCGCTGCCTCCCATGAGGTCAATATCATCCTCAAGATGAAGATTACAAATTGGCCTTCCACCAATAGATATGAAGGTGTTGAAGTCTTGGAGCATCTCCTGCATGATGTTCTCGAGGAATATGCAAAAGAGAACAGGCAAGAGTGGGCACCCCTGACGAACTTCTACAGTTATTCTGAAAAGTTTTCCAAGTGGGTTATTTAGAAGGACAGCACATCCGATCAGTTGGCGTTCAGTGCCTGTATGACTTGTATCCGATCTTTGTTGAAGTCGTTGTTTCTCATGACTAGCCACAAGCTTTCGTGCACCGTACAGTCAAATGCCTTCTTAAAGTCAATGAAAATGTGGATCAGGTCTTTTTGGTGAAGCAGGTGTTATTGACTTACTTGACTTTAAAAACACGTATTGACCCCTCACTCTCCTCTGAGAAGCTGCACTCCTCCAGCCTGCTCTATTTATGGCATGCCACTCTGCTGTCAACAGTGGAAGCCCAGTATCATGTTTGATTTGATCACTCCACCTCTTCAGTGGCTTTCCTCTATTCCACTGTAATCTACAAGACAGCATGCTATATAATTCACATGTTTTTATGTTGTGTTGTATTGTTCACTCCATCACACTACAAACATGTGGGCGTGCATGTTGGGGCTTGAACAAAATTTATTTAGACAGGTTTTAAATTAAGTCAATGTAGGGAGGCTATTCCATGGTTCAGCCACTCTAAAAACAATGCATTTTGCTCAAATTTGAGCTCTTTGTGTAAATAATTTAAGACTGTCTTTGTACTTCACATACTGCAACAGTTCAGCATTATTTTGTCCAAGTAAGCAAAACACAATTCTGGCTCTCGGATGGAGGATTATGCTACGTTCCAGCGCGCTCGTATTGATGGGAGTATTTATCATCATCTCGTATTCACGATAAATACGAGCGCACTGGAACGCAGCATCATCGCGCCTGCCCGCTATCGCTACGACTGAGCGCCACCAGCTACATGCTGTCAGCGATTGTTTACAGTTAAGTAGTCAACAATAGCTCGCGGGAACATCCGTCAACATGCTTTTTCAGACGATTGCTACGAGATCGGCGCTGAACGTGTGCAGAACGCCGATTAGCAGTGCATTTCGTTCGCCACGTCTGTCATACTTCATCTGTAGAAAAATGAGTAGCACAGGACGTCCAAAGGTGTATATCACCCGACAAGTGCAGCAGGAGGGCGTAGATATACTGAAAGAGCACTGCGACCTTACTCAATGGCACTCGAGCTGTCAGCCGGTTCCCCGGGACGAGCTCATGAAGAATATCGCTGGTGTCGATGGTTTGTTCTGTTTGTTGAGCGACAAAATCGACGATGCTGTTCTCGAAGCTGCAGGTGTGTGTGACAGTGTGTATGTTGTTCAAGCACAACTACAGTGGTCAGTGTAGCTTTTAAATACGACACGTCATACTGCATGCTTTAATAATATTTTTTTAATTGGAAAGTAATTACATGTAAAAGGGGGCATCTTATAAGAAAAAACTTATAAGGGGTGGCCTCATAATTGCAATCAGAAATACTGATTGTCACTGTTTTTGAAGGAATATTGTTGAAAACCTGGGTCCCACTTATTGAAATTATGCCATTTTCAGCATCGTATCTACACTGACTACAGTCACTGATTCTGTGACAAAATATGAGGTTACAAAAATGTCTGAAACTATAAAATGTGATTCATGAATCATGGGTGGGAGAAGCCAAGTTTTCAATAAATCATATCTAAAAACTATACAGAGTTGAGTTTTGCACATTCGGAGAGGGTCTGGCAAAATGTCCGAAAGTTAGGTGAGATGAGGTCTGAATTCAAATTTATTTTGCAAAATGTGAATGCACAACCCTGCACATATTACATAGATCAAAGGTATGCAACCATGAATATAAAATATAACAAGGTTTCAATTTTTACTCATCAATTTATTCAAACATTAAAATATAAAAAATACTAAAAAGCACCAGAAATACAAAAGAAATGCAGAAATCCAAATAAACAGATTCAACTGATGTGACATAGCTAATAAGACACTACCACCATGCTTCCGATTTCTGATATCCAAAATATTAATTTTATTTAGCATTAATCCCTGTTTCACTCATTATGTGGTGCCACCAGGACTGGGTCCAATTATGTAATTGTAATTGTAATTGATTACAGCAAAATTGTAATTGATTATGGTTTCAAAATGTTGCTGTAATTGTAATTGTTATATTTTGTATAATTGAAAATTTATTTAAATTACAATCAATTACAGTACGTTTCATATCACAAACTACCAGAACGAATTGTCAATAAAAATATAATTTAAGTCTCGCATGAGTTGAAAGTCAAAACTAATAATAACATATTATATATTTATATTTAAGTCTCAGTATTCACTGTCTGGCGGGTACTGGTCAGTGGTGCTAGTGGTGGGTAGCCTTAGCAATTAGCCTTTTCAGTAAGTTGGTAACAGCCAGGAAGCAATAAACAATGCACAGACATTGTCAGACAAAGGCTAAGCTGGTATTCAAACAACATGGAAAGACCTGTAGCTGGATATTGCTTCAGAAAATATCAGCTCAATGAAACATTGCAGAGATAGCAAGCCAATTACACCCCTTGTGTTGTGGTGGGTTGGAGACAGGTCAGGTGTCAAGGACTGTTTATATGGCCTCTCCCCTCATTCCCAACACAAAGCAAAGGGCAGACCAATTAAGAATATCAGCTTAGAGCAGGAGCTACAACCTCAAAGTAAACACATCATACCCTATTATTAGTATTTTCCAAACAAAAATTTAAGAACTGCGCACAGATAAATGTCTGCATTGGAATATGTCCTGTAGGATTGTCTGGATATTGCATTGTATTTTTATATAATAAAAATATGTTTTAAATGGCTGTCTTTTTATTTAGTATAATTCAAAGTCACAATTCAACAAAATGTACAACCATTACCGTTATATTTGTTTATCAAGTGTGTACAAAATATTGAAATTCAGCAAAATGCGCAAAAATACATAATTAACAAATGCAAAATATATTTGGTTCCGCATAATGTAATTGAAATTGAAACAGTGTAATTGATTTGGAAAATTATGACTATAATTGTAATTGAACATTTTTTTTTTATGTAATTGTAATTGATATAATTTCGTGTAATTGGACCCAGCCCTGGGTGCCACTACTGCTGGGATTAATTTGTTCCACAAAACATGGTGACAACCAAACCACCATCCACCAACATGTAATGCTATGTACATTTTGACTTTGAGAACTAATGCAACCACGCCTAAGAGTACAAACCTGGAGAACTGCTCTGTAGTTGTAAAAATATATTTTAAAAAATGCACCATGCATATCATGACATTGAATTCTTGCATGTGCAGAAGCAAAGTTTAGTGGTGTTCAACAACAACAAATATTTATTTAGCTCAGTTGGAGGCCATGGTGAAAAATAACTTGGTATGACATTTGTTGAACAGCCAAGATGGTACGACATTCTCTAGACTTGTCTGCCTTTTCTTTCTGCTGATTTTTTCATCTCATAGAGCTCTGGAGATTTTTTATGTGGCTACATGCTAACATAAAGACATTAATTATGTAATAATGTTGATTTCATTCAAATACATTTGTGTCATCTGACCACTTTTATTGATGTGGTCATCAACCTAAAATTAAGTTCACTTACCTTGGTACGTAAATTCATTATATATATATTATGTATATCATCTGCTTCCTTTTGTCCATTTTGGGGTGAGGCTACATCTCTTAGTCTATTCTGCCCTCTCAACTGTTAACCTCTGCCTTTTTGAGACTTCTCTTAACACTGTCCCTTCATCTTAATTGTAGTCTTTCTCTACCACACTCTTCTGTTGTCCATGTTCTCTTTGTCAATCTTTCCTCATCATTCTCTGTATGTGTCCTGCCCATCGCAGTCTGCTCCCCACTACCTTCACCTTCCACACTACCTTCATCCTCCCCACTACCTTCATCCTCCCCACTACCTTCATCCTCGGGCCCTGAAAATCCGTAGCCATTAAAAATTAATGATTCCGTTTTGTTTACCACTTTCATATAATCATGCTGGAGATGGATTTGTGTGGTTTGGTGGAGAGTGTTTTGGTGGAAATTTACCCCAAAGGGCAAAATTGTTGTCTTCGGTAATCCGGCTTTACTTCAAAAAAATTTCACCTCAATGTCCACCAGCTGATTTGATAAGTTTACTGTTCCACAACCAGGTCCAAACTTGAAGGTGATTGGGACTATGTCAGTTGGTTACGACCACATTGATATGGCTTCCTGCAAAAAGAGGAATATTGTCGTCGGCTACACACCCGAGGTCCTCACTGATGCAACAGCTGAACTTGCAGTAGCATTGTTGCTCGCCACATCTAGGAGGATAGTCGAAGGTATGATGACTCTTTCAGTTGGTTTATATTATTTTCATAAACA
This sequence comes from Lamellibrachia satsuma, assembly GCA_033239005.1. Lineage (NCBI taxonomy): Eukaryota > Metazoa > Annelida > Polychaeta > Sabellida > Siboglinidae > Lamellibrachia > Lamellibrachia satsuma. The sequence goes on from BSQZ01000011.1 coordinate 1,296,683, forward strand.
TTTTATTCATAACGTAAAACATTGTTTTTTTGATGAAAGATGAATGTTCTGGTTTCTTGGATTGTTGTAGTTGACATGTTATTTACCTCTCAAAAAACTGTTTGCATTCTCCAAATATCTCGACTGACTCACTTGGCTTTCATAATCTTGGTCTGTGGCACTGCCATAGTGACATTAGTCCGCCGATGAAGTGACCCACGATATTCAGAGAATACAAAAAAGTGTCTTGAGAGGGAAATAACATGTCAAGTTCCGTGTTTGCTTCTTTTGTTAGAACTAATAACAAATATTTTATGTGATCACAAAATGCTTCCTTGGAATTAAAAATCAGTGTATGCAGAAAGTGCCTTATTTTAAACAGACAGAATCAAATTGCGTAATTTGCTCAAGGATTGGAAAGTCATTGAATCACTCAACTAACAAGATTGGCATCCAAAGCATAGACCCCGGATGGCAAATTGACAAGGATTCCATTGGCTTTTTAAGTGAATCTCATGAACTGTTGGCACACAGTGTTCAAAGGTCCTGTCATAGAAAAAGGTGTTTGGATGCTATCCCTGTTATTGTGTGTGTAGATGACACCTAGCGCTTTCAGACGACATATATAAATTTTCATAGGTGTGACTGATATTGTAGGCTTGTACGATTTAATAATCCATTTTGCACTAATTCGTTGTTTTTTCGGACTTTTTTCCAAACCTTTACCCACCGCTAAGAACTGCGTGCTCATACGAATGTCACGATAAACCGGCAAAGTTCAAGGATTTCTATGGTACCAAAACTTAGACACTGAGCCCAAATGTGATCTTTCACTGATTTAATTTCCTTTGGCTAATTTTTCCTTCAGCCTCATGAATCAAAAAAGTAAAAAAAAAAGTAGGCTTGACAAATCTTATTAAAATATTGGCATATATAACCAGTATCAAGTCCCAAATGATCCTCCATATATACACTATGTAGATATAATGAAGAAATAATTATGAATTAAGTAGTGTTTGCACCAAAATAAAAAAGGACATAAAGGTCAGTTGTGGCCAATAAAAGCTTCTTCCTCACGAATCCATTAAGAACACCCATAATTACAGAAGTCATTGTGATTAGTGACTGATATTTTATTATAAGTAGGTACTTTGGGTAAGGCAGTGTAAAATGTCAATCCAGCCCGTTATAGTATACTGAAAGGACCACGAATAAGACACACAGTTGTATAACTGTGTGGCTTATTGCTTTTTAAACAAAGTCATACCACAAAAAAGTAGATACGCTACATACCGGATGCACCCAGCAACCATTATCGTAATAAAACCACAGGAACGAGCTTGTATTAAATGTCTCCTACATCTACTTGGTAGAGTAGACTTGGGAAAAGCAGGAGACACCAATAAAAGTGTTCAGAAATGATGCTGAGGAGCAACAGCCGTTGCTGTCCAACGTTGTTGGACAGCAAGACCAACAACGTTGTTGGACAGCAAGACCAACAACGTTGTTGGACAGCAAGACCAACAACGTTGTTGGACAGCAAGACCAACAACGTTGTTGGACAGCAAGACCAACAACTTTGTTGGACAGCAGGACCAACAGCTCTCAACAGTTGCCTTTTTCCTGAAAAATGGCCTTCCCAAAAAAATTTTACGAATACTTGTTAAAACTTAAAATAAGAGATATTATAATCAAAATACTGTGGATTTGTTTGGCTTTTATTTCTTGTTTACATGTCGGTGAACATAGGAGTTGGTGGTTTACAAATGTATGGCAATCTCCACAAAACCTTCAAAATACTACTGGAATCACTAGCCGAGCCTCTGTAGTTCGGCTGAATTTGCTGCTGCACCCTCATCCTGATTTTATTCTGTCGTCCTATAATAACTGCCCTTGTAGCTGTAGCAACATGACAAATGGTCAAGGGCAGCTTGTCCTCCATCGTGTCTGGTTGACTTTTGTGTTTCTGGCTATTTTTGTCTGACGATTCATGTTTGCTACTTTTCACTGCACATTTAGTAGATTGGTTATGACAAACAAAATGACACTCCCATAATGCCCTATATTTACTAATACAACTTGATGATCGCAATGTTTGTATGCACGGTTTTCTTTTTATTGGTGGTATTCGAGAGGATGTCCTCTATTAAATATCTAGTGGTAAACTGTTGGCATAACCATCTCAGTACCTGACAAATATGAAAAATATAGTTAAAACTTTTCTAGATGTTTTGATAGCACGAGTATATTGTCTATCAGTCATACTTATCAGATTATGATTATATATTAATTATATTATTAAACACATTGAAGGTAAATGTATTGCTTGGATTCACGAGGCAGAAGTAAGAAAAAACCTCAACAGTTATTGACTTACCACAGGGAATGTATTCGGACATAGTGGTCTATTTTCAAGACCCCCACCATGTCTACTTTATGTAACCAAAATATGAATATGGTATAAACCAATTCTTTTTACAAAGCTGAAAACATCACATGCCAACGGTTCATCAGATTCGACCACATGTATTATTTGTGCAACCTGCCTTGAGATGTTTATGATGCATGTTCTCAGGTGCGAGTGCGGTCAAGAATGGGCAGTGGGGATCATGGTCTCCATCGTGGATGTGTGGTCCTGGTCTACTCAACAGTACTGTAGGCATCGTCGGTCTTGGTAGGATCGGCTTGGCCATTGCGAAGCGCTTACGTCCATTCAGTGTCTCCCGAATACTGTACACGGGCCATCAGCCAAAAGACAGTGCGAAGGAGGTCTCTGCTGAATTCACCAACTTGGACACCCTGCTGGCTGAGTCAGACTTTGTCGTCGTCAGTTGTGCGATAACTCCTGAAACAACAGCGCTGTTCGACTGTGCAAAGTTTGCTCAGATGAAACAGGGCGCGATATTTGTGAACGTCAGTCGTGGTGCAGTGGTTGTGCAGGAAGATCTGGTCGATGTGCTGAAGAATGGTGTGATACGGGCAGCTGGGCTTGATGTAACCACACCCGAACCTCTTCCCACTGATTCCCCCCTCTTAACCCTCCCCAACTGTGTTGTGATTCCTCACATTGGGAGTGCAGAAGAGAAGACGAGGGGAGTGATGGCTGCTATGACAGCAAGGAATATCCTAGCTGTCTTCAACAACCAGGCCTTGCCGGCACAGGTTTAGGCAACTGGGTGGATTCTATATGCTTCCTGGTGAGACTGAGGGGCATAGACCAAGAAAAGATGCACATAGAATAAACCCCTGGTGGTCATAGTGTTGAGAGTAGGTTAATGCCTGGCTGGGAGATGGTGACCTGCAAATTAACAGCCTATGGGGCCCGAGCCCATAAAGTGTAGGTGAATGGCACGCCTAGTCATTATTATTGATTTATTTTTTGTTTTATTTGTTTAATTTTTTTCGTTCTTTTGTTGTATATATTTTTATTGATCCATCCTTGTTTTTATCTCGCTTTTAGTGCAATGTTGCTAAGCTTGTGCTTTGTGCCACTTTTCATCTTTTGATGGTATTACCAGGCCCCTGAACTTCAGTATATATATATATATATATATATATATATATATATATATATATATATATATATATATATATATATATAATGTCTGTACTTTATTGTTATTATGTGATTATAGATTGAGTAACATACTCAGTAGACGGAGAGTTGGGACATGAGTGCAGGCTGTTCTGTTGCCCTCTGGAGCTGTACACATGAATTACCATTTCTTTTAGTGACATTGGAGAGGAAACTACTATTATGCCCACAGTGTTCTTGTTAAAATGCCACACCATTACCATATACTGGTAATAATGACTAACTGATGCAAATGATTTTGCTTGCTTGAGCATAACGTGTTTTTATAATCCAGCCAAAGTGAAGGATGAAATATTACATTTTAAAGATTTCTTTTTATTTTCATGCATTCTTGATAATGTAACTTTCTTCTTAACATGGAATGTAATTATCTTCTATTTATGAATATTTAAATTAAAAATGTTGATTTTGTACACGCATTTATGTAAATATAAATATTTTCATCGAAAGGTGGGTGCTTTATTAGGGCATGTTTTTCTATTACATAACGTATGTCGCGAGCCATAACCTGACCAGTGTTGCTATGTCTGTCTAAGTTCATGCAGTATGACTTCTATGATATTAAATTTATCTTGAATCACACTGGACTGCAAATCTGTGCCAGATTATTTATTGTTTTTTTTTTACCTCTGCTTGCTTGTATATAGTAATACACATTTACATCAACATGTTTTTATAATAGCAGGTTGCATGTCGAGTTGACGAGTATATGTATTTCATTAGTGTCAAGTTGGCCCAATCGAATATATAACCCAGAGTGTTAACAGCTTTGAACTTGCCATCAGTCACAATGAAAAGTACACGTTGAATCCGTGCGATGATGTGTGCGACAAATGGTCGTGCCACAGCATGGAGTCTGGGTAATCGAGGCTAGTTTTTGCCATGTCCCATCTGTGTGCCTTAAACAGTGGCAGCACGGGGTCAGGCCTAGATTTGCGGTGTATTTCCTTTGCCACAAGTTTTCACTGTCGCATATCGTGTTTAGGGAAATGAGTAGCACGTGACACAGGTGTATGCAACCCAACGGGTGCCCAGGAGGGCTTAGGTATACTGAAAGAGCACTGCGACTACCTGACAGCTCAGTGGGACAACCAACTATTGTTCCAAAATTATTCCAGAACCAAGAGACCTTAGTTATGAAGAATGCCTGAAAGAATATGGTTTAACAACTCTAGAGTCAGTAGAGACAAGGAGGTTAAGAGGAGATCAGATTGAAGTTTAAGATATTGGATGGGTATGAAAGTATTGATATAAATATGTTTTTCTCACTCAAGAAAGATACTAGAACATGGACATGAGGTAAACTTAGTAAAGGACAAGTGTAGATTGGATATCAGGAAGTACTCGTTCTCTCAAAGAGGACAATAAATTAATGGAACAAATTGTCTACGGATTGTGTAACTGCTAGCAGCGTGAATATGTTTAAAAACAAGGTTGACACATATCTCAGGAGGGCGGGTTACATGTAGATGAACATTGTTGGACTCTCGATAAGCCAATGGCTTCCTTGTCCACTTGCCATCTGGGGCTTTCGCTTGGCAAATCTTGTTAAATCATTTGTCAGCCGACACCCAGGGACGAGCATGATGTGTGCGACAAACGGTGACGCCACATCGCGGAGCCTGGATAATCGAGGCTAGCTATTTATTGGCTAATAAAAATTACATCCGTCGATAGTACACAGATGATCGCTAGGGGTCACCATATAACTCAATATGTCACACCTCCTTTTATTAAAATAGAAGATAAACTGCAAAACTAAGTATAGGCTAGGCTTATTATAAGACAGCATTTTAAATGCCAAAGTCAAATATGGGCATAAACACTACTGCAAGACAAACTTATTATCTGTAACTACTAAGTCCAAATTCTGATCAATAACATTGTTCAAGAATTTATTTAACGCCCATCTCAAAGTCCTGCTGCCACAGTAGCTTTGACTTCAAGCGGGAGCCTTGGCTGGGTTAGAGAATGAGAAAGTTCGCTTACTAGCCCGCGACGAGTGGTTGGGGTACCGGGCTCGGCAGCTAGTGGTGATCGCACGATAGCAGGACTGTCCGTTGAACTGTCGATCGCTTTTGACGCGATTGTCGTCGTCTCAGTGTTGATCTGCCGTCGGTAACCACGGCTGGTTTAAGTGTGTTCGATGTACTCGGCATGTTGTCTCTCAGTTGCCGACTCATTAACAGTAGAGCAGGCGAGTACGGCGCTCCTGTGATTGGAGTGTTCCGGTATTGTAGGAGAGACACCCAGAAGTCGCGTCCTTCCTCGTGCGCTTTGCGCATGCACGATTTTATGATGGCCACAAAATTTTCGCTCTGGCTGTTGGACTGCGCGTACCTCGGACTGCTGTATATGTATAATCAATTCTACGGTGGCTCCTATGCCAGCGACTGCTAGCAGTCTTAATAGGAGTCTCCAACAATAAACTATTTCTGATTTCTGCTGACGATCTCGAATCACATCTCAGTAGCAAAGCCCGCCATCACGTGACTCAGGAACGGCATGTTGTCACATATCATCGTTTTTGGTATTCCGTGTCGTGCGAAGATTTGCCTTAGTACAGAGATGACGCCATTTGCAGTTTTGCAGGTGAGTTACTCTACTTCTGGAAATGTTGAGAAGTAATCAACGACTACCAAGTAATCGTGGTACTTGAACGAGAAAATATCTGCGCCGACTTTTGCCCAAGGTCGATCGGGTATCTCATGAGGGATCATCGGTTGTTTGTTGCTCTGCCTCCTGAATATTGCAAAAAAAAAATAGCATACTGGGCTACTGTTTCCTCGATGTCAGCAGACATGTTGTGCCAGTACATGATCTCACGAGTTCTGGCGCGACACTTTTCTATGCCCAAGTGACCTTCGTGTAACCTTGACAACATCTCGCCTCTCGTTGGGCACTACAAGTTTCTCACCAGCGAAGAGCAAATCATCCTCACAGTGGATCTCATCTAGGATTCCCCAATATGCATGTAGTTGTGGAGACGCGTTGTCTTTGTATTTCGGCCAGCCATGCGTGACGTATCGCCTGATCGTTCAGTGACGCATCCTTCAGTGCTTGAAGCTTCTGTGGCGTAGCAGGGAAGTACTTAGAAACAGAGTGTATTCTCATCTCCATGTTGTGCTCTGGCTGCGAGTCTGTTGACAAGAATGCATATGACAGGATGTCTACATTTTAGACCCTTGTAGTATCGAATAGACAGTTTGTACCGCAGCAGTCAGATTAGCATCAATTGAAGACGCGGTGACCCAATGTGTAGCGGCTTTCTCGTGGCACCCTTCTTGGAGGGTCGATGACAGGCCTCGCTCCTGGGTTCAATTCGATGTGGTATTTGCCAGTGTAGCAGCTAAGACCAGAGAATACGTCTTTGTATTCGTTCTCGAGCGTGTCCATCGTGATTGCTGGCTCGGTTGCCTCGACTACGTCTATTTGTTGGACTCGATCACCTTGTGACGTCACGAGATTATCGCCCGGCTGCACCAGATCAAGAGCCACGCTGACCTCCTATAATCGGCACGCACTTCTCTCTGGTGACATACAGCTCGGCAGTGATGCGTTTGTCACCAACTTGATATGTCACTTCAGCAACACCGTCATGTTCGACTACTCCACCGCCAAGTGTTTTGAGAACGACAGAGCAGCAGTTCAGGTTTGGCTTTTCTCGGATGTGCTTCCATGTTTTCATTGGCATCGTGTTTGTCTCTGCACCCGTGTCCACCTTCATCTTTATGCGCGAATTACACACATTGACGAGTACCATGAAGACGAGGCATCGTGTGGTAACTATTCAACACATTTGACGACCAGGTGAAGGAAGAACTCATCCTCCATGCTGTCTTCGTCATGACCATGCGGTGTCGTCACAACGTGCATTGATTTAGATTTACACACTGCTGAGTAGTGGTTCCGCCCGTTGCACTTGTAACACGTAGCGCCCTACGCTGGGCACTTGCGCGCTTCGTGTTTGGTTCCGCAGCGTCTGCATAGCTGGTGTTTGTTTGCACTGCTGGCGGCACGGTGGACGTTCTTATATGACGAGTATCCTTGGTTGCTACGCTGAGAGAAGGGAATAGACTTTGCATCTTGCTTCACACAACGTCTTTTTAAGTAGTTGACCGCTTTACCTGTGGTTGGTTTTGTGTTGTGTGTTGACATTGACCTGACCTCATTCTGTGTGACCTCAATACGCAACGCATAGATCACGTGTTTTAGTTAGGGCTAAGTTCTCTTGTCTCAAGAGCCACTCATTCAGGGCTTTCTCCTAGGGCGCAATAGAAAACAAGATTTTGTCTGGAATCATGTTTTCTTTCTCTGCAAACTCGCATGCATCGGCTAAGTTTTGTATTGCTTTCAAGTAATCAACAAACGGCTGTTGTTCGGCCCGCCTGTATGTCCAGAACAGGTATCGGCTGAATACAGTTCGTTTTAGGCTTTTGAAGTGATCTTCGAACTTTTGCATTACCTGAACGTAGCTCTTGCTGTCTTCGCCGGCAGCCTCATCGAAGGTGAAATAGTTGTATCGTTCGAGTACGTCTGGTCCTATCGAAGCCAACAGCATGGCGATTTTGACGTTGTCAACTTTTGCGTCGCTCTCTGTGCGCGTCAGAAACAGGTTAAATCGCTGTTTCCATAAATGCCAATTTTCGGCAAAATTGCCTGACAGACTTATACTGTCCGGCGGCCGGAATTCGAGCGACATTTTACGATCTTCCGACACCATGTAATATGCTGTTATTATTCCAACATAACAACATGCCTTCGTAGGGGTCACGGCACACACACCTGCTATTTATTGATTGGCTAATAAAAATAAAATTACCTCCGTCATTAGTACACTGATGATCGCTAGGGTCACCATATAATTCAATATGTCACAGTATAGTATATTGTTTCAATTATATTAATTATGCACAATTTATAATAAATTTAATTTAAACAAAGATTAACATGACCGTACATTTTAAGTCCACCCCATCACATATCCAATTTATCATTTAAACACTTTACGATGCATCTCATAATTTAAATAAATAATGGCAGCATCCAATGTGGGTAGGGGAAATATCCACCTGGAGAATCGTGCAGAATTTTTGCAGTTAATAACTAAAATGGAAAGCTAAACTGGTCTACTTTGTCACGTGGTTCAATCGAACTACAAAGCACATGAATGATATAGCACATTACCACATTGATTACTCTGACTCTTCTCCAGGAAGTTGCACTCCTCCATTCTGCTCTATTTATGACATGCCACTCTACTGTCAACAGTGGAAGCTCAGTATCACATATGATCTGATCACTCCACCTATTCAGTGGCTTTCCTCTCTTCTGCTGTAATCTACAAGATAACATGCTATTTAATTCACATGTTTTATACGAGCGCGATGGAACGCACCATTATCGCGCCTATCGCTACCTCTACGACTGAGCGCCATCAGCTACATGCTGTCAGCGAATGTTTCCAGTTAAGTAGTCAACATTAGCTCGAGGCAACATCTGCCAAGATGCTCGTTCAGAGGATTGCTACGAGAGCGCCGCTGAACGTGTTTAGAACGCCAATTAGCAGTGTATTTCGTTCGCCACGTCTGTCATACATCATCTGTAGAAACATGAGTACCATAGGACGTCCAAAGGTGTATATCACCCGACAAGTGCCGCAAGAGAGCGTAGATATACTGAAAGAGCACTGCGACCTTACTCAATGGCACTCGAGTTGTCAGCCGGTTCCCAGGGACGAGCTCATGAAGAATATCGCTGGTGTCGATGGTTTGTTCTGCTTGGTGAGCGAAAAAATCGACGATGCTGTTCTCGAAGCTGCAGGTGTGTGTGACAGTGTGTCTGTCGTTCAAGCATAACTGCAATGGTCAATAGTTTTTTAAAAGCGACACGTTACAGTGGCAGTGCGCGTGCCTTAATAATTAGTTTTTAATTTGGAAAGTTAATTACATATAAAAGGGGGCATCTTAATTATAAGAAACAAATAGGCAAAAATTATAAGGAGTGGCCTCATAAATAATAATTGCAATCAAACATGCTGGTTACAGTTATGCCTATGCTGTTGTCACTGTTTTTTGAAGGAATACTGTTGAAAACCTGATTCCCATTTATTAAAATGATACAATTTTTCAGCATTATAATCTACATTCATTGATTCAACATATGAGTTTATAAAAATGTCTGAAAATATAAAATGTGATTCATGGTTGTGAAAAGCCAGATTTTCAATCAGTCATATCTCAAAAACTAGAGTTAAGCTTGACGTTTGCACCTTCGGAGAGGGTCAGCCGTCAAAATGTCTAGGCGAGTTGGTCTGAATTCTAAAAAAAATTTTTAAATATGAATGTTTGCACACCCCTGCACATATTACATAGATCAAGAGTATACAACCAAGAACATAAACTATAACAAGGTTTCAATATATACTCATAAATTTATTCAAACATTAAAATAAAAAAATACTAAAAAGTACACAAAATACAAAAGAATGCAGAAATCCAAATAAACAGATTCAACTGATGTGACATAGCTAATAAGACACTACCAACCATGCTTCGGAGTTCTGATATCCACATAGACATAAATAGAATACCCATTAGTAAAACAAGACCACTGAGCTCTTATCAGTTGACACATGATAAAGTGATGCAGGCATGGACCAGTGACATGCATGCTGCTGCAAGGCAAGAACCCACTGGAGGCACAGTGTTTATACTGTACAGCACCCAGTCTTCATCATATATCTATAGATATACAGTACTAATAAGAGATTATTACTACATAGCTATATATACCTAATACCTTATTACGTGCACAATCTATCCATGTACCTTGTACATCAAATATCATAACATATTAACTATAACAGTAGCACCACTAAACATGATCGAAACTGAACTTTCTGAAGTGCTCTATACATGTATTAGCTAATGACTGCAAGTGGTCAAAATCTCATTAAGCCCTGTTGGACATTCTTCTCTAAGGTTCCAAAAATATTCTTTTCCCATCTTCCAACACATTCCCCAGCTGCTCCATCACAGCCATTTCCACCTGCAGATCAAGATCTTTCTCGAATGTTATCTGGCCAACTTGCCCAAGGACATGCCTCATGTAAAGAAATGTGCTCTCTCATTTAAGCTGTCAGTTGTTTTAGTAGGCAACCTTTCACATGGTTTGTCAAACAAATGCATAGAATGCAATGAATGTAGCAATGTGTACAGAATGAGTTACATGATAGTGGTTCATACAACGAAGAAAAGGCAAACAACGACCAAAAAGGGGAGAGCCTCATCAAATGCAGATGACTTAATAAAGAAAAAAAATCTTATTAATGAGCTGACATCTAGTAGAGTTTAAAAAAAGAGTTACAAATATGCATGCACACACGCACACATTATTTATAAAACTGAATCCTACCCCTATAACATTTTATTTTGCACCCAATCAATCTGACTACTGGGAAACACTTAATGTATGCTCCCCCAAGAAAAACAAACGTATCTGTGATATTTCAGAACATTTTCGAAACTGTTGCATTCATTCACATATACACTAACACAGCACAAACATTTGCGACATAAATTACCTGAAAATAACGAGATGTTAGATCCTGTCTTCTGTCGATTCGTACGGCTGTAAGTCATACAGGAAATAACCATATTCGTTGTCCCACAACTTTCTCCAGCAAGCCTCCAAAATGTTTGTCTTGAAGAGTTTAACACTAATGCACGATGCTCACTCCAGTATGAACAACCCAACTCCCCACACTTATAACACAACTGCTGGGACCACCCTCACCCAAATTATTTATCAGTCTGGTGGCCATGCCCCATTAAGAACAAATGCCAATGACAAATCTTCAAGTTAATTGGTTCCTGGTGTCATCATCACTGGCTACTAGCTGGATAAGTTTATAATTCTCTGGTAGCCACCTCATCTTCATTGCTTTTGTTTGCCTTATATTGTACATGTTGATGGTGAGGAGGAAATAAATTAACTTACTTACTCACTTACTTACATATGTTAGACAACTATTTGTAACATGCTATGTTCACACCATAAACAGTACTATCCTATGTATCATGCAGTGGATGCAACTGTTTCTGCCGTGCAATGAAATGCCGGCCAGTGGTCCACGACCACTTCACTACAGTGAGCTGGCTTGTTGCTCTTGTTTATAGGGGGATGATTAATGATGTAACTCTATGGATATCCACAATATTAATTTTATTTAGCATTAATCCCTGTTTCATCCATTAGGTGGCGCCACTACTGCTGGGATTCATTTGTTCCACAAAACATGATGACAACCAAACCACCATCCACTAACATGTAATGCTATGTACATTCTTGGACTTTGAGAACTAATGCAACCACGCCTAAGAGTGCAAACCTGGAGAACTGCTTTGTAGTTGTGATAAAAAATGCACCATGCATATCATAACATTGAATTCTTGCATATGCTGAGGCATATGGTACAAAGTTTGGTGATGTTCTACAACAAATATTTATTTAGCTCATTTGGAGGCCACGGTTCAAAATAACTTGGTATGACAATTGTTAAACAGCCAAGATGGTATGACATTCTCTAGCCTTATCTGTCTTTTTTCTGCTGATTTTCTCATCTCATAGAGCTCTGGAGATTTTTTATGTGGCTAGCTGCTAGCATAAAGACATTAATTATATAATAGTAATGGTGATTTAATTCAAATACATTTCTAGCATCTGACCACTTTTGTCGATCTGTTCAATTTACTGGTCATAAACCTAAAATTATAGTTAACTTACCCTGGTATGTACATTAGCTAACAATTGAGATATATGTTCTGCCCTCTCGACAAGTCATCTCCTTCCATCATAAGCTTCTGCCATTATCTCCTGCTCTTGGCTGTTCACCTCTGGCTTTTTGAGATCTCTCTTAACACTGTCCCTCCATCTTAATTTTGGTCTTTCTTTTCTTCTACCACACTGTTCTGTTGTCCATGCTCTCTTTGTCAATCTTTCCTCACTCATCCTCTGTATGTCTCCTGCCCATCACAGTCTGCTCCCCACTACCTTCATCTTCCCCACTACCTTCATCCTCCCCACTACCTTCATCCTCCCCACTCCCTTCATCCTCCCCACTCCCTTCATCCTCTCCACTACCTTCATCTTCCCCACTACCTTCATCTTCAGGTGCTTCTTAATTCCGATCTCTTCTCTTAATTCCCCATCTTCCTTCTGTCTTCTCATTTCACTTAACATATTCTCCTGATCCAGTTGTTCTCTGTACATGTAAATATAGTTATTAAAATAATCTTTAATGCTACAAAGTTGTCTTAATTACAGCAGGGCCCTGAAAATATATAGCCATTAAAAATGAATGATTCCATTTTGTTTACCACTTTCATATACTCATGCTGGGGATGGATTTGTGTGGTTTGGTGGTTTTGGTGGAAATTTTCCTCAAAGGGCAAAATTGTTGTCTTCTGTAATCCGGCTTCACTTCAAACAAATTTCACCTCAATGTCCACCAGCTGATTTGATAAGTTTACTGTTCCACAACCAGGTCCAAACTTGAAGGTGGTTGGGACTATGTCAGTTGGCTACGACCACATTGATGTGGCTGCCTGCAAAAAGAGGAATATCGCCGTCGGCTACACGCCTGGGGTCCTCACTGATGCAACAGCTGATCTTGCAGTAGCATTGTTGCTCGCAACATCTAGGAGGATAGTTGAAGGTATGATGACTCATTCAGTTGGTTTAAATTATTTTCTATAAACATTTTATTCATAACATAAACAAATGAAAGCATAGACGTTCTGGTTTCTTGGATTGTTGTAGTTGACATGTTATTTACCTCTCAAGAAACTGTTTGTATTCTCCAAATATCTCGACAGACTCACTTGGCTTTCATAATCTTGGTCTGTGGCCGAGTGAGTGAGCCAAAATATGCAGAGAATACAAAAAAGTTTCTTGATAGGAAAATAACAGGTGAAAATCTGTTTTCTTCTTTTGTTAGAACTAATAACGAATATTTTATGAGATCACAAAATGTTTCCTTGGAATTGAAAATCAGTGTATGCGCAAAGTGCCTTATTTTACAGACAGAATCTGATTGCGCATATTTTACATAAGCACAATAAAAATAAATAAACTGAATCATGCTCAAGGATTTTTTTAATCTATAAAAGGTCATGGAATCACTCTTCAACTGACAAGATTTAACAAGTTTGGCATCCGAAGCACAGATCCGAGATGACAAATTTACAAGGATTCCATTTGCTTATTGAGTCCCCAGATTATTCATGTATGTGGTCGAATCTCATGAACTGTTGGCACACGGTGATAGAAGGTCCTGTTCATAGAAAAGGTGTTTAGATGCTATCCCTGTTATTGTATGTGTAGAGGTTTCGGGCCATATATATAATTTTTCATAGGTGTGACAGATATTGTGGGCTGTATGATTTAATACAGGATTCATTTTGCACTTTTTTGCTATGCATTTTCTGACTTTTTTCCAAAACTTTACCTTCCACTAAGAACTGCATACTCATACGAATGTCACTATAATCAAACCGTCAATGTTCAAGGATTTCTATAGTACCAAAACTTAGACACTGAGCGCAAATGTGATTTTTCACTGATTTAGTTTCCTTTGGGTAATTTTTCCATCAGCCTCATGAATCAAAAAAGTAGGCTTGACAAAACATATTAAAATATCGACATATATAATCAGTATCAAGTCCCATGTGATCGTACGTATATACACTATGTAGATATAATGAAGAAACAATTATGAATTAAGTGATGTTTGCACCACAATAAAAAAGGACAAAGGTCAGTTGTGGCCAGTAAAAGCTTCTGCCTCACGAATTCATCAAGAACACCCGTAATTACAGAAGGCATGGTGATTAGCAACTGATATTTTATTATAAGTAGGTACTTTGGGTAAGGTAGTGTCAAATGTCAATCCACCCTGTTATAGTGTACTGAAAGGACCACAAATAAAACTCCCAGTTGTATAACTATGTGGGACTTATATACGAACGAAACCACACTGTTGCAATGACATATTACTTTTTAAACAAGGTCATACCACAAAAGTAGATACGCTACATATCGGATGCACCCAGCAATCATTATCGTAATAAAATCACGGGAACGAGTTTGTATTAAATGTCTCCTACATCTGCTTGGTAGGGTAGACTTGGAAAAAGCAGGAAACACCAATAAGTGTTCAGTGGATAAGTGTTCAGTGGATAAGTGTTCAGAAATGATGCTGAGGAGCAACAGCTGTTGCTCCTCAGACCAACAACTCTCAACATTTGCCTTTCCCTGAAAAATGGCCTTCCCAAATATTTTTATATTTGTTAAAACTTAAAATAGGAGAAATATTATAATCAAAATATTGTGGATTTGTTTGGCTTGATTTCTTCTTTACATGTCAGTGAACATAGGAGTTGGTGGTTTACAAATGTGTGGCAATCACCTCCAAACCTTCAAAATACTATATGGTCAAGGGCAGCTTGTCCTCCGTCGGGTTTGGTTGACTTTTATGTTTTTTAGCGATTTTTGCCTGACGATTCATGTTTGCTACTTTTCACAAGACATTTAGTATAACGGCTACGACAAATCAAAATGACATTCCCATAATGCTCTATATTTACTAATACAACTCAATGATCGCAATATTTGTATGCACTGTTTCTTTTTATTGGTAGTATTCAAAAGGATGTCCTCTATTAAATATCTAGTGGTAAACCTTTGGCATAACCATCTCAGTACCTGACAAATATGAAAAATATAGTTAAAACTTTTCTAGATGTTTTTATAGCATGAGTAGATTGTCTATCAGTCATACTCATCAGATTATGATTACATATTAATTAAACACACATTGAAGGTAAACAGATTGCTTGGATTCGTGAGGCAGAAGTAAGAAAAAACCTTAACAGTTATCGACATATCACAGGGAATGTATTCTGACATAGTGATCTTTTTTCAAGATCAGCAACATGTCTACTTTATGTTACCAAAATATGAAAATTATATAAACTATATATTATATAATTATATTTACACATCTGAAAACACCACATGTCAGCGGTTCATCAGATTCAACCATGTGTATTATTTGTGCAACCTGCCCTGAGATATTTATGATTATTATTGCATATTTTCAGGTGCGAGTGCGGTCAAGAATGGGCAGTGGGGATCATGGTCTCCATTGTGGATGTGTGGTGCTAGTCTACTCAACAGTACTGTAGGCATCGTCGGTCTTGGTAGGATCGGCTTGGCCATTGCGAAGCGCTTACGTCCATTCAATGTCTCCCGAATACTGTACACGGGCCGTCAGCCAAAAGACAGTGCGAAGGAGGTCTCTGCTGAATTCACCAACTTGGACACCCTGCTGGCTGAGTCAGACTTTGTCGTCGTCAGTTGTGCGATCACTCCTGAAACAACAGCGCTGTTCGACCGTGCAAAGTTTGCTCAGATGAAACAGGGCGCGATATTTGTGAATGTCAGTCGTGGTGTGGTTGTCGTACAGGAAGATCTGGTCGATGCGCTGAAGAATGGTGTGATACGGGCAGCTGGGCTTGATGTAACCACACCCGAACCTCTTCCCACTGATTCCCCCCTCTTAACCCTCCCCAACTGTGTTGTGATCCCTCACATTGGGAGTGCGGAAGAGAAGACGAGGGGTGATATGGCTGCTATGACGGCAAGGAATATTCTGGCAGCCTTCAATAACCAGGCCATGCCAGCACAGGTTTAAGCTACGTTGCAACTGGGTGGATTCTATTCGCTTTCTGGTGAGACTGAGGGGCGTGGACTGAGAAACGGTGCACATAGAATAAACCCCAGAGTGATATGTTAAACCCCTTATCATCTTATCTATTCCATGCAATTGTTGAGCATATGACAAAAGTAAGGGCAAATTAACAATGAAAATCATACAATAATGACCGAGTCTGAAAATAATGCATTTGCTGCATATTGTATCTGTATAAGAAATGTAATGTGTTTACATGAACACCTTGTGTTGTGTTTAATGTATTTGTCAAGTGGGAAATATATCAGTTTGCGCTGCCTTTTACATAGTATACATAGTCTTTTGATTTGTTTCGTTATCTTGAGGGTTCTCCATCAGTTCGGTTATAACAATATGGACAAATTGTTTTCTGTACTTTATGTTGTTATGTGACTATAGATTCTGTAACATACTTTGCAGACGGAGAATTGGGACATGAGTGCAGGCTGTTCTGTCGCCCTCTGGAGCTGTACACATGAATTACCATTTTTCTTAAAGTGACATACTGGAGTGGAAACTACTATTATGCCCACAGTATTCTTGTAAAAATGTCACACCATTACCATATAGGGTACTGGTAAAATTTATGCAAATGATCTTGCATGCTTGCTTGAGCATAACATATATTTATAATGCTGCCAAAAGGTATTACATTTTAAAGATTTCTTATTATTGGCATACGTTCTTTATGATGTAATTATTACTTCTTAGCATGAAATGTAATTATCATGAATATTTTAATAAAAAAAATTTATTTCGTACACGAATTTATGGATATATATATATATATATAGATATTTTCATCAAGCTTTATTAGGGCATGTTTTTGTATTACACAACCCACGTACCGAGCCATGACATGACCAGTGTTGCTATGTTTATCAAAGTTCACGCAGTATGACACTGTTGTCAATGACTTCTATGATATTAAATTTATCTTGAATCGCCTTGCACTGCAAATCTTTGCCAGATTATTAATTTTTTTTACTTCAGCTTGCTTGTATATAGTAATACACATTTGCATCAACATGGAAGATTGCACCGTTGTGATATAAAGCTCAACTGACAAGTATTTGGATTTAATTAGTGTCAAGTTGGTCCTACCAAAAATATAATCCAGAGTGTTAACAACTTTAAACTTGCCACCAGTGGTGCCAGCCCTCATTTCACCACGGCCACAACTTGCATTTGATCAGATTCTGCACTTCATTTGGTAATTGTCAAGAAATCTCAATTTTAATTGCATATAATTGTATTGGAGCATGATGGCATACCGGTTAGAAGGCCGGAATGTCAATCAAGAGAACCCAGTTTCAAATCCCACTGCAGTCGCTTCAAACCTTCGGCAAGTTTGATCACCCCACGTTGGCACAGTTCACTCAGCTATATAAATGAGTACCTGGCAATACAGACAGTGGTGGAAATGTAAACGAATTGTCTGCATAATTTCAGCATGGCTGAATGCTTCCCAGAGAAGTTGAGATGGCCTTGGAATGAACAGGTCTGCCAGGGGGTGAAGTGTAAAGCGCTTTGAACAGTCATACGGACTGAATACCGCACTATATAAGAACGTATACCTTTTTTATTGAAAATGTATATAATACTATAGGAACAAAACAATGTTCCATTTTGTTTGAAACTTATTAATACTCAAGTGTTCATTTATGTTCAGGTGTGTAGTGTGTGACTAGTATTGTGCGCAGTCTGTTTAATAACAAAATGCCTTGAACAAGCATTAAGTAATTTAATAGTTTGATGATTTCACAAAAACTACATCCAAAAGTTGCACAAACGGGCTAGCATGTTAGATAGTACTAGATAGTAGTAGATACTAGTAGATACTAGGTTTGTTGTTTCACAAAATTAATTTGAAATTAAACTAGCAAAACAATTGAATTGAGGAGGCACCTTTAATTTTTCAGTGTGATAGTTTTCAATGAGATCAAAGTTTAAAGTTGACTGCGTTGTATTAACTGATAAAAGTTCATTCTTATTTGATGAGTTAGCCAAATCCCCGGATGAGAGCCTAATTGATGTAATTATGTATGCACCCATAATGTGGGTGCATACAGAATTTCCGTCACAATGAAAAGTTCGGTTTGGGTCCAGGCGATGTTTGCGACAAACAGTGGCGCCACAGCGCGGAGTTTGGATAATCGAGGCTAAACTAGTGTTGGAAAACTTAAGTTATTGTTGTTCCATCTAGTGAATGCTGCTGCAAATTACAAAATACAAGTTAGTTATTTATCGCAAGCACATGCGTGGTGGAGTTGCAGCTGAAATACAAAATGTACTTAGCTAAAACCATTAGACTTAGGTCTGTGCTTGTAGTGAATTTTACATATAATGGTAGAAGTTGATAAAAAAATTAACTAGAATTCATACTCTCGAGTGCCAAAGAAACGTATATAGGCCAAATAACACTACAGGGTGGAAATTAAATCAGTCAAATTTAATGATAGTATTGTGCCGAATAACAGTATAGGGGGGCAAATTGTTCAAAATAAATAATAGTACATTGCGAAAAAGTCACTAGTATGTTTGTCGTTTTTTAGCGCCGAAGCAATTTTTTTACTTGACGAGAAGCTAAGTTAAACTTAAGTTAAGAGGTCCCTAGAAAACTATGGCTATATGCGGGTCGCTGTGTATTTTGTTTTTTCTGCCGAATATGCATAAACTTTGTGCGTATTCGCATCACCGCAGATATGGTAACCGCATTTTACATCTGCGAAAAACCGGGGAATTTTCCGTTTTAAAATGGACAACAAAGTTTTATTGAATTTAATACGCAAGCCCGTTTCAGGAGAAACCGCCGCCAGCCGGTTAAGACCGGTTTGAGGCGCAGCGCACGGAGGCCATTTACGGTCGTTTTACGTGGTGATGATGGCGTTTTAACTAATAATATACCATGTCGAGCTCTCGAGAACTAAGGATTCTGATCGATTCATCTAATCATGGAAATCTAACGCTTCGGGATCAACATCTAGGATCCTCAGAAGCACGGGATGCCGCTGAATCCACATGCAGGTCTAGTTGGAAGCAAGTGATTTTAGCGCTAGCGGTAACCGCGCCGTGGAAGATTGATTAGCGCTAGCAATATGCCAATAGGGAGTGAGAGCGATATTGCTCTCCTAAAAAATATACCCTGCATAATTTGCCACGATTATCAGAGAATATAGGCTGGCACAAATGTTTAAATGCGTATATGGTGACATTTTTCATCAAATAAATACGCGTATATGGCCGCTTATTCGGCACTCAAGAGTACGATCTCTGCGCTCCCTCGTCTTTACACGCGTTGTTGATGTTGTCGTTTCCTAAAGTGTGTGCGCCTGTGCATTAATTGTGATTTTTTTATTAACATTTGAACAGCTATAAAATGAAGGCTAAACAACAATAAAAATGTTTAGTTAGAATGTTTATCGGTCTATTAATTGCGCATCATTTTTTTGCAACGTTATTGTTCAAATACTAAAACTTTTAAAACCAGTTGTTGATGAAGCATTCAACCTTTTAGTAAAAGGTTGAATGCTTCATCAACAACTGGCCCTAACTTTAAATACAACTAATAATATACAAATTCTTTGTTTGTCTTTATTGTAATGTATTTTAATGAGCACAAATGAAAATGATTCTGATGATAATTTCACCAATGAATGAATGACAAAACATGAATGCATAATATACGAATAGAACAGTAGTATAATTATACAGAAAATCAAAAAGATTAATGTTTTCATTATTTATATTTCGCCAATTGTTACGTTGATAAGTAAAATTAACCAACAAACCACATGAATAATATCAAATAATAAACAAATGTATTTTAATGGAAATAATTCTGATGATAATTTCATCAGTGACAAAATACGAAGGACATAGAGTATACAAATAAAACACAGTTTATACAGTCAGTGCTAGAAGAAAAAATCTACATACAAAAATCAAGACAGAAAACTGCTTAGTGAAGAAGTAATTTAATCAATGTATGGCTTCTTACTGAAATGTGGAAGGTGCTTTTCTTGCTTTTTTACTCTGACATATATGCAACAGAACCATCGTACATATCTGGTAAAAGGGGTTTTAAAACATGTTTGATAAAACCACTTGCTACACTGTTATCCAAGTGATTACATCAACCGATTTAAATCAATCGACTCACACTGACAAACAAATTGAGCTAAAACCAAGTATACTTAGAAATTAGATCAAACACAGTGAAAAGACTAACAAAGCCTCCGAATTCCTCACCTTACTGTGTGGTAATTGGATTCAGTAACAATTGTGTTCCATGAAAAACTTTACCGTTAGCCAAGTGATTATATCCTTTCCTGCCCTTAATAGATCGGTAACATTCTAACTACAAATGTGTATTTGTTATTTAGCCTTTATTTTATAGTTGTTGAAATGTTGATAAAAGAAATCACAATTATTGTACAGACTCACGCACAATAGGAAACAACGACAACAACAAGAATGCATGTAGGGGAAGGCAGTGTTAGTTGAGCCATTTTTCATTATTTTTATATGTATTGCACAATCATTCATAAGACAAAATTGTTTTTACTCACATAAACTATGATTATTAATAGATAATTTTATACCAATATAATATATCTAGTATGAATAGATAATTATGTGTAGCCGATTCAAATACGGGTGATAAGCTGGCTCAACTGTAACACTTGGTGTGGGGTAAGTTGACCCACAGTATGTGTAGCGTAAGTTGGGTAAATGCTTTATTTGTATAATTTACGTAAGCCTTGTACACGTCTCTGACAAGTCTGCATGGCTAATTAATAAGTCGACACAATTAATATACACATAAAGGCATTTTAAGTTAACTTCTCAATAATGCGTGAAGTGATGTAAATAATCTTCTTCCCTGTGCCTAGTTAAACCATTTGTAAGTGCACAGATGATAAAGTCTGGTCACATGCATTGATAGTTTACACACCAGTAGACACTAATCACAATCACCAAGTTTCAAAAAACGTCAAAAAACATACTTTTAACTCACATTTTCGGGCCGTTGTGACAAATGGCACTTATTGTACGTCATCAATCATGTTCTAATTTAATTTTATACAAATATATTTTATCCTGACATATATATTTTTACTACACGTCATGTATGTATATTTATATATATATATTTTCTCACTACATGTACCTCTATTGTTCATCATGTGTGTATATGAGTTTTTTTTACCTGTATATATTTAGAATATTATGGGCTCTTGCCTAAAATAAAACATTATTATTATTATTTAATTATTAACATGTTCAGTCACTGCCACACTGGGTGGAACCATGTAACTATCGCTGCTGTAGTTTCCTGGGAAACATGGGTGGATCAGCTAACCCAGTGGCTCAAATAACACTGCCTTCCACTAAAGAGGGAGCGCAGAGATCGTTTGGTAATCCTTGCCCGTCCTTTCCTGTCCTCCATTTAGTTCGTCCCTCCTTGACACCGGATGTAGATGACTTAAATCCGGAAGGTGCGCGTGTCAGGTGCGCGTGTTATAAGGAGCGCTTTTTGCCCGTGTCATTTAGTGCGAAGGTTGGAACGGGTAAAGATGTTTGGTCGTATTATTGCCTCCCGTGCCGCTACGACGGTCAGCAGGGTGTCGTGTAAGTATGAACACTGTTTAAAAGGACAGCACCTATTATGACGAATTATAAAGAGTATTTACCAATGGTAGATGTTAAAAATAATTCTGGTATGCCGAAAGTAAATGGGCAGGCGTTTATGACCTTGCGACCTTAAGCTTAGCCTTAGCAGGATAGTAGTTTTGTAGCGTAGTGTAGCAGTGTAGCGGGACATTAACCATTACCAATTGTCAAAACCTTAAAATCCTCATTTACAGTGAGTAATTACTACATTAGTCTTAGAATTCATGCAAGATTTAGAAACGCATAGCAGAAACCAGAACAAGTATTATCCGAGAACGTGATCACAGCGTACCGCAATAATTGGCCGTAGTCGCGGCAATAAACATTACTTCAAGGACCGACTTCTCGGTGGCTTCATCTATTGGTTTTACGGTAACGTAGATGCGATGTACCAAGTCTTTAAATAAATTAGTTTTATTCGGACTACGTGACATGTGAAACGCCTGGAATGTTTTATGTTGGCAATAATGTCTGTTGTATTGTTCGACTTGCCGCATTTGACTTGGCACCCATGTTCGCTAACCCATTACCCACTGTAACCTTTGTTTAGGCGACACACTCCCTGACTTTTTACTACCATAAACCTTGAATCAAGCATGAATAATGAGTGCTCAAGATTTACAACCTAACTTTGCTTTAGTTCGTTTGCCACTAACCAGGAAATGTGTTATGCACTTATTGAATACTTATTAAATGAAAAAACAAACTGGTCATGGAATAATTTTCTAGCATCACGAACTACTAACTTAATGTCGTTATTTTGAAGAAATACAGACTAACACTACACCAGTGTCAAGCCCCAAACCAGGCATGGTGTATGGGGCAGTGCTTGCAGTATGGAAATGTTTTGTTCATTTTATGTTTTTTGTCATGATATTAGCCACACAGTTCCACTGAATTAATGTCTACCCTATTCATTCGAGCAGAATGTATACAAATGATACAACAGCTTTGTACAACTAGCCTGTGTTACTGTGTACTATTCAGTAAATATTAATTTATGATCAAATTGGTGTTAGAAGTAACTTGTTTTGGTATAAATGTATGGTCAGACCTATTGTTTGTGGTGTAATTTTCTTAATAAGTAGTTTGTTTTGATTGCATACAGCCCGCAAGATGAGCGGACACACCCCAGTTGCCTGGAAGTCAGACATTGAGCTGGCTGTTCAAAGCCGCACGACCCTGAATGACCTCCCAATTCCAGCTGGTTCATGGCAGGCGAACTATGCAAAGAAACAATCGAAATACAACATTCAACTTGCTGTTGCTTCTCTGCTGATGGGTGCAACTTTGGCAGTGGTAAGAGCAATTTTATGTTTATCAGGGCTAGATATCATGGTTTTGAGCAATCATCTTCAGATTCTACTTATGCCTAACAGCCAGAATGTTTACTCTAAGCATGGAATAAAATGATGCACACATCAGGTTTGAACTCATTACAGAAAATAAATGTTTCCATTATCAGTAGCATTACGGCATCTTGAACAAATCATTGTCATTACGACATCTTGGAAAGAGTTATTGTGGACAACAACTAGATGTGTATGATCATTATGAACTGTGCTCATCATCATTATGGGGATTTTTTTCATTCGTATTATTTGTATTTGAAGGGTGTTTCAACCAGGGCTGGGGTCAATCCCAAAAGGAATTGGAATTATTCAATTCTGGAATTAGAATTGAAAGATTTTGAGCAAAAGGAATTGACCCTCATTTTCTTGATCTGGCCGAACCCCACCTTCCAGTCAGTCCATAAACAGCAGATGTCTTATCAACTCACGTAAACAGTGAAATGATAGCAGGCTTTAGCAGCTAGGCCCAGTTAGTAGGGTTGACTTGCCGAGGCAAAACACAATGGTCAAAAGATGTGTGTGTGTGCACATTAGAAGCCTGCTATTAAGTAGCTGGAAATGTGCTAGACTTCCAGTGTAAATAAAGCAGTGCAAATAAGATTGAATTTTATCAAGTGTTATAAATATGGAAATCAGCCCTGGAAATCTATTTTCTCACCTTAGTGTGACAAATGATTAAAGGACTTTCCCTTTGAGCGAACGCTTGCCAGAGAGTATTAAATGCATTCATTTGTACTCAACAGTGCAACTCATCCTTCCACTCCCATTTAGATAACTATAATCCTGGAAGTCCATTTGCTCACCTTGTACATTGTGCATGTGCCGAGAGGTGATATGTATTTATCACAGAAGTTACTGACAGGCTTTGTGTGACTGCTTACCCTGAATGCTTCAAATTGATTGTCCATAATAATTTTAATAGAAAACTTATAAGTTTTGGGTTTTTCCAGGTTTTTTCTGTGTCTGTGTATTCGTAGATTAAATGCATTCATAATGTTCATGTAACTATTTTTAAAATGTGTTGGTAAAACTACCAATTGAATTATTTCGGAAAAATAATTGAATTGGAATTGATTAAAACGAATTGACCCCAGCCCTGGTTTCAACTTGTACTCTTGAAGTTAGAAGGAGACAGAAATAAGTGTTAACATTAGCATGCAACAACCTGGTGACCACATTGAAAACAGTGTCATTTCGTATGCTTTTGTTATCTTTTTAATTGCGCAAAGTGGTGAAAAAACAGCGAGGTGCCCTACCTCGCTTGTCATGTTCTAGGGAAACACTGCATAGTACTTTTTAATGTTGTATACATACAAACGGCCGTTTAAAAAAATGTCCCTGTTGCAGATGTACAAGGCGAAGGTGCTGTACTTCCACAGACATCCCAACCTGAAAAGCATTACAATCCACCCAGAGAGGTTGTGATGTGCAGTCCTGCTACTTGACATACCTAGGAACTGGGCTCAGTACGAGTATTAACATTTGTGCCCAAGTTGCATTCTCTGCGCCAACTTGACAGATGTGTGTCAGTGGCACTGGAATGTCGGCATAAAACTGGAAATGTCCGATATACGGAGACAGGGTTGAGGAGGGTGTTCCATCTGATTTGGATTTCACAGTTGTCATCTACCTATAAAAGTTGAATATCACCAAAATGTGTTGCCTTTTTACTTTCCTGTTTCTACTTAGGCCAACACAATAAATTTACAGTGATTATAATATTAGGCATATTATCACCGAATGTCGATTCACTATTTTATGCATTGATCACAAAAAGCACAACACAATGGAGTGTGACACTACTGTCATCCTGATATGTGTGGAAGCCATTGCCTGCCCCAACACACTAGTAAGTGATCAACCACACAAGACGAACGTTACTGAAAATAATTTAATATACGTGATGATCACGTTAACACAGCACCTTCGGTAACTTTCAGATAACCATTTGAACTAGTATTTTCGCCTTCCCATGGCTCTAGTCCTGATGGAAAAATATCAGGTTTTCTGGGGCCTACATGATCCAGTTGTGGTGCTCGCAGCCACCAACTACATCCCCGTCCAATATTCAACAGCTTCTGATGCCTGGCAACGTCTGCTGCTGATGCAGACATGTAATCCACAAAAACATGTCAGCTACCATACTAAATGACAAAAACATCTGTACAAACCATGCTTCACTTTCCTTGGCTCAGTGGTGTTGATAATATATACCCCCCAGTTATGATCATGTTAAAGTGACAATATGACAAGGCTGAACTGTTCCTGAAGTCTTTCAGAGATCAAATAGTCGATAATTTTTTAGACAGAACTTGATGAATTACTTGACTGCAAGAATGTAACCAAATGATCACTCATCAAATTCTGCCATGGTAACTTCGAGTCAATTCAGTGGGATAAACTTTTAACCTATGTATATGTAGTGCCTGAAAATCACTGCATGCATTTAAAGTATATGTTTAATTTATTTTAGTAAAGTTTTTAAGACTGCGTTAACTTTTGTAAAAAAAATTTCAAATCAAATTAAAAATCCTATTTTAGAAACACAAATATGTTATACATTGTCGGAATATCATATCTCAGAAAGTCTGAAAAGACAACATTCATGCGTAGAAAACTATCCCTCGTCATGAAAGATGGCCGAGTTTGATAAGCTGTTTCAAAACTAACCTGTTTCAAATTCACACATGCATTTTTTCTAGTCAACAAACGACTACACAATTCCTGCCCTCGAGTCAGTCAAGTCGTATATTACAAGCCCCATCAGCTGGGTTTACATGGGCTGTTTCTGTGCTGACTCTTCAGACTCCGTTTCGGGTTCCTTCTCCGGGTCACCATACAAGTTAAACAATTTTGCTACTTCTGTCAAGTCGTCAAACTCCTTGCCTTCCCGCAGAACCTGTAAATGAGGAATGCAGTCGAGATCAGAACTTTGATTTCATCAGAATAATAGCTAATGGTACAAAGAGTTGTGGGTTTTGTCATGTTTATACAGTTATAAACTATGCATTTTAACATCTTGTCCGCTCAGATGTGTTTAATGAACCACACTTTTGATCGCTTTAAACGTATTTATGAATATTGATTTCATCGTTCAGCATGCAATGTTAACACAATTCACCCCGAATCATACAAATTAAGCAGATAACGGTCAAATTGTATTAAACACATTTGAGTGGTGAAGGTGCTCGAATAGATAAGAGTTTATACTATACAACCTGATTTTATGATAAACATGTCCTTCTGTTGCAATGTAACAAATCTTTAGTGTAATATCCACCTCTGTCTGTGAACCTGGCTACAGACAGAGGTGAACATTTGAACAAATAGTCTTTGCACAGTAATTGCAGCGTGGCTTAATGCTTCCCAGAGAAGTCGAAATGGGGTTGCAATGAACATGTCTGCCAGGGGATGAAGTGTAAAGCCCTTTGAACAGTCCCAAGGACTGGATACTGCTATATAAGAACGGTATCTTTACAACAATAGTGAAATCTGAACAACAATTTATTTAAAATGCTAGTAATATCAAGATAACTTTTGTTGTCACCGTATTTAGAAATTGACACAGCCAAACTGATTTCATGACGTCAACAGAAACAAATATGATCACTGAACACCACAAATCTGACGGGTTAACATATAATATTGGGAGAATTCTGATAAACATGATTTGAGGTGTTACAACAGAAAAATTCCTATATTTAGAAATTAGCATTTTAGAATTTTTAATTGAACACAGCAAATTTGATGCGTTACAATACCATAATGGGAAAATTCTGACAACTGAGCAAAAAACAAAACATATAACTGACAAAAAGCCTTGACAAACCTTCCTGGCGATGCCCATCTTGTTGAAGACATTCCACAGAACGAGACCAACGACCTTCTTGTCGTGCATATAGAATATCACACCCTTGCCGTAGTTGTCCTTTGTGCTTGTCGCTGCATCACCAGCTGGTTTCTCTGTTGACCCAACTGAGTCCTGAAAATACCCACAATACTTGACAAGTCTGGTCCATCCTCGTCGCCAGGGGCTTCTGACTATGTCAGTACCCCTGGCAGATGAACCAGCTGAAACAGTTTTTCAGTTGCTGTGTTAACCAATGAGATTGCAAGCCCAATTTACGAGGCCTTCATACAGGAACTTAGTGTTAATTGGTAGTGGACCAGCCATCGATGGTCGAACGGTAATGATAGGCATTTCATGGAAATGCTCTTTGAAGTTTCAAGTACCCTTAATGTTCTTGAATTCGTGGCAGTGTTCTTGAAAACACATTTTATGTGTTGTTATGCGAACGCAATGATTGCGTGTTCTGTACTTGTGGTTTTTAATTTGCCGGAGAAAATCACTGCAAATCTACAATTAATCAAAAAAGTTTGGCCATAGTCACCCAGATGTCACCATGTGCGCACATGAACTAATCAAATGAGCTCTTTCTCCGATGGCCTGGGAGGCAGCCGTGAGCGCACATGATGTTTATTTTATTTCGTTTTCATTACAAGTTGTTTGATTTATGATTGATAATTGCCATGTCGAGAGCTGAGGGTGATCGTAATGTGAGACGAGTGGTTATTGGACGATAATAAAAAGTGGGTCATGAATGATCGCAGTGGCGATCAGAAGTTAGCACGATTCAAGTTGTGCACTGTACTGATTGCAGCAAAATTCAAAGTCGTTAATGCCATTTTGTAACTTCACAAAAATCTTAAGAAACTTAAGGGATCGATACTTAAAATATCTAACTCGTGCAAACAAACTGTTAGAAAAGTTGTTTTTACTGAAATATTTACAAAGTAGAAGAAAATAAAAACACATTTTGCAGAAAGACTCCAGTGCATGAAATCGCTATGCTATGTCGTTTGCATTTCGACAACCCCGTGGATAAAGTTACGGCGTTGTCGCAGCTTCAGCATTTAAGCTAAATTTAGGTATCCTTGCTTACTAATATTAACAAAACTGTAAATAGGCTGTAACTTCAGCCACTCCAAACACTTATTTGAGTACAGATGGGAAAAGCTCTAGTTTCTATAATATTTAAACTAAACAAATCATTATAATAAGTAAAACAAAAATGGGTCAGTGACTCCTATTAAGACAAACTTGTCGCTGGCAACAGTCTATCGAGTACTGAAAAGAAATATTTAACATCCTAAAAGTTTTTTCTGAAATAATGTTCAGACACTTCGGAAAATGTTCTTGAAAAGTACATAGTGTGGGATAAACTGCAAATCCACGTTTCTACAGGTTGATCTGCCTGGGGTGTCGTACTACTACCGCCCCCTGGCTTGGGAGGATGTTATGGCTGTAAAATGGAAGAAGGTAGCAAGTCACGTTAAAAATATTCTTAAATTATATTGGTTTTAGACGTAATAGATCTTCTGCAGTCTCTGCGGAGTTATATTGTAAAATAACTGCACATTTGCATTCTCTCGGTATGTGGCGTAACTATTTAAACCCCCATAAAGTTATGAATTAACGAAATAGGGTGTATTTATTTACCATCACGGTTGAATAGTAACAAAGATTGTTTAACAGCATAAAACTAATAATCCTTACCCCATGAGCAATTATCATAATTGCAATAACATAACATATTTTTCTTAAGGCGTCATCTAAATCCGTCATCAAAATAGATCACAACATTAGCTAGTGTCCGAACAAATGTAAATGTTGTGCACCAAAACGGAGTTGATGAATTAGTAAATGTTGTGCACCAAAACGGAGTTGATGAATTAGTAAAAACGAATGTCGACTTAGGGAATTCCTCCCAACGCCATCAGGAAAACCAATCAGCTACGACCTCGTCTGACGCTCACTTGTGCGCCCCGATAAGTAATTGTATGCAATCAGTTCAACTACATGGGCTTGGCACCATCAGCACTGTGTGAGTTTGGTGCTGAAAGGCAGATCACACACCACATCGCCAGTGAGTGTCGAGTGCACAGGGGACCTGGCCAGACGAATCTGCACACGCCTTCAGGACCTCAAGAGCACCACATAATGAAGACCAAGAAGAATCAGAAATGAAGCACAAACCTGTGGAGTTTCTGAACGAAGATCTTCGCCCGTCTTCTCTGAGACGGCCTTTGGAGTGTCCATCTTGTCTGCCTGGGCATACACTCCCACAGTTGGAAGGCTTGAATCAATGATTCCAATCGCCTCGTAACCGATTTCTGGCCCCAGGTCGGACCTGAAATTTTGGTAGTTCATAACAAAGCTCTTCTGAAATTTTGGTATTTCATTGGTAAACAAAAACTCTATCCAAAATATACTGTAATGTCTGGCAACAGTTATTGTTTTCCATTAAACCTTTTGTTTACATTCACCCACTATTTCTTTGTATGGCAATTTAAAAAAACAAATTGCAGTAATGCTATATCATTACACAAATCTGTTTTGAAGCCACGTTCTCCAAATTAGTAACAAACTACCATAATGATTTTAAAATAAGCAACCAATATTTTAAGAAATGCAGCTATGTAACTGGCTACAAAAAAAATTTGCACAATGGCAATGATGTGACTGCAACTGTACTGTTAATTATGTGGACACATCTTTGTTTCTAGATCAACATTCAATGAACACTTCACAAAGTCACAAATAACACTTATTACCATATTTGGAATAAATATAAGGGAACAAATGTGTAAAAATGTTCGTCCTCACCAAAACATTGACTGATGCCAGTAAGGCTTGGATGCACCAGTCATATTCTCTCCTGCCAGTCTGCCACTGACGACCGCATGATCATGATGCTCTACCCGACGACGACCCAGTTTGATGTCATAGAAGCAGGCAGCATCTCCAGCCTGTCATGTAACACGGTTTTATTCGTGCAGTAAAAGCAAGCTGTATAATCATATATTGCAAACCATGTAAATGTGTCTTTTTTTCTATTTTGTATACAGCAATGTAAATTTTATTATTAATTTAAAATTGATCACTAACATTGTGATTATCATTAATATCACATTAGATAAAAAACATCCTTGTTAACCAGTCGTGATATTGTTATCACTGCTGGTGAAACCACCTCTATAAAAACATATTTATTTTGTCCCACTTGTCATACCAAACAATCAGATGTGTCACTGCAGAATTGCTCGATTCGGCAAATCTTACCTGCTTTAAAATGACAAATGCACAAAATAATGTCGTTATGTCGTTAACCAACACAATATTTTCTATCCATGCTACTTTGAACGTGTCATTCTCTGTTGTGTTGGTGGCTAGTGATCTTTAATATAAATAGTGTTCAAGGTATTAAAAAGTTCTCATATAGCACTGTATCTGGTCCTTTGGACCGTCCTAACTGGACGCCTGGCATGCCTGTTCATTCCAACACCAACTCAATTTCTCTGGCAAGCATTCAGCCAAGTTACAATTATTGTGCGAATATCATTCACTCATATTGTGTAACGTAAAAATCATTTGTAATGTTAAGAAAACTGAGGCGACATGGAATTACATTTTTTTATCAAAATGGCAGCAATACGATTTTAACCATGGTCTTCTTAATTGAGAGACCAACGTTCTAACCAATATGGATTGATGAGTTAGATGGCATTATGCTGCCAGGTAAGGGTATCCTTGTCTTCGTTCAAACATCAATATGAAACGTTAA
Organism: Lamellibrachia satsuma; assembly: GCA_033239005.1. Taxonomy (NCBI): domain Eukaryota; kingdom Metazoa; phylum Annelida; class Polychaeta; order Sabellida; family Siboglinidae; genus Lamellibrachia; species Lamellibrachia satsuma. The sequence goes on from BSQZ01000011.1 coordinate 1,327,703, forward strand.
ATGGCCGCACTGATGAAGATATACGTACCACCCAGACATTGGATCGGGCCTCCAACTCGGCATTGACAAGGAATCCCCCGTGTTCCTGGGACACCTCAAGACCTGCGTTCTCAGACAACTCCACATTCGGCTGTAGACCAACTGCAACCACAATGTGGTCCACCAGCAACTGAAACAATCAATGCTCCCTTGACCTACTTCTGTCATGTGCTTCTACCACAGCTAGGAAGTCAGGTAATAAAATGATCAGACTATGTCATACAGCCTTCAGGAAAAATACGAATGCATCAGATTTGACTTCAATTACATTACATCAATTCCAATTATACACCAATTACATTATATCAATTCCAATTACACACCAATTATATTATATCAATTCCAATTACACACCAATTACATTACATCAATTCCAATTATACACCAATTACATTACATCAATTCCAATTATACACCAATTACATTACATCAATTCCAATTATACACCAATTACATTACATCAATTCCAATTATACACCAATTACATTACATCAATTCCAATTATACACCAATTACATTACATCAATTCCAATTATACACCAATTACATTACATCAATTCCAATTATACACCAATTACATTATATCAATTCCAATTACACACCAATTACACAAACTAGTTCCAATTCCTCCTCAAAACCACCAATTCCATATCGAAATAACAGTATGTGAACAAAAAGCAACACATGGACACATACAAGGTCAAAAAATAAAAACATCTTTTTAGAGCGGTGTCATTTAATTTCTGCAAATTATAGTAAATAATGGCAAGCAAATATCATGTATCTAGCATATATTTTATTGATTATTCGTAGTGAATTACTTGAGTTGGTCTCTCATTGGTGCATCTGAGAAACCCAAAAAATAAAATGTCATACATGACAACAGGGGAGCGGGGGTGTGGCAGAAATTGGGAGGTTGGTCCTAAAAACTGGTGGGATGTGGGCCTAAAAAAAACAACCTCAGTGGACATACGATCTAATGCCAAATAAAAATTTTTATTTTCCAATATTTCTGCTAACAACCAATGTAATATCAGTTGGTATAATTCAACTTAAATGAGTGTGCCCTAGTGACGCATATTTATATAAGAACGATATATAATATCAACGTTTTTATCATGTACTGTACTCACCTCTTTGGAACCATTTATCGTCAGGATAATTTTATTCTTGCTTCTGTCGAAGCGGCATCCCGTTAGACTGCTCTCTGGTATCACCTCAACACCCTCTGAAAATAACATGGCAAGGTTTTTCTGCTGACAAGACCAACATTTTAAAATCAATTACAAATACCTGCACCATTTCAATCATTAAATTACAGATACAAACACAGATGCAATATGCGATCTCACTGTTTATCCAAGTTTATTTTGAGAAAAATGTGCACGACGACAACTTGATAGGTTTCTTCAGGAAAGATTTGTGACTTGAACAAAAATATTTTTATTAATTGTAAATGATGCAGGGATCGATCTAGGCAGTGACCTTGTGTCATTGACGCATCATATTTTTAAATGCTGCATTGTTTTTTGAAGCGTGTACCCTAGCGACACATATTTATATAAAAGCGATATATAATACAGACTGTTTTATCTGAGAAAATTAAAGTGCAGTCAGCGTTTGACTGCAAACGCGCACGTTGTGATTTTACTGCATGATTAATATTTTATTTGGAGTCGCGGTGGAGAATTGTATTGCTCTGCAATTTTCATAGATTTGTCGCTTCGATGGTACATTATTTATCCGCTAGGGTGAACATATAGTCCTCCCCTAATTTATCGCTTATCGAGCCACATGCCGTAACAATGCTGGCCAAAAAAACAATTCTCCTACATTCACAAGGTACCTTAGTTGGGTGGGATAAAAAGAGACAAACAATAGCCGAGACTGTTGTTGCTGAAACATCGCCGTTGACAAGACACAGCCTGTTTTTGTTAAGTCATTTCAAACAGTAGTGACATGATATTGAAATGTGGGACAGACTCAGTACCTTGTTTTGTTACATTACAGACTTAAAAATTAACTATTGATATCTGTACATGTTGTTGTTGATATTATTGGTAATATATTAAATATACCCAGAGATGTGGGCAGTCATACAATAACAAAACATCAAGTGTTTAGTTCATCAAATGTTCACAATTACCATGTTATGGAAAGTTAGGCAGTTGTCTCTGATGTGCCCGAAGGGCACATGTACGTCTTTTTCCAGATCGATCCCTGTTGACATCATTGTGAAATAAATTAATTAAAATTAAAGCATTCTGCTTGTATTCCATTCTGCTTGTAATCAATTACAAATACATAATTGGACCATCGTTTTTTTATTTAAAGTTCAACTCTGTATGGTTTCTTCTTAAATTTTTTTAGTCAGTAAAAATTACATATAACTCTCATACCAGCATGGCATGAATTCATACAGGCAATTAGAAAGGCCTTAAAAACACTGATTTGACCAATCCCTGTTTATATCTACCCTAGGCCATTAGACATTCTGCACATACCTTTCTTAACCTTCTCGGTAGACCATTTGCTGAGGTATTCAGGCAGGACCTGTCCCATGTTACCTACAAGACATATTACATTGATCAGGTACGCCACCAACCTGAGCTCAGAACGCATCAGTCCAGACAAACTGCCCACACACATGGACGTGAAGACACAGTTCACGGTCATACAGTGCATGACCTAGATGTTCAAGGTCATACATAGCACATGATAAAGAATCTCAGTCATACATTGGATATTACATATTAAAAAATAATAACCACCACTTAAGCAGCATCTTGTTCACACACACATAAACATTGACAACGGCATAAACTAAGGGATGATCTCCAAACAAGACACTTGGTTTCACGATGGGAGGGGGTTAAATTGCTTTGTGTAGCGTTAGTGTCAGACATTGTTTGGAGATCATCCATAAACAAATTGCAAAAATTAACAAAATTGTTATGTTCATGTCAGCCCCTAGGTTTGCTCTGTCCGTGTATTTGTATTTAAGTCTAGCAGCTCCAATTGGTGTTCCTAAATAGATATTTTCCATATATCACAATACAACTTATCAAGCAACTTTACTAGGCCAATGCATTAATTTGATAACAAATTAACTTGGAAGGTAACCTCAAACTGCTTACAACATTTTTAGACAAACCTTTCTCCGGGAACATCTGGTAGACTTTCATCCCAGTTTCACTGCCTGGCAAAGCAAAGTACACTCACAGAAACTACATTATGACAACATATTTTTTCATATTTATTACATAATCATGTTCTGTAATTGCCACTCACAATCATAGAAAAAAACAACAATTCTGAAGAAAAAGTCCTACATATGATGAATAGAAATTATTCAAACTAAAGCCTAATGGATTGCTTTGACAGAATACTTATGCATTAAGCACGTAAAAGTACACACTGAAATTTAACCATGCAGTTTCCTTTAGATATTTCACACGTGGTCATATAAATTGCAATACATAACTGTGTATTTAAAAAACTGCCAACACCTCTTGAAATAAAGACAGTAGTATCGAATATTTACAGGTTGTCATTTTTGCATTTCTATTGCAAAATTCATTCAGTACTACTTCGTATTGTGATTGTTGTACACTGCTATTAATTGGTGTACGTCATATCTTAAAAAGTACTCATCCTATCTTGTCCAAATTTTATAGTGTATTATGTCTACACAGAAAGGTCACACATTACATAATATGAATATACCTCGCTTTCCGAGAGCACAGGCTAGTTCACTGCCCATGAAACCCCCTCCGATGATAGCAAGAGACTTGTTCTTCTGTGTCACCACATCCAGAGCCCTGAAATCTTCCACCTAGGACAAAGTTAACATGACGTGATGGTGGTGCACCCTGGTGATTAAACACAGTATATCGCTTCTGAAGAGTAGTCCATTTTGATTTTGAAATGGACTTTCATTGTTTTGATTCTTAAACTTATCTATCATAGAACTAAGATGCAAGTCCCTTTTTGTGCTAGAAGTTAGTGTAATAGACACATATACAACATAGTGCAGATCAAAGTGGACTTTCATTGTTTTGACAGTAATATGCATCTGGTGGTTCCACACTGGTCACCGTGTGGCACCACTGCATCATGTCAAGACTGACTTGGGAATAGACCTGAGTTTATTTTGCATTTTGTGGCAATAACAAATACATGTGGACTTCTGGAAAAATGTTAAAACTGGTTATTAACGTTAACCATTTTCACCATACACTTATAAGACTGCACATTTATGTCCTATATGACTCAGAAGAGTAAATAAACATACATTTCTGAAGAGTGTACACCGACGAGCCACCTCTGGGCCAGCTTCCTTCACTAATGGCAGATTCTTTGGTTTGCCACCTGTAGCAGAAGATATTTCTTGTGGTTTGAAATCTATAATTCCCTTAGCTTATGACATGATAAAGTAACTTAGTAAATCTTAAACCTTAGTGCTGGTCTTTAAGCTCAGTCTTCTCCAAACCGTTCACTGTGTGCCAAATTTGGCGAGTTAGTGGTGCCTGTTTTTCGAATCATGCAGAAAAGCAGAACCACAGGGAGAACTGACCAGCCCTTGGAGTAATTATTACACCCTGTTAGTTCTAATTAAATGTTCATATTACGTCTACCTTAGAAAGATGATTATGAGTACAGAAAACTGATCGTAATATTCAGTGCATAACAATAGTCCTATAATGGAAGAGCACTAAGAACATATTTTTAACTTAGACAATGCATACCTGTAGCAATAAGTACTTTGTCATATTCCAGCTCCTGCCCATTGTTCATGTAGACCTTCTGGTCACGGACATCCAACTTCACCACCTTCAAACACAACACACATATACTCAGACACTAACAAATACAACCTATCTGTTGTGGTTACATCACCAACAAGTATTTGTACGAGATATAACAAATTCAACAATATCTAACCCTGTGTTCAATATTACCAAAAACAATTCATGGGTTGGTATGACCCATAGAAACATTTAAATGGTAAAATGTCATAATAAAACAATGACATGCACATGCCTAGACATGAACCACAGGCTTCTGTAGCAGCTAGGCGATGCTGGAATAATTTACAAATCCATAGGTAAGAACCTCATGAGATTTATGGCTGACCTTGCAAGGAGGATAAACAATAATGAAGTTTTAAGAAGACATGATTAATTTGAATTTAGTGACCCTGTGACATTTATCATGGAATACGGGGTGCTCAGATCATGATAAATACTTCAAAGCTTGCTACTATTTGACAAATTATATATAACAGGTCAGACTGACAGTGCCTGGCCAAAGAGGAACCCACCTTGACACCAGTGACAACAGATACACCCCCAGTCTCCTTCTCCATCAGTTCCGAAGGCTTGCAGAAGTAGGCTTCCTTCTCAAAGAACACACTACAAAGTCAGGCAGAATGATGAAGCGTGGCTTCATGGCTGTCCCAACAATGTTTCCACACTTGTACATACAGTGTACAGACCTCAACTGATAGACCTCTACCAAATGTTGCGTAATTATGCCCATATATTCCATCCATTCTCACCACCTGGTTGCTGAGCTGCAGGTCAGCTTTTCTACCTTGTGAAGTTGTCTCTTTTGTTGTGACGAGGGGACTGTTTCACTAAGACTAAGAGCTCATAAGGAAAACCTATCATAACACAGAATCCATCATAGATTTTTAAGAGCGTTTTAAAAATGCATTTCACTAAGATGCTCATAAAATCCATCATGAGCTAATGATCAAACTTTCCCTCATGAGTTCCACAGACTGCATAATTGGGCAAATTAAAATAGAAGTCCAAAAGTGGCTGATAATACGATCCATCGAACATTTTCAACTACATTTGACTTATTTGTTCACTGGGTGAAGAAAAAATATAATTTAAAAAAGAAAATGCAGTGTCACAGAGGACACTATTTCTGTGACACATCGGTAACATGTTGTTTTGACAAGTGATATTTTTACAGTTTTCAATAATAAAGCTTGCGGAGAGCGCCAACAACCTCAACCTTGTGTCATCAAGTATACCAGTATGAAGGTTAGGGGGTGTACATATTTTGGTTAGACACAGGTAAAAATTTGCTCAAAATTGAATACCAAATGTTTTGCATGCAACTTTGACCTTTGCTATGCCGTAAAACAGCGCACACGACCACTTGTCAACGTCAGTGCTGTAAAATAGATGCTGTAGACATAAGCCATAATTTACAAACTACACATCGCTCACATTTTTAAAACTTAATTGAGTGTGAAAAACTGGATCTCTACATAAAAGTGGAGTCAAGGTGATATGCAGTGAGGTCAATTTGACTGTTTATGGTGGATATGTTTTGCTTTATGAGTGGTCTAACCTTGTCGTAAATTAGGAGTGTTTTTAAGATTTATTCTTAGTGAAGCACAATTATCTATTTTGATCATAGCTAAGGAGCGAAATTGATTTGAAGAGCGAAATCCTGCTTATGAGCTCATAAGAATGTTAGTGAAATGGTTCCCAGAGACATAACCTGGGCAAACTAATGATAGAGCTATAGTATGTTGTTGTTGTATTAGACAAACTATCTGATAAGAAGAACATTTGTATAGTGCCGTAAATCTAGATAAATCCATTCGGAAGCACTTAAAATACATTTGTATGCACAACATTGAGCAGTTATGTAAATGATGATAAATTAATTCAGATAGAAGAGAATATGTTAAAATAAAAGAAAAGTTATATACAAGATAATTATTAAAGATTTATAATAATAAATAAGTAAAAATCTGACCGATGGTAACCACTTTAATATAGCAGACTGAGACATTCCAAAGAGGCTATAAACTGAATGTGAAAAACGAAACTGCTTTAATTAAATCTCCCTCCTCAACTGATTTGCCTCATTGTGAATCAGGCTCAACAGTGTTAAAATCTATAGTTTAAGTAATATGTGCAGTTAGTTTAGGTCAGCCAGGGCAGTGCTGCTAAGTGGCTAAGATGTCCTGAATATGATGGCACAAATATTGTTGAGCGAGAGGGCTACTGCGTCCGGAGTAACCGATACGGTGTCTACCCTGGCTGTGGCGAGAAGACAGCGAAGACCACGGGGAGTGTCAGGCTAGCTAGGTAGTCTGAACGTGGGGATGATGAGCGGAAAGGGGTCGAGGTGGTGGAAATGATGGAAAGACGGCGACTGGAAGTATTATGCATCCAGGAAACTAAGTAGAAGGGAGACAGAGCAAGGAAGATGATGGGAGAGTACAAGCTACTGCACGCAGGAGGAGATGGAAGAAATAACGGAGTAGGCATCATTGTATCCGAAGAGATCAGTAAGACGGTGATGACAGTGGAGTGATGGAAGGGACGCATAGTGATGGCATGGCTGATGATTAGGAAACAGATGACGTGTGTTATGTCTGTGTACGGGCACAGACTGGAAGGATGGAGGCAGAGAAAGAGGAGTTCAGGGATGCTGTGGAGAGGATGATGGGATTGGTGGAGCTGGTGGTGATGTTGTGTATTGTAGGAGACTTCAGTGCACATGTTGGAGTAGTGGAACCAGGTGAAGAGGAGAGTGTTGGCAGATATGGATGGGGAGCAAGGAATAGAGAGGGTCAAGCTCTGGTGGAGCAGGTGGCGAGAAATGGGTTAGCAGTGGCTAGCTCTTTCTTCCAGAAGCGAGAGAGCCACAAGATCACATACAGGAGTGGAAAGCACAAGACAGAAATAGATCAGCTGATAGTCCGGAAGCAGCAGCTATGGAAGATTAAAGATTGTAAAGCTGTGGCTGGAGAACATGTCACGACACACCACAAGCCAGTGGTGTCCGTTGTGCGTATGCAGAAGAAGAAACAAACTAAGACCGTTGGCTGCAGGACTATTAAGTGGAGGTGCAAAGAGGATGTCGCTGTTGAATACAAGGAGAGGGTGACGGTTAGGTATGAAGAGCTCAGTGAAGAAGTTGGTGGTTTGGAGGAAGAATGGAAAAGTACAATTAAGAATTTGTGGGAGCTGCAGAGGAGATATGTGGAAGAACATCGGGAAAGGGTGGTTTGTCAAGTTGTAGTAACCAAGGATGGTGGACTAGCGAAGTTACAGAGGCAGTATGCGAAAGAAGGAAGCCTAGAAAGAAATAGAGAAGACCAAAGAGAGAGGAAATTAACTGGATGCAAGGATGATACACATATATGGGCAGAAGAAGAAAGCGACAGAGACTAGTTGATAAGGCGAGGAGAGATATGGAAGCAGACGTATATAGCAAGCTAGATGGGGATGGTGGAAAGAAGATGATAAACAAAATGGCCCGAGACAGAGATGAAAATAGTAAGGACGTGAAGGGTGGGACATTGATCAAGGATAGAAATGGGAAGTTAGTAACAGAACAAAAGGCAGTGCTGAAGGTCTAGGAGAGCTACTTCAAGGAGCTACTGAACCAGGAAGGAAATAACAACAATATGGAATTACCACTGTATGTAGAGAGGAAAATGGAGTTAACTTCTATTATGAATACAGAGGTGCAAACCAGGATGAAGGAGGGAAGAGCACCTGGTATCAATGAGATGTGTGTGGAGATGGTAATGGCAGCAGGGGAGAGTGGAATCAGCTGGACAAAGAGGCTGCTGAATACATGTATGATGCAAGGTAAATTACCAGAGGAGTGGCAGACAGGGCTAATTGTCCCAATATGGAAGAGATTTGTGCAAGACCCACGGAAATACTGGGGCATCACATTTCTAAGTCACATCATGAAGCTGCTAGAGAGGATCCTGGATGGGAGGATCCTGGATGGGAGGATCCGAAAGAGAGCAGAGCAAGAATTGAGAGAAAAGTAGAGGGAGTCATGTTGGAGAAAAAAATTTCAAAAAAGCTGAAAGGGAAAGTCCTGAGAGCATGTGTTACACCAGCATACCTGTATGGTCTAGAGACAGTGGCGTTGACAGAACAACAACAGAAACTGCAAGTCTGTAAGAACAACTGGGTTTACTGAATAACACAAACAAAGAGGGTGGACAAAAGAAGGATGAACGACCCAAGGAAAGAGTTTGGGATGCAATGCAGCCTAACAAGAAGATTGGTGAGAAGCAGGATGAGATGGGCAGGCCACTTGGTAAGGATGGATGCAGGCAAACTAGCAAAGAGAGCTGACGTGGAAAACCATAAAGGATGCAGGAAAAGGGGAAGGCTAAAGCTGAGATGGGAGGACTGCGGGAGGAGGGATCTGAGAAGATTGAGGGAGGATGAAAGATGGAGAAGGGGCGGCCAATAGAAAACTATGGAAAGAAAGAACAGACAGAGTGGCTCAACAATACTTTACCTGACCCTCACCCCTGTACAGCAGGGAACAAGGAGGAAGAGACTGTACCTGACCCTCACCCCTGTACAACAGGGAACAAGGAGGAAGAGCACAGTTGAATAAGAGTTAAACTGGAACTCATCGAAATAATTGCCTTTGGGTTAAATTGTGAATGCTACAGCATATCAAGCCATTCTATGCTTATCCCGTTTGCTCGAATAATAGCTTGTCTGATGATTTCACCAAAACTAAACAACAAACTTGTACAAATGATGTAGGATGTCAGTCGATAGGGTAGATTTTTCACGAAATCAGTCCGACAACACAAGAACGAAAGAAGAACGAAAAACATGAATTGAGGAGCTAGGCTACCTCTACCGGTGGACATTAGTGCTATAGGCCACATGACATCGGATTTGGCTAAACAAAAGTTACCCATTTTAGCCAATTTGGCCACCAGCATCTGTTGCTGTCTAGATGGATGTAAAAAAATTTGGCTAACGCAATTTGTATTTGGCAAAAAAAATGGGGGCTTTAATCAAAATAGCTACAGTTTACAACATCAGAGCTAGCCCAGTTAACTAGAGACAACTCCTTCAGGGTGCTGTACCTCCTCTCCTAGCCCAGTTAACTAGAGACAACTCCTTCAGGGTACTGTACCTCCTCTCCTTGCCATTCCACTGCTTGAAGCGCAGGCTCTGGCAGAGGCTCCTGCTGTCGGTATACCACATCTCCTTGGAGAGGGGAGGACGCATGTAGGGTAGGTAAGACTCTTCCCCAATGAGCAGCACCTGGGAAGAGAAGGGGAAATAGCAGATGTTCATCCATGGCTAAAGTAACATGCTTATTATTAGAACTCAATTTCGATTGGAAGCATTGGGTAAAATACACCCAAAAGCATTTAAATGCAAATATTTCATTTTTATATTAAATATATTTAATTGCAAATGTCTTTATGATTTGGCCCCGTATCTAGCAGCATTTAGTGAACAAAAGCTACTTGTTCACATACTTCAACGACTGGCCAGGTATTTTTTATTTATATTTATACAGCTGTGACAGTGTGAGCTGGAGCATTGAGCGAGTTTGATCAATAATTGAGCTAGAGCAATGAGAGAGCTGGAGCAATGAGTGAGCTAGAGCGATGAGTGAGCTGGAGCGATGAGGGAGATGGAGCAATGAGTGGAGCAATGAGTGAGCTGGAGCAATGAGTGAGCTGGAGCAATGAGGGAGATGGAGCAATGAGTGAGCTGGAGCAATGAGTGAGCTGGAGCAATGAGTGAGCTAGAGCAATGAGGGAGATGGAGCAATGAGGGAGATGGTGCAATGAGGGAGATGGTGCATTAACCCATTTTATCCTGGATACGATTTTAGTCATGGTTTGCATTTGCCAAGGGAAATCCCTGGCATTTGTTACATGGTTGCCTATTGGATGATTCATATTTAACGATGTATCTTGTCATCACTGGGGAATACCGAAGAAACATTGAATCAGCACCATTCATTGGTTTATAGACAAAGAAATAGGACATCCCATGCTATTTTGCAACAAAGATGGAGGACGAAGGCGCGCAGATCGTAACCAATTTTTGAGGATATTACGCCAATTTACTTCATAGTGGTGATACTAAGGTAGCAGATAAACCGATTGACAAGAAATTCTGATCAACATATTTGACTATGATATTTGACTGTGAAAGTGAACTTTGGAGGCTTCGATTTGGAGTGAATCGAGAACTGCACCCGTCTTCGCACGTTTCAGTGATAGGTTTTTTTAAAAATAAAAAATGTGTTATGCTTGTCTATGTTTTCACCGGCATCAAACTGAAATGTTTTTCTTTCAACGACTGTAATTATTTCACAAGTAAAATTCATGTTGAAATGTTTATTAAATTTCATTATTTTATTGGTCTGGTAGTTATATATATATATTCTGTAATCCTGTACGGACGTGGCACATGTTCAAATTGTGTAAACTAGCATGGTGGCATTAGTACAACGCTGTTCATAACTAGATTCCTATCTTAGATATGTTTTATACCTGTTTTCAACACAGAATATTACATAATATAAAATTAGCTTGCTCATTGAAAAGTTGCCTCCTTCATTGAGAAATTGTCAGGTGAAAAGTAAAGACAAAACACAATTAAAATTGTTAGCAAATATTTTGCCAAATGGAACATATAGTAAATTTTTTAAACAGCTAATTTATGAATACGATATGATAGTATGTCATTTTCTAAAGCTATCAAGCTGATTTCTTGGATCTGGTCAGGAAATGGCTGCAATAGCTTCAGGATGAAATGGGTTAATCAATGAATGAGCCGGAGCAATGACTGAATGAGCCGGAGCAATGAATGGATGAGCCAGAGCAATGACTGAATGAGCTGGAGCAATAAGTGTGCTGTAGCATTGAAGGAGTGGGAGGTAATATGTGGGGGGGGGGGGGGTGAAAACTTCTTTTTGAGAATTCAAAAAGGAGCAAGAGGATTTGAACTTCGGTACTATTATGTAGACAAACATAACACATTTTTTACAAAAAAAAACCTATCACTGAAAAGTTGTTGAATCTTAGATGCAACTATGTATGGTTGACATTTCAAGACTATAATTTAGTGTCACTAAATAGCTGCAGCAGGCATTTATTAAGAGGCACAAATACTTTGTCACTAATTGAATATTGCCACCAGTGAATACTAAGCCCACCTGAGCCTTTGGGTCCATGGAGCGGATGGACCTGTAAGCTGCAAAACCTGCTGTGCCAGCCCCAATGATGAGATAGGGCACTTTGGAAGGTAGACCAACTACCATTGGAGGAGGCGGTGAGACCTTCTCTAGATACAACACAAGGTAAAATAACAAATTAATGCTAAGCAGCTATAACAAAGGGGCCATTCCTACTATGATATCATTATTATGAATATCGCTCTTAACAGTCTTTGCTTTGCACCACAAACAAGGGAAAAGTTAGTTTATCACCAATGAGATTTGACACAAAAGTAGATAAGACGAACACAGGGTTCAAATATAGTGAGGGTCCTTGGGCCTACAGGCACCTAGATTGGCTGCCAGACCCCAATAGTTCCAAATATGGGAGCCTGGCTGGCTCCTAGAAATACACAGATGGGAAGATACGCTCACCGAAGGTATACCAGATAAAGGCATAATACAAATAACAGTAAGACAATCAATAATAATAGTATTTATATACAACACACCATACAACACCCGATCAATCAAGATTGCTCCCAGGTACATGTAATCATAACTAATAATTCTATTAAAAACTGTAAGATTACCAACAACTTCTTTGGTTCGTGACGTGGAACCCTTGTCGCCGCCCGACGACTTCTTGTAGTAAATGATGCCCGCCAACCCGACACCAACAACGCCGGCCACGATCGCCTTTGACCAGTCTTGCTGCTCCCCGGCTGAACTGCCCTGGCCGGTCATGCACCGCACGGTTTGAAGGCATGTGACTGGTACTGAAAAATATAAACATCTTTTTGTTGCATCCAGACAAAATGGCAGGTGTCAAAGCGCTAGTCAAACAGCTTCATAGAATGTACGAGTCATTTTTTATGAGAGCAGTCCCATCGGGCAAACAATAATTTTTGTTGAATGAATGTGCCTTAGGTGTGTGGAAGTTTACTATATGCCTGTGCAATTCAGGTGATGGACCATCCGAAGCAACACTTAAAAAAAATTACTTATGCATAGCAGTAGAATAGGTACCGGTACCTAGGTTTCTTGTGGTACTACCAAATAATTGATATATTATATATTGGTGTGTATATATATATATATATATATATATATATATATATATATACATATATATATATAAATACCTATATATATGGTATGTTTGTTGGAAACATTTCTTATGGATTCCTCAAGGATTGCCCAGTAATATTGCTCTGTTGATTCATCTTTAAAATCTTCATTCCAGTTCTTAGAGGTCATCATTTTTCTCATATCTTCATAATTTCCTTTGTCATATCTGTATTTGATGACCATAGATTTGGTGGATTTGATGTAGCAACAAAAGTTGAAATTAAGTAATGGGTGGTGGCTCTTTCCTATTGGTAACAGGTACTTGAGCTTCTCAATCATGCCCTCTTCATTGCTGAAAATCGGATCCAGTGTGTTTGGTATGTTATTTCCTCTACAGTGAGTGGGCTCGGTCACATGCTGAATCAGGAAGGAGTCCCACACTGCTTCCATGAAGAGGGTGCTAGCCATCAGTTGGTGAAGTGTTCTCATGCCAATTGAGACTGGGGTGGTTCAGGTCACCATATTATATACGAAGTGACTAGCGCTCCGGACCCATAAGCAGAAGTGCACAGCTATTGGTCCGGCAGTCTTTCTGCTTTGTATGTGCAGTGAGTGTGTGCGCGTATTCCCAATGGCATATGTGCGCATGCAGACAATCAACAAATTGTTAATAAACCAGGTGCTAAGCACCGGAATATTATCTGATATACTCAAATTTGACAAAATAATGATACATCATTATTTGAAAAGCATAGCTAGGTCTTTTCTCTTCTTCCAACGATCTCAAAAGTATTAGAGACATCTTTAGCTCAGGCAGACAGGTATCAAGCTTCGATGATTGACAATGAGGTTTTATACATAACTGCGCTTGAACATATATATATATATATATATATATATATAAATGACAACAATGATGTTCTAATATAGCAATAAACATATGCCTCAACCTTTCGGAGACCAAGACATAGGCCTTATCATCGCCTAGATGTGCGGCAGTTAGTGTTGCAGTTTTAGTGCTGGACCTATAGTTATGCTAGCATAGCTGATTCATACGTTGTCTGGCAGTGACGGAACTTTAAGCTGCTGCTATTTTTACCAGCAGGTTTTCATTGCCCATGCACACATGAAGTGCTGGACCAATAGCTGTTTTGCACTACGTCCGGGTCTGGACCTAGGGCTAGGGCTAGGCTATAGCAACAGCCTATTATAATATATATAATCGGTCACATTGTAACATTTTATCAACAGGTTCTGAACATGTATCGTAATAGCTGTCTCACTGTGAACACTGACACTGGTCGATTTGTTTGGGTTCGTTCACGTTGAACTTTGTTATGAAGTCTGAACTTGTTTTTTGCAATCTGAGTGAGATGGCAACAACTGTATGTTTACATTCTGTCATTCGTAATGAATGCAACAGTAAATACGTCGTGCTACACAGAATACAAAAAAATCTCACGAAGGCGTTGGTTTAGTTAAACATAACCAGTCACGCGAACTTACATCACTGATTGAAATGTATGCATACGCAACAGTTCTGCCTCTGAATATTTTGCCTAGTCAAACCCGCCAAGTAGACGTGCGCGCTCGGGCTGTGACCTTCATTTCATTCAAGGCAAGTTCAACAACAGTGCCCGCCGATTTGTTTGGAAAACAGTTAAATAGAGCTTGTCAGTTAGTGCATAGAACCCGAGTGCAACATGTATATATACCTTTCTTTCTACTGACAAAAGATACACCTCGTGTCTTCGGCACAAGCCGGTATAAACATCTACCACTCCGTAACATTTTGCCGACAAATCCACGCGTGAAACAAACAGGAAGTGCCCGAATCTCAGTTAAATATTCCCCCCTCCATCTGCGAAGAGGGTTTACCTTTAGAAATCAGGGGTCAGACCTGAATGCTGTCGTCAGGTAAAGGGGTCAGACTCCAGTTACACTCCACGAGTGTAATGCCTAAAATTATACGCAAGTTAGCTGATTTCAATGATTTATTTATCAAGAAGTGTTCAGCCAGCAAGGGTGAAACATTAGAAATGTCCCACCGGTACTTTTCTAGAATCCGGGCCCACCTAAATTTTGACGCTATTATAGTTACCGATACAGTTTTCGACCCTCGCCAGTTTTCGACCCATTGAAATCTCGCTTGATATCGCGTTAGAGACGTCACAGCGTCTGTTTACGACAATAACGGTACAGAGTCTTATCTGGGCAAAATATATTTTGATATATAATATAACATGGAACATGTTTATGATATACATACCTTGGTATAAACCGACTTCGCATGCTTACCAGACATTATTATTGAGCGTCTGCTGATGCGTGTCTCGTTCTTGGCCACGTGACAATAATAGCCCTTTTTGTGGTAGATGTATGGCAAGCTAGTCTTGTCATAAAAGTAGGAATAATTAAAATGTGTTAAATATACGAGAACAAATTTACTACACTAACGTTATATATTCAATACAAATATATGTGTATGTGTTTTATAAAGCGCCATGTCAAGCCTGGTTATTACAAAAAGTTGACATAATTGGAACAAAGTGGTAAAATTAAAAACGATTGTCTGTACGGCTTGCCATAAATATAGGTCGAATTCCTCCGGCTTCCTCGACTCGCGCGACATGGTTCAGATGTTCAATATTCGTAAGTTTTTGACTCAAAACAACTGTTTTAATAATTTGTTTGCATTGAATAAATGAAGTAGGTTTTGCTGATTTGGTATATCGATCTCTTACACAAAATGTTTCTTCAGATTTTTTTTAAACGGCGTATTCTATTAAGTAGGTCGAAAACTATATCGCCCAGTATAACATGCAAAATGCATATTATATTGTCACCGCGGCGTAGTTTTCGTCTCACGCCAGATTTTGACTGCAACATGTAAGCTTTCAACGTACGCAGATGTTCTGAGTTGCTATGGAATGACAATGTTGGTTGATGTTCGTTTGGCCAGACCGACGTCACACGCCGAGCGAAATATCAGTTTAAATTGCTTGAGGCTTGTATGCTAATATAATTAGCTTTTATTGAAGTGTAGCCAGTAACATTATTTGTTAATGCATTCCAAGCTACTAAAACAACTGTTTGCTAACATAGATCACGATTTCTGGAATATCTGCATATATGATTTTTAAGGCAAATTCCTGAGTTAGCCTCGCTTTGAGAAACGTGTCTTTCCGTCGTTCGGTATTTATGAGTCGTTCACTAAAACCAACTTTTCTAACAACTTATTTGTACTCGATAGTTGAAGTTAATTGAGTTGTTTCGAATATTGATCCCATGCGCAACATTTTCTTCAAATTTAAAAAAAAACACCAAACAGTACACAATCACAACGCACTATGAACGCAGAATGCATATTTTTGGAACAACTAGACACGTACGGAACATGTAAATTATTAAACATGTGCGTAAAAACTAATTTTAATCACCTTTTTCGGCGCTCGAATTTGCATGTTCATTTTGTATTTAGCGGCGTCATCTTGCGAATTTAAAATTAAATATGAGAAGTCGAGCGCCGATAAAGGTAAAAAGAATTACACACAATATATGTTTAATGATTAATTTAATATATTCCGTTGAAACTATTCACTGTGCGTGCATTGTGCTTAGTTACTATACATATTGCATGTTCATAACGGCGAACTTAAGGTGGGCAGGGATTTTAGAAAGGACTGTCGCATCTTTGGCAATGGGATATAGCAGTATGAATCGTATATGAACATGCATATACACTTGTTAAATTCTTGCTAAATTTTGGTGGTAACATTCCGAAAGCACGATGACGTAAACAACAGCTATGTCGCCATCGAACGGACCATTTGTACACGACGTGCGCTACTTTTGACGTAACTTTTCATCTGCCATTATAATAATTGTTTAAAATCGGAGATGCACGCTTGCCCACTTTAAAACGTAGGCAATAGTTCAGTCGTTATCGCACAGGCAATTTCGTATGCGATGGCCGCATCATGACGTAAATTAATAGTTCCGTCCGTACTGGACACGTCCAAACTCCCCAACAGTGACGCCACCCAGCGTATCACCATTGCAACGACTTTATTATAAATTCAAAATGGACAGTTACGGAGTAATATTATAAAACAGAAGTTGCCTGGGCAACGCGATTGTTGTTCACGACTTGTTGCGTCATTGCAACCGTGCACTTGACTACGCAACATAGTTTAAAAGAAAAAAGAACGTTATTGTGTTTCTAGGCAAACACTATCCACAATTGTAGGCAGTTGAAACTAACATATATCTAGACAAGAATTATGAATGCACCAAATGAAATAAAGATGTGCATAATCTGTGTGGCAGTTGTGAAATGGATAGTAGCGACACTTGTGGGGAGTGTGTGACATATTCAAGCAATCTCCCCAACAGTAGTGCCACTGAGCATATCACTACCGCCACAACTTAATTATAAACTAAAAATTGCGGAGTGGTATACAAGTTTGGTTGGTTAGTCAACATCATTGTTGTTTACGATTTGTTGCGTCATTGCAACTCTGCACTTGAGTGACGTGTCATAGTTTTTAAATAAAAGAACGTTATTGTGTATCTATACACATCTTGGATAAAAACATTATCCACAATTGTATACAACTGAAACCGAGAGATTTCTTGAAAACAATATTGCACCTCTGTATCGGATTGAGCACTAGAAATGCGTGTGTAATAAAGAAAACACTTGTTCAGCACATTGGTAACGTAGTGCCAGTGGGCGTCATGAAGTTTTATAATGTTTGATGTTCACACTTTCTTACAATCAGGCAAACCTACAACATGTCAATTCAACCATTCAGTCCCCTTCGTGCCCTACGAGGCACACAGGGCTCCCACAAGAGAGAGCCACTGTTGTCAGTCTGCAGTCCGCCTGGTGATGGTGCCCCATGTCTAGTCACATGCTTTCATTTCCACGGTCCTTCTCCACGTTTCCTCTGGTTGACCTCGTCTGCTTCTTACGTCCGCTGTCCAGCGAAAGTTTGTTTTGGGCATTTCGTCAGAGGACATTCAGCACACGTGCCCTATCCATATCCGTCTCTTTTGTATATGTGGTCAGCGTGCGTGCGTGCGTGCGTGCGTGCGTGCGTGCGTGCGTGCGTGCGTGCGTGTTACTGAATATATCATACATGCATTCTGATATAATATAATTAATAATATTATATATATATATATATATATATATATATATATATATATATATATATATATATATATATATATATATATATATATATATATATATATATATATATATATATATATATATATATATATATATATATATATATATATATATATATTATATATATATATATATTATTTGTTTTACTTGAACACATCGATTGTTTTTAACAAAAACACTACTATGTTACCGTGTGGCGATCGATGTGTTCAAGTAAAACAAATAATATAACAAATGCAACATTCCACCAGGCGTCTATCCACTGGTAGAACGGTCACGTGGGAATGTTAATGCATTTCCAAGTAACGAGAAGCAGAATATATATGATTAACAAATTTGAAATGCTACAAAACATAGCATATACACGATCGATTAACATAAGAACCTACATCTCCAGTGGTCTTATGTTACCACCATGTTTCAACTTAGTTATTAACTTATCCCAGAAATCCACCTGTTCTTCTGGGCTGTCTGACCACTTCAAATACGATTTCTCCAAGATACCTACGAGTGTCCGTGAAATATTTGTTGACATGGGAAACTCGCGTAGGATAATCGGCACGATGACATCACGACCTTGAGTGATTATGCGGCTGCGTGCTTGATGCGTCTCGAAGGTACACCAATCGCTAGCGATGAATTCTGGAGAAAACACAAGTACGGTATACCGACACTTGTTGATACTCTCCAAGATCGCATCGTGGAGAACGCTACCTGGCAGAAAATCACGTTGGTGGATAATTGTCGAGACATTATTGTCTTCCAATTGCTTCAGTAGTTCGTCACATACCCACGCCCTGTCGCTCGAGTTGTAGCAGATGAAAGCGTCGCGTTCATAAACCACAGGTTCCAGTTGAACATCAGAAGACGTGTAAAATACATGTAATCGACTGCAACAACATGCACGTTTCCATCGATACTTGTACACCACACAGATCAGCACTGAGATGACAATAAGGACAATCCCTAGTGGCAACAAGACAGTCAAATACCAGCCATTGTTTGGACGACATGCATTGATAAGCGCTTCACTGTCAAAGTGAAAGAGCAAATTCGTCGAGTTGTCCTTGTCGATACAAAACGTGTTATGCTTGTTGAGAAACTTCACCTTGGATGTATGAGTCCACGTGACAAAGTCGGTGTTGCTACACAGACAGCGGAGCGGATTTCCGCTGATGTCAACATGGACTTTCGGTATTTCATCGAGTTCTTTACGTGTTTTAGCAGACAGTGTGATCAGTTTATTGTCGCTCAGATTTAAGACTCTGAGTTTCTTCAGTGTGCGCAGGTCTACACGAAAATATGGTAATGCATTTTTTGATAGGTTGAGATATTGCAACTGCTGAAGTTTTGAAAATTCCCTGTGAGGTATTTGTGTCAGTTTGCATGCAGCTAAGTCGAGAGTCATTAATTTGTTGTTGTTTCTGAACATGCGAGTCTCCGTGTCGTTGGCAATGCTATTTCCGATATCATTTTTTCCGAGAAGTAAAACCGTCAAGTCGGTTAGTTTATTAAACAAATTTGTAGGGATACTTTGCAAGTCATAATTCTGCAAATTAAAATATTCCAGGGAGTAAATCTGAAAAATGGATGATGCCATCGACGTTGTGCAACGAAGATTAGATACGTCTATATATTTTAAAGTTCGAAGCATGTCGAATAAACATATATTGAACACCGGGATGAGGGAATTCCCAATAAACGTCGAATTTCTTACAGAAATGGACCGTAGTTTGGCACCAAACGTAACGTTAAGAGATCGACTACAGTCATTGTCCACACTCAACGTAAAGAACACGTCACTAGGAAGCTTGGTCATTCGATTCATTTCAATAATATCTAAGGATTGTAAGCTAGGATGTGTTAGGATTTCAACCCAGAATTGTGAAAAAGATTGCGCTCCACGTGACCCGACAATTATATTTTCATTGAGTGATATGTATTCCAACATGGGCAGTATGGTCTGAGGAGAGCCCCATATGTAGCCAATGTTATTTCGGCCAATATCTATATGTTTCAGCGAATCACCCACAGACCCATGGCTGAATAATTCGGTTAAGTTGAGCTGTGTTTCGTTGTGTTGCGCTGAATGGATGGCGTACAATACAAGTGTATCGAAACTTGTGCTCTTTATGCCTCCCAACACTCGGCCGTAGTCTTCGTATTTCAACACATCGAGTCTGTAACCAACGTATCGGAATGAAAGCAATCGCAACGCCTCCAGAGGTCTCAGCATATCCTGATGCATGTACTCAAGTTCAGCAAAGTCTTCTATCACCAGAGATTGCAAATTGGTCAAACCACTGAACGAGTCATTTTCGAAGCGCTTACAAGATAACCTAGTCATGACCAGATCAGATATGTTTGCTATGCCTCGAAACATGTCTTCGTCCCACGTAGCAAGGTCGAGATTATCCAACGTCAATTTACGGATGTTTGGAAGATTGGCAAACTTTAATTTCACCAATAGCTGTCGATTGGTGCACGTTATCTTCAAATGGGTCGCGTTACTTGGAACATCCTCTATTGTTCCGTTCACTGTCTTCAGTTGTAGGTGGTCGAAAAACGGTCTACATCCCAGTATGTACGTCTCCCGTTCCAAATGGCAGTTGTATCCATCCGGACAAGACTCGGTTGTGGTTTGGAGCAACCAACTAAGTATCAGCAGCGTGATTGCAGTTGGCATGGCTTGCGGCAGAGTGAACGTGAACGTTCTGCTGAATGTATGAGCTGGAAAACATAAAGCCACAATATAGTTAGGTATTTCTTAGAAATTCTTTGTTCTCGAATAAGTATCTTGGTCTACATTATAATGCATGCCTTCATGGATATGTGTGCGTGCGTGCGTGCGTATGTGCGGGCGTGCTTGCGTGAGTAGATGGTTTTGTGGATGGGTGTATGTGCTTGTTGGTGTATGGGTGTATGTTATTGTGTTTGTGTCTCTAAAATCCTTGGGAAAATATACACATGGAAGATGCTAAAAACCATTTTAATTTCCAACTGATGACCAATATTAATGCGTTTTCAACCATGTGTGCACGTGTGTCCAAGTGTGTGCACGTGTGTGCATATGTGTTTATGTGTACATACGGTGACTTAAACTCCTTCAGTTAAGCATCCGGCCATATATTGCAGAAGTGGTTACAATACTGGTAGGCATTTTAAATACAAATAGTTTGTGTGGTATGATAAATTTAGGAACCACTGGTGACATTCAACTAATGCAGTCACAATTCGTGAATAGGGCTTGCGTGACTAATCTACATCAGTTACGTCTGCGCCGTTGTAATCGCGTGCCTTGTCATCTAACGCAATGCCAAGTCACTCACTCGGAACAGCATCTAAGAGCCTTAGTAAAACAATCAAATAATCACCCACACACATGTCTGTGAAAGGTGGCTGTGTGTGTCAATTCATATGTGAAGCCGCTGAATATTTTTTAAGTAACAGGTCTTTCACGGTAGAGATACCACTCCTCTAATCTGGTAGGTGATTGCTTGCTGATGCAAGGGATACCAGCGACACAATAACCTCATATCTGGCAGCTGGCTGTTTGTTTGCTG
Organism: Lamellibrachia satsuma; assembly: GCA_033239005.1. NCBI lineage: Eukaryota > Metazoa > Annelida > Polychaeta > Sabellida > Siboglinidae > Lamellibrachia > Lamellibrachia satsuma. The sequence continues at coordinate 1,349,567 of BSQZ01000011.1, forward strand.
ATGCAAAGGATACCAGCGACACAGTACCCTCATATCTGGCAGCTGGCTGTTTGTTTGTTGATGTAAAGGATACCAGCGACACAATACTACTCTTATGTGGCAGCTGGTTGTTTGGTGATACCAAGGATACCAGCGACGCAATACAGTGGCACAGTGCATTGCAATTTTCCTGTGGATGTTACTCGTGGAATATTTGTTGACGCTTGTGGGACAGAAATTATGCGAAACCCCCTTATGAGATATTTGTAAATTTTACTTTTAAGCATATATACGGTGCTAGCATTTACACAATATCATGCTCGTCCACGGGGGAGAGGGTCTTGGGTTCGAACGAAACCCCCTTGAAATAATTTGGTTTAACTGTAATTTTTCTCAGAAATCATCCCAGAAATCCTCGGCTGACTGTGTACGCCAGAACGCCCTTTTTCAAAACCCCGAGGGCGGGTCTGAATCTGTATATAATTTGTTCCATACATTTATTTTCTTCTGAGAGAACGAGTACGTTATGATCCAACCTACATAGATCCTTCATTAATGTTGTTTCGTGGTCTGCAGTTCTACTATTTTCCCCAGGTGAAAAAAAAATTCTGCCTAGATTTTCATACCCATTAAATATCATAAAACATTCAATTTTATCTCCTCTTAACCTTTTTGTCTCTAATGTTGTTAAACCATATTCGATTAGGCGTTCTTCACAGATAAGTATCTCAGTTCGGGAGTCATTTTAGATCCTCTCCTCTGTATTCGTTCTAGCGTATATATATCCTTCTTATGATATGGTCTCCAAGCATGTATACACTATTCTAAATTAGGCCTACATATTGTTTTATGCAGATGATATGTTACATTTCTCCTAATCAACCAAAGCGTTTGATTTCCCTTTGAAACTGCAATCAATACCACATATTGCTATTGTTAAGTGAACAGGTGCGGGGACCGCGATATGTGTACATTATAAAAATAACGTATTATTCCCGCCAGCATCAACTGCCACCTATACACTGTTTCTGTGTGTCGGCTAGTGTTACAAATTGCCAAGCTGGGATATTGCCTGTGTCATGGTTGGTTCTCTTGACGGAAAAATCGTCCAGATTGCCATCTACTAACTGACAGGCAATGGAAGAAACTTACAGGCATGCCTCGACTTTTCTCTCTGTGAAGGCCGGCTCTAAAATAGGATTTGATCGTCCCAACCTGGCGAACAGAAGATGCCACAACTGGATTGAGTATTTATCTAGTGCCCAGTCTCAACGGGACGTTGTTCTCCTACATTAATGTGTCGTCCATGTTGTCAACCATACTTTTGACATGTTGATCACATCGAAGCTCGCGGTAACCTGTCTGTTAGGTAATCCTCTTGTGCATTCCCTCGATGGGTGCTTCACATTCTGCAGACAACCTAATCAGTCGTGGACCAGCTACCATCCAAAATCTGAGAGCTTGGGTGAGGCCAAAAGCTCCACCCTCATTCTTCACAGCAGCATTGTTTTATTCTTGAGCCTGGTCACCTGACCTGGAGGATGTCTCGTGTGTGGGCTGGCATCCATCTCGCGTAGTTGGTATGGTCCAAGCTGGAGAACAACGGTGCAATCGGTGTCAGACAGTCAACGTACACGAGAAGTTTGCGGCCCGCAGCGACCTGACATTTGTTAAGTCGAGGATCGTCAGCGGAAGAGTCTGGAAGAGAACTGTGGAAGCTTTTGATTCAGTTGACCACTCCAGTCTTCAAATGCCTCTGGTTGGCGTCCTGACGCCAGTAACACGATACTTTTCATTAGAATATTCCAAATAGGGGATCTACTGATTTCTTTTAAGATATATATTTTGGGTTAGGCCTATTTAGTCTTAGATATGTATTAAAACATAATAACGCCATTACGTTATTATATTGGTGTGTTACATTTTATCCCAGTGGTAAAACATTATAAGCTACAATTTACTCCGCTGACTGTTACAACATGCGGCATATTGGGTTGTAAATTGTAACACTTAGTATACTTCATAAAACATATATTTGCGCAAATGTTTGTTGTATTCAGAATGTATTTAAATACGTACTATATATGGGAGACGTGCGGTTTCGTTGGTATTCAAAACATTTCGATCGGGTAAAAATCCGAACCGCAATCCTCAAATATGCTGTATTTGTTACAGCTGGCCCCGGTCTCCCCTAAATGAGACGATGAAATATTTCCTGCGTGTTCTGATCAAATCTCACATTGAATTTGATTCAATTTCCATGGGATATCGTGTCCTTAAAAAGGTATATTATGAATTCATGCAATGAAATCTCCAAATTGGGCTTATTGTTTTACCTGTGTATGTTTCTAACATGAGTACCCATATATCGTGGGAGTGAATCCCTTCTCGCCCGGGTAATCTCCTCTGCACAATCAAAGTTCTTTGTAAGTCGCGCGTATCTGATTCTTACCGCAAGTAACACCATTGAAACTAACGGACAAAGTTATCATGCGGTGCTTCACATATAAGTACCTCCCACGTCTACGACAAACAAAGGCACATAGTCATCATGTGTGCATGTTACACTGTTGCCTAACACTCGAGTTGGAAAGGGTGCGAACTGGAAACCGGTTACACAGCTGGCTTCACCTGGGCAGCAGTGACGTCATTCACGTCTCTACCACGTGGGACATCTGTTCACTGATGTAGCAACAAGGCGGGTCTAATAATGTACCTACATAATTTTTTTCAGAAATTGAAATTCCGGCCATACGCAAACACCGGAAAACACAACAAATACAAATGACTGAATGCGGCCTACCGAAATTAACAATAGTTATAAATATTTTATTGGCTTCCAAACTATCTAAATGCAAATTACAGACATTTCGTAGATCCATTTGCAATACTTATATTTTCTAGCTATAACAACAACTTTGAGGCAACACTTGCAGAAGACGTTACCATAAACATACTAAAATAATGTTGAAACATATTATTATAAAATACTTGACACAAATCCTTTCAAAAAATTGCGCTTCATATTTTGTTTACATTTAAATGGGCACTGCTACAAAAGAAGTGATGAACCATCCAAGGACCGTCATGTAGCAGCCAGGACATGAAAGAGCAAGCTACGGCAGACAAGACTTTATATGTAACTACTGTCAAAAAGAGGATATGGGACTAGAGCCGGTATAGTTACAAATAGCAACAAGACATAGAAGCAAATGGTGGAACCGCAGAGGTCGACCTTAGTGGCCATCATGGGTGAGTGATGTGAAATAAATTACTATTATTTTGGGCAGGTAAAACATAGTTAGTATCGCATAGACCTATACTATGTATTAAATCCATTACACCTATGCAATACTTTGATGTATACTAACTCACAAGTTAGATGCAATTCGAGTATTACCCCATGACTGTGACAGTAGCGGTAATTTCACTAATCCACCTGACTAATACAGAACAAGTAAAGGCGATGTTGCACTAGCTTCTTGTGTAGCAAACTATTTTATGTACACTTGTTGTACATATATATTTCACAATTTATAGGAACACATTTCTACGCAGTGATTGTTCATTTTGTTCGAGCCTATATTAAGTAACCAGAAGCCGCGTTATTAAGATACATTTGACGATTCAGTTGGTCATACATAATAGTGAGATTCGGTTATGTATGCGTTTTGCAACGTCAAGAAACCATTTGACTAAAACAGGTAGCAGTTCCCACTTTAGCTGTCGCTCTTGTTGATTATCTTCCTGTCAGCTGGTGTCATCACAATGAGTACACAACGTTGCATTAGATCGAAACAACGCAAACGTGTCCGTTCTAGAAACACGATTGATCACTCACCCTTCCGACTCCGTGCAGTGTCCAACTGGTAATAGTCGCTCCGACAGTGACAGGTTCTTGCCAGTACACGCACAATAGGCATTCACAAAGCGCTTCACTGGTGCGAAACGTGTGTTATTATATTGTGTTCATAAGTATACGTCATGTGCTATAAATAACTCGTGCAAGTTTGTCAGCCCACACAACAGCAGTCCGTCACGGGTGATTGGTTTTCTATGTGACATTCGCAGTCGTACCAAGACCGCAACTGTCTTTTTCTGGTTTCCCAACATATGATTGATTACGTTACCTAACTTAACTAATCACCTTGCTGGCGTGTCGAAGTTTCGTTTACTCCACGTTGCTTCAGTTCAGTTATCTGTAAGTGAGTACATGGTTATAGACTGTGGTGGATATTTCATCTTTTCTGGTACGCCTATAAACCCTCCACATAGTTTGCTTGTACGTAATTTTTCTAATAGCTTCTTTTGACAAGTGTTTCTTACTAGACCGTTTTCCTTGTTTTTTTTTCAACGGAACATAGTTATCAATGATACTCTCAATTTCATATTTTAAAATGTTCCAAGACTCAATTCAGTCTTATTCCTCAGCATGTTATTCCAATCTAGCTTTGCTAAGTATTTTCTCATATCTTTATATTTACCTTTGTGGAAGTTTCTCCTGTATTTTTAATTTGTACTTTCTGATTTTACTTTGATGTCAAAATGTATTTAATTATGATCACTCTTACCCAATGGCTCATGTATTTTAACATTGTCCACAAATTAATTTTGGGAATACAAACTAAATCTAACTTGTACATTCTCTCGCCTGGTTGGTCCTAGCACGTGTTGTGTAAGGAAGCTATTCTGAATTAAAAGTAGAAACTGTTGGTCCTCTCCTCCTGTACCTGTCCGTGATTAAAATTTAAAATTATGATACACTCCCCATTACTCGCCTCTTTTATAGCGTTTTGTAATTTTCTGTATCCTCTTCGTTTATGTTTGGACTTCCGTAAACTAATCCAACAGTTAATGTCGAATTTCCTGTAACTATACTGCACCAAACAGTTTCATCGCAATGTGCTTCCCTTTCTAATTTATTTCGTAAGCTTGAATAGATTCTTTAATATATAAAATGACTCCCCCTCCCCTTTTTCCTATTCGACCTCTCCTAAACATTACGTATCCTGTCAGTTCTAATTCAGCATCTGATATGTCTTTGTTGGCCCATGATTCCGTTATACCAATTATGTGAGGGTTAATATATTCTACCATTATGTTTAATTCGTTTTTTTATTTACTATGCTCCTTGCATTTAAACACACATATTTATACCCACCTTCAAAAATGTTTTCCGGACATTTTTTACTGGTTTGTGTGTACTCTTGTCCATTTTGAGGCAACACTAACATTTCTAGTTTAAATAATGCTTGCTACCAAGAATATTTGTTATGCTTCCCATGCCACTTTCGAGAGCTGCTGATAGTTCATCAGCAAACACTGCTGCACCCCTTCCATGAAGATGAAGCCCATCCTTCATGTACATATCAGCCCTTCCAACAAAACATCCTCACAAATACACAAATCCAACTTCCTCTTCCCTACAAAGTTGCTGAACTAATGTGTTAATTGCTATCCTCCGGCAATTTCGATATCCCTGTCCTCTGCTTCCCATTAATGGTAGAATCCCCGACATAATTATTTGCTGAACCCGTGTCTTCTTAGCTCTTCTAACTAACTGCCTGTATATCCTAACTATGACAGTTGTACCCTCCCTCTCTGCGTTGTTAGTCCCTATGTGTACTAAAATAGAACCGCCCTTGCCTGGATCCACAATTTTACCACCCTCTCTGTCATAGCCTCTATTTTTACCCCTGGAAAACAAACCATCACCTTGATTAGTGCTCTGTCAGTCTTCCTGACTGTCGAATCCCCTACAAACACCCTCGCTCTCCTCCTTACACCTCTATCACTACCTCAAAGTAGGTCTCGCATCGGATCCCTTCCGTCGCATTCTGTGCCGCAGACGTGTCACCAGGCAGCATGTTGTCCATCTCCCTCTTGCCCGTCAACTCGTCACCTTTCCCTCCCGTCTCCTGGCTATATTGCGCTCCTGGTGCCTTCGGTCATGGTACCTTCGCTCCCGTGTCCTTCCCTCCCGTCTCCTCCCCTCCCGTCTCCTTCCCTGCCGTCTCCTTCCCTCCCGTCTCCTCCCTTCCCCTCGCCTCCCCCCGTCTCCTTCCCTGCCGTCTCCTTCACTCCCGTCTCCTCGAGTTGGCGTTGGAATAAAGTGGTTTGCCGGGGGATGAAATGTAAAGCGCTTTGAACAGTCACAAGGACTGGATACCACACTACACAAGAACGTACAATTATTTTTTTTACATTACAGTTACATTGATAACTCATTATTGTCGACACACAGCCTCCATTTCTGCCTGCCGGAGTGATCATGATATGGAGCTGTATAGCGGTGTTTTGTTCAGGTCCATACGGCGTCTGGGTTGCATTATTTTGAGATCGTTATATAATTCGTCTCTGTAGCTGAGCCATTGTCCGATTACAAAGCTGCGTTACTCATACGCTGTATGTTGTCATCAATTGTGGTTACTTGGGCGGTGCTGCATCTATACCCGTGAACACTCACTGGTTGGTTAAAAAATGTGAATGAACAACAAGGAAGCAGGAGTCGGTGTTTGTGGTCTTACAGTGCCTTGTGAGGAGTTTTTCATTGAGTATGTTAGAGAAGCGATTGTCATCAGTGACACAATGTTATTATTATTGGTTGATCAATGTTCAGTATGTTCAGACAGCATAATAAAGCAGCGACTGGATCTATCGTGGTGACATCATACACTATTCAGGGAGGCTTTGGAGCTTCTTTATGAATTGTACTGAAAATGACGTCAGTATTTTCCAAGTAATTTGTGAAACATTAGATAAAACTAAATTTTTCTAGATTCCGGTAATTACAAACATCAAAGATTTGTTGATGATTTTTAATGAGTACTCTAGTAGTGGAAAATCATATATTAATGCTAAATATTTTTTTTTTATTACTGGTTAGCATTAGTAGTAGGCATGTCCTTTAGGATAGGCAGAATCCTAAATGTTGGAGCTGGAGACACCTACGGTTGCGCCAACTAGCAAACTGTCACCTCATAGCGGAATGTGATTGTCGATATGAAGCGCCATCTGGCGGGTAGTTTTGGCACGGGTGGTGTCCCTAGCGACCAGTCTGTAACTTTTTTTTTTAAATAGCAATCCTAGTGCATAATAACCAAACTATTGCGAGCACACCACCTGGTGCTTAAGGACCACAATCTCCTGGTGAACAATTTTGGCGCTAGTAGCTAGTAGACCCTAGCGACTAGTCTATCAACTACACTTCGTAAAACGGAGCCCCTAACGATTAGTGACTGAAGTAATTCGCGTGTTAAAAACGTAAACTATCGCCCAGCGCGTGTATCCGGTTGCGCATGCGCAACCACCCGCTTCCGCAAGCGGCAACATATAGGGAAAATGTATGCGACCAGTATTTTGCGTAGCAAACAAGCGCCGACATGTTATAAAACGAATTTTCTACTCTTAGACCGAAAATACACTACGTGAAGAATAAAATGGTGCGGGAGCCACTTCCGTTTGCTCAAGCGCAACGTGACTTCTGTTTTGGAGAATCTTTTAGAATAAAATTGTCGACAACACCACTCGTTTCGTATCGATTCTTTTATTCATACAAACGTATGCATGTTCCGCATGATGGACCAATATTTCACCGACTGTTTAACCACAGAGTCTGCTTTATTGAATGAAAGTCGACCCCACCACCTCCTCCACGGACTCCGCCTCGTTACACGTCGCGTTGGTATGCGAGGGATCACTTGCCGGACTACAAATGGCTGCATTGCCAAGACATAGTATGGCTCCCATCGAACCCGAATACTGAATCATGAATGCGGTAAGTGGTGTCACGTGTAAGGTCACTTTTTGGGCGATGTCACTCTAGCTCAGTTTCCCCTTGCGAACAGTCGCGATGCACACCAGGACATGTTTTATCGTTTGAACCAGTTTATCAGTTCCGTCGTAATAACCGACTGCGATCCCTCTGATGGAACGAGTACTTGTATCGCGGCTGTCTGATAGGGAGAACCACGTATCTTCTGGTCTGACCTTGTATCAACTATGCGGCCATTGGATTTCCACCAATCCGCATTCCAATTGACCGGACAGAGTTATGCGCAGCGGCAAAGCTGTTACGTAGTGGGCAAAGTTTTGTCGGGATGCAATTGTACCGTTGCATTGCTAGGCAAGGTCAGGTAGAAATCAGACGACGCAGTCGCCATTGCTTTTCGATAAGACGATGTACAAACGACGACTGGACAGAAGAAGACGATATCCGATTTCGGGAATGGAATTCCACACAATACCCAACGTTTCGAGACCTGTGTTTTCGAAGCGCAGATCCGGCGAATGTTCTATTACATGAATGACGACTCCGCCGGCGTGTGCTAGCCTTTATCAAACCAGCTGTTTCAGGATACCCTACCCACATGACCAGTACCTGTATGCTTTTCCATCGTTTGCGTTTCTGCAACACATTCTCCACACGATTAGAGTTCATCTTTCGACACCGACACAACAGGGTTTGATTTTTATAGCAGCCTAGTTTTCCATACAACCTTCTTGGTTGGTCCAATTCACTTTCACCGGTGCCAAACCGCTACTTATGTGATAATTGTTGTTCTACAAATTCAGGTGTTGGTGCAACACGTATAGAAATCTCAAGGTTTGGGTTGCCGTGAAATACTTCCACGTGCGCATTTTCATAGTACAATTGAATCGTTCGACGATACAAGCCTTGGTCTCTTCGTTGTATGTCGCTTCAAACACTCCTTTCCCTGATCCTTTTGCTAGCTCTGTGATCCGACGTTGTCCTTTAACAATTGAAGAAATGCTGGCGTGAGTGACGATCCTGATTTGTTATTCAGCGGAACGGACCAAGCTTTCTCTGAGAACACGTCAATGACAATGAAAAGGAAAGTATTGCCATCGTTGTATTGCTTCATATTTGCAATGTAAACCAAATCTGCCTGCCACTGCTGATTTATACAACCCCACTAGGATGCGTCGATGTTTGAAGCGACGTCTAACTGGTTTGTGTAGGGTGTAAGTGTCCTGCTACGACAGCCATCGCTTAACATGTCGCTTAACCTTAAGCTGTCTGCATGTATATCCAAACGATCGGGGTTCCCTACTAAATCCATAGGCGTGTTAACATCCTTGAGACCTCGAGCGAACGTCTTCCATCCCACATGCCCAAACGATTTCAGTTCTCTCACCACTGCCACTTTCTTTGCATGCTCCATCATCTAGTTACGACTGAAACAAGGCTGCCACTAATTGTGCTGGAATCGACGTGGCTAACGGAGCCAATAGGGTGCCAGCATCAAACATTCTTTCTGTAGAATACGTTTTTTCTAACGGAAACCTGTTTTCTTGAGTCATTTCTGTTTAATCTTCTGACGTTTCTTTAGTGAAACATTCCCTTTTAAAATGTTCAGCGGACACTCGTATAACAGTGTATGAGATCGGGGTTTCCCTTGGTTACAATGGCAAGGTTTGCCTTGGCGAGCAGGCTTATATACAAAGCGTTGTCGAATGTCGAATGACAGGTGTCACGGCGTGTTTCCCTTTTATATCTTCGGTAGGTAGGCGTACTGCACTTTGTTTGGTTCCGGTATGATATCGGTGCGTAGCCGCAAGTTTTCTGGTGTGGTATGTGTCAGATCGACGAACAAATAACCGTGTGGTACGGACGTTGCGTCTCTGGACGCTTCTTGCATGTACATTATGCGACCTGGATACATTTGTTTGGCCAAGTGCGTTATCTGCGATGCATCACGAGGATTCTTAAAAACCACAATGTACTGTGCGTTTACGTTTATGGTGCGACTCTCTTTACCTTTCGGAAATACATTTTGCACTAAATACAGTACAGACGTGTTGCAATTATGACTCTTCTCGGTGAACAGTTTGGTGATCCTGTAATCTGTTTCAGACATTAGATCGTCGATAACTGTCAAATTCGGGGTGTGTCGTCGTTGAGAACGTAGAGTACAGAGGCTGCAATTCCCCGTAACGCCACGTTATCTTTTTAGGTGGAGAGTTTATCAGTGTGGAAGAGTAGACTAATAAACGTGTAACAAAAGTCGTTACTTTTGGACCTGCAACAACAAATTTACGCAACTAACTAAATTGACGAACGTGCAAGGTACTTATACTACGACAAAACAACATGATAGGGGTAAGTTTTTGTATATTTATTCGATTTCGTTTACAAATAAATTTACAAATCATCGTAGCGCACGTATATCATAGTAGCCCCATATACCTGCAGTTGCCATGTTGCGCATGCGCAAACCAAAGTGGCACCGGCATCCTTCATCCTTCATGCAGTGTACTTTTGGTCAATAGGTGCGCTACAAATTAATTCGCTCACTATGACCTAGACGTCGCTGCATCAGGAAGCGGGTGGTTGCGCATGCGCAAATAGAAGGGGTTAAAAATCGGTACATACTTAGCTTAGAACTATGCGTTTCTACTTAATTTAAACTGGTACGTTCTTAGCAAAAAACAGTACATTTGTAAGTAAGTGCTATATAATATATATAAAAGCGGTACTAACTGCACAGTTTTTGTATACCCGGCTATGTGCTACACAATTTATGAAGGAAGGTTAAAGAAAACGACAAAAAAACAATTTTTTTAAGAACAAAATGTGGTCAGTGCAAACCAATAACATTGTCGACACAGCCACTTGGTGAGATCCATGTTTCGAAAAACGATTGTTTTCGGCGTTGAAAGTGAAGCGTCACGGTCGTTCTACCACGTTCGAAAGACACAACAGTACCTGAATCGACCCACATATCTAAACTGATCGTTGTAAATTCTCTGTGCGAGACGGGAACGTACTACGCGTTGTCGAAAATCATTGCCACCACGTACCCGTGTTTTCCTTCTATCGACACAATCCTCAACAGGGGCACGACGCTGTCCCCGATGACATGTGGTTCCACGACGTTGGTGTAGACCTAGAGCCAGCAGAACCCCTGTGCTATATTTACCAGATACAATGTTATTGGTTTCCAAGACACAACATGACAAGCATATATTATCTGCTTGTCATGTTGAGTCTTGGAAAACAATAAAATTGTCGACACCACCATTTGTTTCGTATCGATTCTTTTATTCATTCAAACGTATGCATGTCCCGCATGATGGACCACAGGTTTAAAGCATTGGCGTCATAGCCAACGATAGTTTCGCATGAGCGAGCGGCTTTTCCAAGTTCGGATTGCCTAATCTTTGTAATGCCCGCTTCGTGGTGTCTATTTAAAATAATGGAATTGCCGCCAGTCAGTCCGTTATTGAGGGTTTCGCGTAAGTATTTGTTTTGTTCGTTGAAAAGAAAAAAATGCACGTCCAGTGGTAATGAATTAAACATGAATTTCAATGTTAGCCCGGGAACGCTGACGCCTTCTTTAAGCATATCAATGTTCCGGTTTTGGTAGAAAGAAAAGCTTCCAAAAACAGGACCACGGTTATATTGTTAAAACAAATGAGGAAATCCCGAAACGTATTCATATCGAGGTCCATCCACACTTGCGTATATATGTGTAATTTTCATCAGTGATGTCGTTTTTCAACTCGCTGTGAAAAGCTGTGGTGGAAGGGTTTCGCAGTCGAATTTATGTAGCGAAGTCATTAACTTTTTGTTTGCGTGCATCCATATGTTTTATGATATTTATCGTAATTGAAACCAGGGGCCAAATAATTTACAATGTCCAAAAATTGCAATCTTTTCAGAGTCAAACACGTGAAATTCATGTTACGCATTATCACGAATGCAGTCGATGTATATCCGTGGTCAGTCGTATATTTGCCTTTGCTGTTGTCGGTGGGTACGGGGTAGTGGACTAGATGTTTCTAATTAGGTTCAAGTCATGCTTTCCAGAGTTGAAACCAATAACCGATAATACTTGAGAAGAAGTTTTTGCGAGCGCCAATCAAATTACTAATTTCGTCAGATTGTTTCCGAGTTGTGTTGTTTACGAGACCGTGTGATTTTTGATTTGATCGAGTTTACCTTCTCTATTTTTAATTTCGAAAAAAATTTCTTCGTATTTACTTTCCAAAATTTCCTCAGCCTTTTCACTGATTTCGTTTCATTTATTCACAAAGCGATCGACCAGTTGCCTCGGGTGAACGCCGTTTACGAAACATTGATGGTCGGTTTACCCGGGAACATTGGAAGAAATGCTTACATACAATAATTCGTGTCCTGTTTTCTGTCAGAGAGAAAGTTCTCAATCCATCGGATGAACCTTCTAGAAATGCTATATTTTCGGAGTTTATGAACTACACGGAGGATGTGGCTCATTTTGTCGAATGGTTTGGAGAAGTCCGATATTAACACATGTTCTTGGCATCCTTTCTCGATCGCTTCAGTCACTTCGTCCACGAACGAAGTAACTTGGACTCGCATGACCTGCCTCGACGAAAGCCATGCTGCTCCTGGCAAAAGATCTAGTGTTCCTCCACATATCCCATATTGATGCTTACCACAACATGCTCAATAGGCTTGCAAGGGGTGCTGGTGAGGGAGATGGGCCTGTAATTTTCAGGCTTGCATCTTTCCCCTTTTTTGAACACAGCTGCGACGTCGGCAGCTTTCCAGTCCTTGTGTACAATGCCATACTTCAGGCCGTAGATGTCGCCGCTTCAGGAAGCGGGTGGTTGCGTATACGCGACTAGAAGCGGTTCAAAACCGGCACACACATAACTTAGAACTATGCGTTTATGCATAGTAAAAGCAGGTAAACGGAATTGGCCCTGGTTCCCCTCATTGTTCACGCAGTGCATTTTCGGTCTAAGGGTAGCAGATTCGTGTTATGGCATGTCGGCGCTTTTCGTTCGCATACGTTTCCCCTATATGTTGCCGCTTCGGGAAGCGGGTGGTTGCGCACGCGCACGCGCAACCGCATAAACGCGCTGGGCAATAATTTACATTTTTAACACACTCATTTATTCGGCCACTAAACTTTAGGGGCGGTATTGTATGAAAAGTAGTTTATAGTCTAGTCGCTGCTAACGCCAAAATTGGTCACAAGGAAGCGCTCAAGAGTGCTGTCCTTATGCACTAGGTTGCGTGCACGAATAGTTTGGCTACTAGGCACTAGGGGCGCTATTTCCAGAAAACTAGTTCCAGAGTGGTCGCCAGGGACGCCGCTCGTACCAACATTATCCGCCATGTGGTGTTCCATAGTGACGTTACTATTATCTAGGGGTGCATCATTCGTTAGGTGGCGCTACTGTGGGTGGCTCCATCTCCAACTTTTTTGCATTCCGTCAATCCTAAAGGACACGCCTACCACTGACGTGTCATAGTTTCAAACAAAACAAGAACGTCATTGTGTCTATATTCACATATACACATGGATACAAACACTGTCCACAATTGTATACAAATAAAACAGAGATTTCTTGAAAAAAAATATTGTATATCTGTATATTGGATTGAGCATAAACATGCGTGTGTAATAAAGAAAACACTCGTTCAGCAAATTGGCAACGTAGTGCCAGTGGGCGTCATGAAGTTTTATAAGGTTCGATGTTCACACTTTCGTACAATCAGGCAAACCTATAACATGGCAAATCACCCACTCGGTTATCTTCGTGCCCTAGGATGTACATAGGGCTTCCACAAGAGGGCACCACTGCAGCCGAGCCGGCCTACAGTCCGCCTAGTGATGGTGTCCCATATCTAGCTACATGCTTTCATTTAATTTCCACGGTCCTTCTCCACGTTTCCTTTGGGTGACGTCATCTTCTTCTTACGTCCGCTGTCCAGCGAAAGTTTGTTTTGAGCATTTCGTCATGGGACATTCAGCATACGTGCCCTATTAATATCCGTCTCTTTATCTATCAGCGTGCGTGCGTACGTGCGTGCGTGCGTGCGTGCGTGCGTGCGTGCGTGCGAGCGTGCGTGCATGCGTGCGTGTCGCTGAATTTATCATACGTGAATTCTGATATAATAGAGTTAATAATTTATACAATTAATACATAACAGCTATGAAGTAATTACTAAGTGCTAATCTAATAAATAAAAATTATACGTAATTATACTACTATATGCTCGAATGTATGTGTTGTAGTTGTAGTGTTAGAACTGTTCAAGCTACAACACACGCGCTCTATTCACACATAAAGCGCGCATTTAAGCGAAACAGTCAACTCGGCTGACAAATAACGTGTTACGTGGCCTGCGAACAATTAAGCTCGTAGCGGTTTTGGCCCACAGCCAACTCGGCTCACAATCAACACCTCCTTCAGACAACTCGGTCGGCAACCAATACGGCTAACAGTCAATTGAGCTCGCAAACAACTCGGCCAACTGTGAACTCGCATAACAACAGTCGCCCACGACTACTAAATCCGCGCAAAAACAAACATGGCGGAAAACGCCGTTGGACTCAAGTTCCCCGTCTTCTGGGCTGACCACCATCGTATATGGTTGCAGCAAAAAAAGGCGCAGTTAGCTTTTCGGCACATCACCTTAGACGACACAAAATACCACTACGTAGTGGCAGCATTGGATCAAACGACAGCGCTGCGCCTAATTGACATCCTCGAAGCTCGACCACAGGCTAACAAATACGAAAATTTTAAAATTCGCCTCACTGACATGTTCGGTTTGTCCAGTCGTCACGCGCCGACCGACTCCTCGACACCCATTGTTTAGGGGATCGACGTCCGTCGGAGTTTATGGACGAAATGCTAGCTCTCTTGGGCGACCATAAGTCGTGCATGCTCTACGAGATTTTGTCACTTCGGCAGATGCCGTAAGACATTCGACTGCAGCTGGCTACGACCACTTTTGAAGATCAACGATCATTAGCGAAGCTTGCTAATCAACTGTGGCAAGTCAGGAGCCAATCGGCAGTTGCGTTCGCTTCTAACGACCAACGTTTCCCAACCTAGAACCACGTTACTGGACGTCCGCAGCAGAGACCGAAGGTTCCTACACAACGCAGCTAAAGTTCAAGGAAGGCACCGACTCCCAAAGCAAATGCGCCAGCCATAACCGCTGAAGATTCAGACGTGTGCTTCTATCATCGGAAATTCGGTAGTGCAGCCAGGAAGTGCAAACCACCCCCGTGCATATTCTCGGGAAACGAGCAAGCCGGGCGTCAGTAGTAGCTTCGGCGGCCGGCAAGCAAAACAGCTTGTTCTTCATCAAGGAGTGTAACTCGATACAGGAGCAGCCGTTAGCGTCTTCCCAGCCTCTTACTAAGACATCCGCAGCGGCACACGTACTCCTTCTCTCATCGCTGCTAATAGAACAACCATCGCAACATACGGCAACCGAGAGATGCCGCTAAATTTTGCGAACCACCACTACACACGGCTTTTCGTTCTTGCTGATGTGAAAACACACCTACTGGGATCAGATTTCCTTTAGGCACACGGCCTGTTGGTAGATCTACAAAGCCGACGCTTGGTCAACGCAACGTCTTTCACCCGCGTCGAACTCTTTAACACTCTAATACGCCAGCACTCAGACTCCATCATATCGACTCGGACAATTCCTTTAAGCGGATATTTGATGAATTTCCTTCCATCACTCGTTCAGAGTTCTCCAACCCTTCCGTTCATCATGATGTCGAACATTTTATCCCAACGGAAGGTCATCCAGTTCACCCCGAGCCAGCAGGCTACCACCTGATAGTGCCCTGCGCGGGCTTGGACCGGCCCGCAGCTCGCGGGCCGTGCCGGGCCGGGCCTCCACATAATTCCGCGGGCCGGGCCGGGCCGGGCCTGGGCCTACATACTGCGGGCCCGGGCCGGGCCTGGGCTGAAAACAATTTAAACACATCGGGCTTGGGCCGGGCCTGGGCCTAGTGTGAGCGGGCCGGGCCGGGCCTGGGCTGGGCCTGGACATAATAAAATATTCATAAAAAACACCGATTATTACTTTATTTTTAATAAAACCTGATTACAAATTGTAATTCCGGTAAATGAATGCTTAAAATTATTTCTTTAGTATTATATAGTTGCAAATTGAGACCTTGCATGGAATTTATGGCCCCATAAGTTCACTTGGCTGGAAGTAGCCAGCCCCAAATGTTTACTTTAGAAATATTTGCAGAGGCAATCAAGCCATGATTAACCATCAACTTTGACCCTACCAGTGGACATTCTATTGTCTAGGTCTTCCCTCCAAACATTGCCCACCTGAATGACCTGCCCACTGCCAAGTGCCCACTAGGCCACTAGTCCACTACCCAGTACCCAACCCAGTTGGTAATTGGTATTTCTCCCCAGTCCTAATTCATTCACACTTGTACTAATTCACACATGTCTGAACCGGTCTGTCTCAGGCTAGTGACTGCAGGCCTGCTGGAAATGCCACTGGGTATCAGTGCCAGTGGGTGACATTTAATTGAAATATCATATTAAATTATGTTAACTTAGTTGAGCTAATTCAATTACCAATGTAAATTGGGGTTATGGCTTGCATAAGGGTTAAGTCAGGGTTAGATAAACAAATCTCGTACCCTAACCATAAGGGTTAAGTCAGGGTTAGATAAACAAATCTCGTACCCTAACCATAAGCCAATACATTAAAGTCAAATATAACAAATCTGATCATATTTAATAGTAATGACACTAAGATGTTTTTCTTTATTTTTCTTCAGGATATTCGTCCGTTTGAAGAAGTTGGTGGTGCTGTATTTTTAGAACTCGTCCAGCACACTATGGACAAATAAACTGTTTTACAGTTTATTTGTTTTTCGTCTTTGTTATAAGATTATAGGTTTATCTTCTCTAAACTTAGCGGGCCGCGGGCTTACCCATCTTTGGCCTGCGGGTATGGGCCGGGCCTGGGCCTGAAACTTGCGGGCCGGGCCGGCCGGGGCCTGGGCCAAACATTCACGGTCTGGGCCGGGCCTGGGCCGGGCCTGGGCCTAAGTTCTAGTTTGCGGGCCTGGGCCGGGCCGGGCTTGAAAAATTATTGCGGGCCTGGGCCGGGCCTGGACTCTAACTGCTAATTGCGGGCCGGGCTTGGGATCAAATTCTAGGCCCGCGCAGGGCACTACCACCTGATAAGCTTGCTGTTGCAAAGGAGGAATTCAGAAAGATGGAAGAAATGGGTTTCATACGACGATCAGAAAGCCCATGGGCATCTCCCTTACGCATAGTTACGAAGAACTGTGGTGGCTGGTGGCTCTGCGGGGATTACAGACGGTTGAATGATGTCACGGTGCCCGATCGTTATCCTGTGCCACACATTCAAGACTTCTCCGCGCAACTTGTGCGTGCTACGATCTTGTGCGAGGATACCACCAGATACCTATGTCCCCAGATGACATCAGTAAGACGGCAGTCATCACGCCTTTCGGCTTTTTGAGTTTCTACGGACCCCGTTCGGCTTCAAGAATGCAGCATAAGCTTTTCAGTGGAATATGGACACTGTCTGTAGCGGTTCTGAGTTCGTGTTTGTCTACTTAGACGATATGCTAGTAGGCAGTGCTATCCCACAGCCGACAACCGCCAAGGAGCATTCCCCTACCCGCCAAAGTGGAAGCTATCCATGCTTTCCCACAGCCGACAACCATCAAAGAGCTTCAACAGGTTGCTGGGATGGTGAACTTCTACCACCGGTTCTACCACCTACCACCAGGGCATATATGATACTTTGACTGGCAAACCCACAAACTCGGAGTGGACCGAAGAACTCCAGCAAGCGTTTACTGCCGCCAAAGTGGCTCTTGCGCACGCTACTAAGCTCGCGCACCCACAATCTGATGCACCAACATCCCTTGCAGTTGATACTTCAGGAGCAGCAGTTGGGGCTGTCCTCGAGCAATACCTCGGCTCCTGAAAACCAGTGGCCTTTTTCAGCCGCAAACGTCGGCCTCCTGAACAGAAGTACTCTGCATTCGACCGTGAACTGCCGGCTGCCTATCTCGATATTCGACACTTCCTGTACTTCCTGTACTGACTTCAGACAGGGGAGCACAGTATACATTAGATTTGTGGCAAGCCCCGTCACAGTTCCTAGGTACCCGTCTACATCGAACAACCCCTTACCACCCGCAATCAAATGGAAAGATTTCACCGTCACCTCAAGTCGGCCTTGATGGCCCGTCTCCAAGGTCCAAACTGGACTGATGAACTGCTGTGGGTGTTGCATCCGCACTACGCCGAAAGAGGATCTGGGATGCTCTTCCGCAGAGATGTTGTACTCCCTGTACCGGGGGTTTTCCTGCCTCCTGGCCAAGCACCACCGGACGCCGCGCAATTCCTACCACGACTCCGTGAGACAGTTCGCAGATTGGCGCCTCGCCCACCAGTGCAACATGGTATCAAAACTTCGTCTGTGGCTAGGTTTTTGTTCGTAGAGACAATCATCGCACGCCTCTCACACCACCTTATGAGGGGCCATTCAAAGTCCCAGAACACGGAGACTAGACTTCGTTCTTGATTTGGGCAACCGTCAGGACAAAATCCCCGTCGACCGTCTTAAGCCTGCTTTCCTGGATCCGGTGAAACCAGTTAGGCCAGCCAAGCGACCTCCCCGTGATCGTCCAGTGGCAGTTGTACCAACAGGAATGAAAGTAAAAGATTCTGCTATCAAACAAAAGAAATCTGGACGTCATGTCAGATTCCTAGGAAAATATCAGAACGCTCTCATGTGACATTCAGTTAGCTACCTACAAACAATCATTTCCCCCTTTTGGGTCCTGTAGCGGCTACGCGATAATAATTATCGCTCCCTAAAGATAGTGAGTTCACTTATTACATTTTATTAGTTTTCACATATGATGCTCTGTACTCATAAGTAATACATTGCAATATACATAAACATATACACTATGTATTCTTAAGTAGTAGTGTATGGCATCGAACACACACACACACACACACACACACACACACACACACACACACACACACACACACACACACACACACACACACACACACACACACACACACACACACACACACACACACACACACACACACACACACACACACACACACACACACACACACACACACACACACACACACACACACACACACACACACACACACACACACACACATTCACACGCACGCACGCACGCACGCACACACACACATATATATATATAAAATAAACTAATATATATATATATATATATATATATTCTTTAAAAAAAATACATACTCTACTAAAACGTTGGCAACAAAAATACTACTGTAGTAACATGTGGCGATCGATGTCTTCAAATAACACAAATAATATAACAAATGCAAAATCTCACCAGGCATCTACCCACTGGTAGAAAGGTCACTGGATGTAAATTAATTTCCAAGTAACAAGAAGAAGAATATATAATTAATAAATGTGTCAAATGCTATAAAACATAACTTATGAACGATCGATTAACATAAGAACCTACATCTCCAGTGGTCTTATGTTACCACCATGTTTCAACTTAGTTATTAACTTATCCCAGAAATCTACCTGCTCTTCTGGGCTGTCTGACCACTTCAAATACGATTTCTCCAAGATACCTACGAGTGTCCGTGAAATATTTGACCTGGGAAACTCGCGCAGGATAATCGGCACGATGACATCACGACCTTGGGTGATGATGCGGCTGCGTGCAAGATGCATCTCAAAGAGACACCATTCACTAGCGAGGAATTCTGGAGAAAACACAAGTACGGTATACCGACACTTGTTGATACTCTCCAATATCGTATCCTGGAGAACGCTACCTGGCAGAAAGTCGCGTTGGTGGATAATTGTCGAGACATTATTGTCTTCCAATTGCTTCAGTAGTTCGTCACATACCCACGCCCTGTCGCTCGTGTTGTAGCAGATAAAAGCGTCGCGTTCGTAAACTACAGGTTCCAGCTCAACATCAGAAGACCTGTAAAATACATGTATGCGACTGCAACAACATGCACATTTCCAGCGGTTCTTGTACGCCACGCAGATCGGCACTGATATGACAATAAGTAAAATCCCTATAGGTAGCAATACAGTCAAATACCAGCCATTATTTGGACGACATATCTTCATAAGCGCTTCACTGTCAAAGTGAAAGAGCAAATTCGTCGAGTTGTCATTGCCGATACAAAACGTGTTATGCTTGTTTAGGAACTTCACCTTGGATGTATGAGTCCACGAGACAAAGTCAGCGTTGCTACAGAGGCAGTGGAGTGGATTCCCGCTGATGTCTACTTGCACTTTCGGTATATCATCGAGTTCTTTACGTGTCTTAGCAGACAATGTGGGCAGTTTATTGTAGCTCAGATTTAAGACTCTTAGTTTCTTCATTGTGCGCAGATCTACACAAAAATGTGCGAGTGCATTTTTCGATAGGTTGAGATGTTGCAACTGTTGAAGTTTTGAAAATTCCTTGGGAGGTATTTGTGTCAGGTTGCATGCAGCTAAGTCGAGAGTCAGTAATTTGTTGTTGCTTCTGAACATGCGAGTCTCCGTGTCGTTGGCAATGCTATTTCCGATGTCATTTTTTCCGAGCAGTAAAACCGTCAAGTCGTATAGTTGATGAAATAAATTTGTGGGTATTCTATGCAAGTTATAATTCTGCAAATTAAAGTATTTCAGGGAGTGAACCTGAGCAATGGATACTGTCATCGATGTTGTACAACGAAGGTTAGATATGTCGAAATATGTAAACCTTCCAAACAGATCGATAAAACATATACGGAACAGAGGGATTAAGGAATTAGCGATAAGCGTGGAGTTCCTTAGAGATAGTGATCGTAGTTGTGGTCCAAACGTAATGTTAATGGATTGACTACAGTTATCGTCCACACTCACGGTAAATACCACCTTGATAGAAGTCTTTGCCACCATGCGGTTCATGTTATTAACATCTACAGTTTTTAAGCGAGGGTGCTCAAAAATGTCCATCCAGAACACAGAAAGAGATTGCGATCCACGTGAACCGACAATGACATTTTCATTTAGTGATATGTACTCTAACACGGGAAGTGTGACAGTAAGAGAACCCCAGAAGTAGTCAAGGTTATTGTGGCCAATATCTAGATGTTTCAACCGGTAACGCACCGACCCGTGGCTGAATAACTCGGTTATGTTGAGTTGAGTTTCTTGGTGCTGCGCTGAATGGATGGCGTACAATACAAGTTTGTGGAAACGTTTGTTAGTTATGCCTCCCAACAGTCGGCCATAGTCTTCGTAATTCAACACATCGTGTCTGTAACCAACGTATCGGAATGAGAGCGATTGCAAAGATATTAGAGGCTTCAGCATATCCTGATGCATGTACTCGAGTTCGGCAAAATTTCCTATGAAAAGAGATTGCAAATTTGTCAAACCACTGAATGAGTCATTTTCGAAGCGCTTGCAGAATAACCTAGTCATGGCTAGATCAGATATGTTTTCTATGCCACGAAACATGTCTTCATCCCACGTAGCGAGGTGGAGATTATCCAACGTCAATTTCTGAATGTTGGGAAGATTGGCAAACTTTAATTTCACCAATAGCTGTTGTTTGGTGCACGTTATCTTCAAATGAATCGCGTTACTTGGAATATCCTCTATTGTTCCATTCACTTTGCTGAAATGATGGTGGTCGAAAGACGGCTCACATCCCAGTACGTACGTCTCCCGTTCCCAGTGGCAGTTGTATCCACTCGGACAAGACCCGGTTGTGGTCTTGAGCAACCAACTGTATATCAGCAGCATGACTGCAGTTGGCATGGCTGGCGCTGCAGTAAACGTGAACGTTCTGCCGAAATTGCCTGGAAAACATAAAACCTCAATATAGTTAGGTATTTCTTACAATTTCTGAGTCGTTCTCGAATAATTACCTTGGCCTACATTATATTGCGTGATTTCATGGATATAAGTTTGTGCGTGCGTGCGTGCGTGCGTGCGTGCGTGCGTGCGTGCGTGCGTGCGTGCGTATAGGTGTTGTGGATGGGCTTGCGGATGGATGTTTGTGTTTTTTGGTGCATGGGTGTATGTGAGTGTTCCTCTATCTGTGCCTGTATTATAATCCGTGGATAAATATACATATGGAAGATGCTAAAGAATATTTAAGTTCGATCAGCAGATAATTACCAAGAAAAAACAATAGCACATACTTGTGTGTGCACAATTTAAGCAACTAGTCATATATTACAAAAGTGGTTACATTGTTGGTAGGCATTTTAAATGCACATAGTTTGTGTGGTGTGGTATATTTTGAAACAACTGGACGTATTCAAACAATGCAGTCACAATTCAAGAATAGGACTTTCGTGACTAATCTACATCAGTTGTGACTGCGCCATTGCAATCGCGTGTCCAGTCATCTAACGTGACAAGGCCAAGTCACTCACTCGGAACAGCATCCAACAGCCCTAGTAAAACACCCAAAGAATCACCCACACAACAATCGGTGAAACGTGGCAGTGTCTGTCACTTCACACGTGAAGCCGCTAAGTAGTTTTTGCAATAATTAGGTTGGCCATGTCTTTGGCGTTAGAAATACAACTCTTCTTATCTGGCAGCTGGTTGTTTGCTGATATAAAGGATACCAGCGACACAATACATTTGGCACAGTGTATTGCAATTTTCCTGTGGGTGTCACTCATGGAATAATTGTTGAAGCAAATAATCCGATGGAAACTTGTGTTTTTCAAAGGCCGAAAGAATGGCATGGAAATACCCCAAAAAAGTGCTTTCTTTTCGAGCTATTCCACTTGATAAGAATGATTTAGAAATACCTTTGTACGTTTCCACTAAAGCATCACAACGCAGTTGGCAGTCAAACGTTGCTCTCATATCAGACTGATGCAGCTTTGTATTTATTTGCTCTGGTATAACAAGATTTAACACGATTACAAAAGATTGCCATCCAAGGACCCATATGACAAGTGGGCAAGGAAGCTATTGGCTTATCGAGAGTCCTGCAATTTTTCATTGATTTCTAACCCGCCCTTATGAGATATTTATAAAAAAACTTTAAGCATGTATACGCTGCTAGCATTTACAATAGTTCGGGGGTTCGAACGAAACCCCCTGAGATAATTTGTTTTAACTATACAAAATGTCAGAAATCATCCTGTAAATCCTCCGATGATTGTGTATGCACGAACCCTGTTTTCAAAACCGTGAGGGCCGGCCTGAATCTGTTTATAATTTGTTCCATTCATGTATTGTCCTCCAACCTACCAACCTACTGTGATCCTTCATTAATGTTGCTTCGTGTCCTGCAGTTCTACTATTTTTCTTAGGTGAAAACAAATGTCTGCCAATATTTTCATGCCCATTCCATATCATAAAAACTTCAACTTGATATCTTTTTAATCTCCTTTTATCTAAGGTTGTTAAACCACATTCGTTTAGGTGTTCTTCATAATTAATTCCCTCTGTTCTGGAGTCATTTTACTTGCTCTCCTCTGTATTCGTTCTAGCGTATCTATATCCTTCTTACGATATGGTCTCCAAGCTTGTATACAGTATTCTAAATCAGGCCTAACTATTGCTTTATGCAGGTGATATGTTACATTTCTCCTATTCAACCAAAGCATTTGATTTCCTTTTGAAACTGCAATACCACAGTGTGCTATTGTTAAGTGAACACAGGTGCGGGGACCGCGATATGTTTACATTATAAAAATAAGGTACTATTCCCACCAGCATCAATTTCCACCGATACTCTGTTTCTGTGTGTCGGCTAGTGTTTCAAATTGCCAAGCTGAGATACTTCCGGTGACACGGTTGGTTCTGTTGATGGAAAAAAGTCGTCCAGGTTGCCACCTGGTAACTGACAGGCAATGTAGACTCTTGAGAACAGAGAACCGCCACTCTTCATGGAAGAAACTTGCAGGCTTGCCTGGACTTTTCTCTCGGGGGAGGCCGGCTCTGAATTAGGGGTAGATCGTTCCAGCGGACGATCAGCCATGAATGTCTGATACTGTCGCTGTCCGCTCTCCTAGACATGGCGAACAGTAGATATCACAAATGGGTCGACGATTTCTCTTGTGCCCAACAGGACGTTGCTTTCCTCCATGAATGGGTTGCCCAGTTCGTCCATCTTATCAACCAGACGTTTGACATGTTAATCACCTCCAAGCTCGTAGTACCAGGTAATCTTCACATGCATTCCCCCGATGGATGCATCATATTCTGCAGACAACTTCACCAGTCATGACCTAGCCACCGTCCAGCGTCTGAGAGTTTGAATGACACCAACAGCTCCACTCTCATTCTTCGAAGCAACATTGTTTTATTCTTCTGCCTGGTCACCTGACCTGGAGCATGTCTCGTGTGTGGGCTGGCACCCATCTCGCGTAGTGGGTATGGTCCAAGCTGAAGAACCACAGAGCAATCTGTGTCAGGCAGCCCACGTACACAGGAACGTTGTCGCCCGCAGCGACCTGACATTTGTTAAGACGGGGATCTCCAACGGAAGAGCCTGAAAAGAACTGGGGAATCTCTTGATACCGTTGACCACACCTGTCGTTAAATGACTCTGATTGGCCAAATGGGGGATCTACCGGTTTCTTTTAAGATAATAAATATTTGGGATTAGCCCTATTTAGTCTTATAAGCGAATCATATATCCTAGATATGTATTAAAACATAATAAAGCCATTACGTTATTATATTGTTGTGTTACATTTTGTCCCAGTGGTAAAATATTATATGCTACAATTTACTCCGATGACTATTAAAAATCGTGGTGTAAATTGTAACACTTTAGTAGACCTCATTAAAGCATATATTTGTGCAAATGTACGATGGATTCCGCATATATTCAAATACGTACTATATGCGGGAGATATGTGTGGTTTCGTTGGCATTGGAAACATTTCGATCGGGTAAAAATCCGAACCGCAATACTCAAATATGCTGTATTTGCTACAACTAGCCCCGGTCTCCCCAAATGAGAATTATTTCCGGGAAAACATGTGTCTTCTGATCAAATCTGACAATGAATTTTATTAAATTTGTTAAATGTTCTCGTTTTAGTAGACATACATGTGCTAGAATATAATTATAGACGACTTCCACATATGTTATATATCCTAACGGTGTTCACATCCATGGGAAATTAGTTCTCTAAAAATGGTATTATGGTTTCGAGGAATTAAATCTCCAAAAGGGGCTTATTGTTTTATCTGTGTGGGTCACTAACATGAGTAGCCATATATCGTGTGAGTGACACCCCCCCCCCGCCCGGGTAATCTCCTCTGCACAATCAAAATTCTTTTCAGGTCGGATTCTTACCGCAAGTAACACATTGAAATCAACTGACAAACGTATGCGGTGCTTCCCACCTCCCTATGACTAACAAAGGCACATAGCCATTATGTGGGCATGTTACAATGTTGCCTAACTTTCGCGTTGGAAAAGGGCGGGAATATGAAAGAGCTAAATTGGTTACACAGCTGGCCTCACCTGGGCAGCAGTGACGACATTCACGCCTGTACCACGTGGGACATTGCCGTATCGGTTCACCGATGTAACAACAAGGCGGGTCTAGTGTTGTACCTACACAAAATATATGTTAAAAGAGATTGAAATTCCGGCCAAAACGCAAACACCGGAAAACACAACAAATACAACCGACTGATTGTGGCATGCAGACATTAACAATAATTATAAACATTTTATTTGCTGCCAAATTACCTAAATGCAAATAATATATATTTCGTAGCTCTAACAATAAATTTGAGGTAACACTTGCAGAAAACGTTAACATAAACATAATAAAATAATGTTGAAACATTATATATATATATATATATATATATATATATATATATATATATATATATATATATATATATATATATATATATATATATATTATAATGTAATACTTGATATACAGATCCTTTCCCAAAATTGCGTTTCAATTTTTTTTTACATTTAAATGGCCACTGCTACAGAAGAAGTGATGAACCATTCAAGAACCGTCATGTGGCAGCCAGGACATGAAAGAGCAAGCTACGGCAGACCAGTCTTTAAATGTAACGGCCGTCTAAAAGAAGATATGGGACTAGAGCCTGTATAGTTGCAAATGACAACGAGAGATAGAAGCAAATGTTGGAGCCAAAGAGGTCGACCTTAGTGGCCGACATGGGTGCGTGGTGTGAACTAAGTTGCTATTATTTTGTGCAGGTAAAACCTAGTTATTCTCGCATAGACCTCTCCTATGTGATACATCCATTACGTCTAAACAATACTTTTATTTTGATGCATAATAACTCACTAGTTAGTTGCAATTCGAGGATTAACCCCATGACTAATAGTCACAGTTGCGGTAATTTCCCTAAACCACTTGATTAATACAGAACAAGCAAAGACGATGTTGCACTACCTTCTTGAGTATCAAACTGTTTTATGTGCACTTGTTCTATTTATGTATTTAACCTTTTAAAGGAACACATTTCTACGCAGTAATTGTTCATTTTGTTCGAGCCTATATTAAGTAGCCAGAAGCCGCGTTATTAAGATACATTTGACGATTCAGTAGGTCATACATAATAGTGAGATTCGGTTATATATGCGTTTATTTTTTCTTTCTTTCTTTATAATACTGCAGGTGCCCTGAGTATCGAGGAGTAAATTCTGCATGGGAAATAGCTTGCGGAACGAGCCCTTTTCCAATGATTTAACAGGCAGCGGTTTAAAGCTAAGCTAAAAGAATAAAAAAGTTAACACTCGATAAAAGACAATGTCAATTATCTGTTTTGATGATTATATGTGGTACCCCATCCAATCCGTCAGTGAAGACCTGAATGACGGTAAGGATGTAGCTGATGATGCATTTATAGGTACACTGTTCCAGAGTCTTATTCGTGATGGGAAGGAATGTAGGTATGTGTCAGTTCGAGGATTGGGGATTTGGAGCTTCGCTTGATGTCCGCTAGAGCTGCGGTTGCTGGGCAGAAGAAGTGCTGCAGGGTTCACATCGACAAGTCCGTTGATGATTTTATGCATAATGCTGACTTTGTCTGATGTTCTCCTAGACCGTGGGCTTTCAAGTCGGGGCTGTACGACCAATGCAAGGGCACTAGAAGCAGAGCTGAAGTCGTGAAGGATGCGGCAATCTGGGCGTCGTTGCACCATCTCCAGTGAAGATTTAAAATGTTGCTGGTGGGGATCCAACACCACCGTCTTGGTGTTGTAAAGTATAGTGTCATCGGCGAAGAGACGTGTTGTGGACTTAATACCGTCACCAAGATCGCTGATGTAGATAGGAAATAATATGGGACCAAGGACAGAGCCCTGAGGAACTCCAGACGTGACTTCGCCAGTGTTCGAGTGTTGACCTTCAACGTTTTGCAACGTCAAGAAACCATATGACAAAAAAGGGAGCAGTTGCCACTTTAGCTGCTGCTCTCGTCGACTATTTTTCTGGCAGCTGGTGTCATCACAATTAGTACACAGTGTTGCATTAGGACGAAGCAATGCAGACGTGCTCGGTCTAGTAACATGGGTGAACACTCTCTCGTCCGATTCCGTTCGATTGTGTCAGGCTGTTCTGAGCCATGCAGTACCCACCTGGTAATAGTCGCCCTGCCAGTGATAGGTTCCCGCCAGCACACGCACACAAGACTTTCACAAAGCGTTTCACCTGTTGTGAAACATGTGGATTTTAAATTGTATTGTGCCCATAAGTACAGGACATGTGCTATAAATATACACTCGCGCACGTCGCACAACCAACACAACAGCAGTGCGTCACGGCTGATTGCTTTTCTGGGTTGCGTTCGCAGTCGTACCAAGACTGCAGGGTTCAGCCTCCTGTTACATTTCCCATTGGTGACCATGTTAACGTTTTGCACGATTATAAGAAAATGGGACCATAAAAAAATTCTGAAACTTCTTTCTCATTGACATGCTGGTCGAGTTTTGTCAAAATCACGTATTTGTAACTCTTTTAAAACAGCTGAACGTGCCACACCCGTCAATATGTACCAATTTGTGCATAAATTACTACGCACACGTGCCATGTGGCAAAAATATTCCCAAAAATCCTTCCGCCTATTTAAATCATCTAAAAATCCACGGTTACACTGCTAACATGTTCTACCAACAAACTTGCCAATGTGTGTGCTCAAATGCAGTTATGTCAGATGATATATGATTTTTAAAACTAGACATATCTAAAATTACTGTGCCCTACATTCGTCGAAGTCTAACTGAGGCACGATCCCTGCTACTGCCGTGTTCTCGCTTCTCAACGAATGATTGATTACGTTACCTAACCTAAGCGACTCGAGTCGGACTCGAGTCGCCCATTTTCATGACTCGCTACTTCACTTGGAAATCATATGTCTCCGGGTTCTAGTCATCTTGCTGGCGTTTCGAAGTTTGAGCAATTTCGTGTACTCCACGTTGCTTTAGTTCAGTCAGCTGTATAAATGAGTACATGGCTATATATTGTGGTGGGTATATGAACGAACAGTCTTTGCACAGTAATTGCTAGATGCTTCCGAGAGAAGTTGAGTTGGCGTTGGAATGAAGAGGTCTTCCAGGTTGTGAAGTGTAAAACGCTTTGAACAGCCCCAAGGACTGGATACCGCGTTATATAAGAACGTATCATTACACGTTTTACATTGCAGTTACATTGATAACAATATATGTAAATCTCACGTAAATCTCATTTCGATATTTCCATTCACGTGGAATATATATATATATATATATATTTATATATATATATATATATATATATATATATATAT
Source organism: Lamellibrachia satsuma (assembly GCA_033239005.1). Classification (NCBI taxonomy): domain Eukaryota; kingdom Metazoa; phylum Annelida; class Polychaeta; order Sabellida; family Siboglinidae; genus Lamellibrachia; species Lamellibrachia satsuma. The sequence goes on from BSQZ01000011.1 coordinate 1,378,166, forward strand.
ATATATATATATATATATATATATATATATATATATATATATATATATATATTATTTATATGTACGCACTGAGCAGAGCGTTCAGGGGATCGACCAACGAAGTTATTATTACTTTCGTCAATGACGTTGTGCGTAAACACAACTAGTGGGTTCACTCATGATGCTCGACACACAGCCCTCGTGACAGCCCCCATGTCTGCCACCCAGATTGATCATGATATGGATATGTATAGTGGTGCTTTGTTCCGGCGTCTGAGTCATATTATTTGGAGATCGTTACATAAATCGTCTCTTTAGCTGAGCCATTGTCCGATCACAAAGCTACGTTACTCATGCGTTGTATGCTGTCATCAATTATGGTTACTTGGGTGGTGTTGCATCTATACCCGTGAACACTCACTGGCTGTCTAAGCAAAACGTGAATTAGCAACAAGGACGCAGGAGCAGGTGTTTGAGATCCTTGAGTGCCTTGCGAGAAGTGTTTCATTGAAGCTGTTAGAGAAGCGATTGTCACCAATGACACAATGTTAATGTTATTGGTTTAAGAAAGTTCAGTGTATGTTCAGATATCATAATAAAGCAGCGACCGGATATATCGTAGTGACATCATGCACTATTCAGAGAAGCTTTGGAGCTTTGATCTGAATTGTACTGAAAATTACGTCAGTGTGTTCCAAGTAATTTGTGACATATAACCATTAGACCAATTTTTTTTTTCTAGATTCCGGAATAAAAAATGTCACAGATTATGTACGCCTATACATTAGCATTGGCGTAATGCTAATGTATAATAATTACTTGTTTATTAAAGTTTGGCATTAGGATGTAGGCGTTGTGGAGAGGTCAAGTTTTAGCAGAAAATGACACGTATCAGTTTATGATGGCCACATATTGTAAACCCCCCCCCCACACACCCCTCTACAATGACTCAAGTCAGGTGCTCGACATGGCCATTACTGCCAAAGTTTATTCATCGTAATTTGTTGGATGGCAACTGAAGCCGACGAAACAGCGAGAAAAAATGCAACGATGACGCATTTGTAGAACCTGTTTTCAATAACGTGTACTGGTGTCCTTCTTCCTTGTTGCCCGCTCACATTACACTTTTACAGACAGCCAGGATGTTCGTTGGTATAATGTCAACCACGCCTGTTAACGACTGTTAATTATCCACATGGCTTCAGCTATGTAGGTTTATAATTAGGCAACTGTTCGCCGGTATCGCAATAATACAACTCAAACTCTGCATGTAACGATACAAACGTCCACAGTATTCCACTGCAGTTTATGAAACGGGTTCCTTGGAGTTTCATACAAAATATAAAAAATCTTTACACTTGATGACGTGGAGTTGTTGTCGTGGGTGTATAAAAGCAGCACTTGCCTATTTTTTGCTTTTAGTTTCGGCACAAGAACAACATGTGCTCAGCGGTGAACACGTTGGTTTGGAATCAATTTACAGCGCATGATTTCCTATGACCCTTCTATATATCGTAGTGTTATAATTATAAAGTTGCACATATTTATAATATAACCGATGAAACCTTAATTTTAGTTGTACATTGATAAGCGATTCTCAGCAAGTGTAGTCTTGTTAAGACTGTTTAGCTACAGAACCGTTCATCCGTGACCGGCTTACACGTGGTGCGTTGTAAACAAGTATTGTGTGGGCCGTGCGCATGTGTGTGTATTTATAGCACATGACGTTTACTTAACACATATAACACGAACCAAGCGTTACAAACAAACCCAGTGAAGCGGTTCCTGGTTGCCTTGTGTACAGTCTGGAATATCAAACACGCAGGAATCAGTTAGAGCCGACACATGTTACCATTTGGGTACTGACGTAGAAGAAAGCAAAGACATCGACCAGAAGCGGACGGGGTCAGTAGTCAGTCGTGTTTCTACAACCGACGCCTACTTCGTCTGCACAGCTTGTTAAGGTCAGTGGCGCATTTAGGACTTCGAAGGTTGGCAGGGGCAAATCTCGAGGTGCCAAGAATGTGGTAGCGGTTTTTAATATGGACAGTATTCGCGTTTAGTGTGGAAACATATTATCCCAAAACTAACATTAGGAGGCTTGGCCCAATGACCCCTAAATACGCCACTGGTTAAGGTGTAATTGTAACCGACGAACTGTTTGAGACTACACCCGCCAACAGACAGGGTGTAAGCCAGCAAGATCTCCAGTTTCAAATAATGTCCTCTTAGTCAGACTGTCGCTTGACGACATACGTTTATTTGTTTTAATTATTTTACTTGATTACCGTCATTTTATGTATTAAGTAATACAATTTTGTTTTATTGTACATTTATATTTTAATAATATTTTAAAGCTGTGTTTTATAGTCTCTCACAACTCGCCTGCTATGTGTATTTTTTATGTTTTGTATTTTAATGCATTTGCATATGGAGTGAGATTTTAATAAAATGTTTAATTTCTCGTTTACTTACGTTACAATGAACACTAAATGGGCAGCACCAAAGGAATCTTAACAACGAGGTTACCATACTACTGAATACAGGCAATGTGTTTTGTGATGTGGTTGACCCATTTGCTATGCTCTCATTGTCTGGACAAACTCATGACATTTCCACGTTCAGCTCAGATAGGTTTGGGCCAATTTTCTCTTTTGGAACAATCTTCATAGGAACTTTCTATATTCCGCAATGACACCCTTACAATGTACACATATTCATGTAAACTAACACCCAAGTTATATGACCAAGGAGCTGTGGGGGAAGGAAACTGCGCTTAACAAATGATTCCAAGTTGGCTACAGCAATCCCTTTTGTTAGTCGTGCACATGTGAAAGTAAGGATCATTGACCTGATCGAAGGAATAATAGTAGACACCCTACATGTAAAACTGTTGGAGAAATGTGGGCCTCTGCCTAAAGTGAAAATGATCGAAGGAATAATAGTATACACCCTACATGTAAAACTGGTGGAGATATGTGGGCCTCTGCCTAAAGTGAAAATGAAACGAGGTAGCACATAAGAAAAACTCAAAAGACAGGGATTCCACGACGAGGAAGTATGACATATTACAGTAAGCAGGAAGACGATTTGTGAATGTGATTAATTGAAAGCTCTTCAGATGTAACAAACATCTGAAGAGCTTTCAGTTAATCACGATCACCATTCTTCCTCCTGCCAAAGCTAGTTAAATGGATGAATATGTCATTGATACCATAATAACATTGAAGGATGTTCACTGAATTAAGTTAGATTTGCAACAGACATATCGACATTTTCGAATTGAAAGCAAGTTACAGGAATCTGCCAATGCAAACCGTTTTTAATTAATGCAGTTAACTTGAAAGTGTATCTGGACAAGGTCACATAAAATAAAACACTTATAACATATGTAAGTTTTACAATAGCGTGAACTGTTTGATATCCTACGTTTACATATAGATAAGGAAGGGCTATGCCAGGATAAATGGTACATTGATCATCCCCAGGCCATAGTTCCCATAGAAACGGGGGAGAGCCTGGGAGAAAAAATGTTCAACATATTGTATTACTCATTAAGACCCAGTCTGCAGTTTAGGCAGAACGAATTGCACTAACTAGGCAATTTAAAAAAAAATCACATCTAGGTATAATGTGCCCCTTTAAAGCGGTATCGGGAAATGTTATTCAATCATTAGCATGTAGTAACTCTAAAACAATTTCACTCACAGATCTGAAATTTGGCATGTGCTGATCAGGTATAGGTTCAAGTACGCGACTACTTGAGTACTCGTGTACTTAAATACAGCAAGTACTGTACTTGGACTTGTACTTGTACTTGCCATTTTGCTGAGTGCAGAACTTGTTCTTGGAGTTGTACTTGACCGTCAAAGTACTTGGACATAGCAAGTACTTTCCAAAGTACTTTTCTTTTTTATATTTTTGTTAAATATTTGGCTCTATCTCAATAATTGGAAAAAATGGCTACAGTAAAAATTACCGTGTGTTTACTGTTATTTTTTCTTTCTCACAAAGCGTCATGACATGAAACATAAATGGTGCAAAGAAATAACTGCAATGAAAATGACCGTATGTTTATTGTTATTTTGCACACAGCATCATGACATGAAACATAAATGATAGTGCAATGTTTACAAAAACGAGTGGTAATAATACATAGTTAATATACTGTAATGATGGCCATGTTAATGAATAGCTAAGGGCAATGCTTGATGTTGATTTGTCTATATGCATAAGTTATGGCAAATATCTATTTTATTCATGGACAAAATATATACATCAGACTGGGGGCAGAGTACTTGGTACCTATGTACTCGTGCACTTGAGTACATTTTTACTCATATTCATATAACTTATGGGTCATGTACTCGTACTCATACTTAATGTACTCAGCTTTTTACGAGTACATTGCTAGTACATCTGAGTACTTTCTCAATATATGCTGTGAAAAATTATTTTTTTATTTGTAGTTAACAAAATGAAACTTTCCTGAAGTATTTTAATGTAAATTTTTGTTAATATATTGTTATTTCTGATTGATTACCCCCTTACCATCCCTACACATAGTACACCCCCATTCTCCAATAACCATGATTATGATACCCCAAAAAGGCAAAAGGCAGCGTATATTCCCAGTCAGAAACACCTTGTTAAGCAAACATTGTTGGCTACCAATTCAGGCCATAATTCATTTGTTTAATTAAGCCATTAGGATATGCATAAAGGGCCATTCATCAATTGACCCACCAGTTAGCCATGAAGTGCCTTTGATGCAGTCAGGCGACCATGCCACTTGGCACTGGCTGACAGTGCTAACTACTAAGAACTGCCAGCTGAGGCTTCCTCTGTAGAAGTAACAAGATTTAACAAGATTTAACAAGATTTGCCATCCAAGCCAAAGGCCCAGATGGCAAGTGGACAAGGAAGCCATTGGCTTATCGAGAGTCCAACACTGTTCACCTATTTATAACCCGCCCTCCTGATATATGTGTCAACCTTGTTTTTAAACATATTCACGCTGCTAGCAGTTACACAATCTGTAGACAGTTTGTTCCATTCATTTATTGTCCTCTGTGAGAACGAGTGCTTCCTGATGTTCAATCTACATTGATCCTTTACTAATTTTACCTCATGTTCTCTAGTTCTGCTATCCTTCTTGAGTGAGAAAAACATATTTCTATCAATATTTTCATACCCATTCAATATCTTAAAAACTTCAATCTGATCTCCTCTTAACCTCCTTGTCTCTAGAGTTGTTAAACCACATTCTTTCAGGCGTTCTTCATAACTAAGGTCTCTAAGTTCTGGAATAATTTTAGTTCCTTCTTACGATATGGTCTCCATGCTTGTATACAGTATTCTAAATGAGGTCTAACTATTGCTTTATAAAGAGGTATAATTAACTTTTTTCCCTTGTATGTTATGTTTCTTCTAATCAATCCAAGAATTTGATTAACCAGCGCTTATTGTAACTCCTAAGTCCTTTTCTTTTACAGTAGTACCAAGACCAGTAGCTCCCATTTTATAGTTTACATTCAAGTTCCCATGTCCTGTATGTAGGCATTTACATTTCCCAAAATTGAACAGCATCTGCCATTTCTCAGACCATTTCACTAATCTGTCTAGATCGTTTTGTAAATGTTGTTTATCACCATCAGTATTAACCTTTCTAAACAGTTTTGTGTCGTCCGCAAATTTCAGTACGTTACTTGTTATACTCTCGTCCAAGTCATTGATATAAATTAAGAATAATATAGGTCCTAATACTGATCCTTGAGGTACCCCACTCAAAACCGATTTCCAATTTGAAACTTCGCCATCTACTACAACTCGTTGTCTTCTGTCAGTCAGCCATTGTTCTATCCAGTCAGTTATGCTATCCCCGATACCATGGGCTTTTAATTTAAGTAGCAATCTTTGATGTGGCACTTTGTCAAAAGCTTTCTGAAAATCTAAGTAGATAATATCTACTGGCGATCCCTCGTCTATCCACTTAGTGATTTCTTCCAAAAAACATAACATATTTGTTAAGCATGACCTCGCTTTAAGGAATCCATGTTGAGATGAATTTAATAATTTATGCTTAACGATGAAGTCCACCATATGGTCTTTAATTAACCTTTCTAATAATTTACAAATCACTGACGTTAAACTCACTGGTCTGTAATTCTCTGACTTATTTCTCGAACCCTTTTTAAATAATGGTATGATGTTTGCTTCTTTCCATTCAAACGGAACAACTCCCTCTTTTAATGACAAGTTGAATACTCTTGCAAGTGGTATACTGATTTGATCTACTGTTTCCATTAGTAATTTTGGAGGAATCCCATCCACTCCCAGTGATTTGTTATCCTTCATTGCCTTTATTTTCCTAGCTACCAATTCTGGAGTTACAACTAACGGTCCTAAATAGTCAGATTTAGCCCCCTGAAATTTAGCATCAGCAACTGGTAATGAACTATTATCTTCTTTTGTAAACACTGAACTGAAGTAACCATTTAGGTCTTCCGCCATTAAAAACCCCTGTGATATTATATTTCCAGCACTGTCTTCTAGAGGTCCAACCTTGTCTTGTACGTTTTGTTTACTCCTGACATATGCATAAAAACTCTTGCTGTCAGTTTTTATGTTACATGCCAGTTTTTGCTCATAGCTTCTTTTAGATTGTCTGATTTCAGTTGTAGCTGCATTAAGTGCCTCTTTGTATTTTGCATAGTCTTCTTCCTTTCTGGTACGCCTATAAACCCTCCACATAGTTTGTTTTAGCATTATTTTTCTAATTGCCTCTTTTGACAAATGTTTCTTTCTACACCGTTTTCCTTGTTTTCGGAAGGGAACAAATTTATCAATGATACTCTCAATTTCATATTTTAGAATATTCCAACATTCAATTGCAGTCTTATTCATCAGCATGTTATTCCAATCTAGCTGTGCTAAGTATTTTCTCATATCTTTGTAGTTACCTTTGTGGAAGTTTCTCTTGTACGTTTTCTTATTTTTACTTTCTGATTTTACATTGATGTCAAAATGTATTTGATTATGGTCACTATTACCCAATGGTTCAAATATTTTTACATTGTCCACTAATTCTTTTTGTGATGACAAAACTATATCTAATACATTTTCTCACCTGGTTGGTTCTAGTACGTGCTGAGTAAGAAAGCTATCCTGGATTAAACATAGAAATTGTTGATCCTCAATCCCTGTGATCTCTAGAGAATTCCATTGTATGTGTCCATGGTTAAAATCTCCCATTATGATACATTCCCCTTTACTAACTTCCTTTATAGCGTTTTTTATTTTTGTGTTGTCCTCTTCGTTTATGTTTGGACTTCGGTAAACTAATCCAATAGTTAATTTTGAATTTCCTGAAACAATTTTGCACCAAACAGCTTCATCGCAATCTGCTTCACTTTCTAGTTTTATTTCATAAGCCTGAATAGATTCTTTACATATAAAATAACTCCCCCGCCCCTTCTTCCTATTCGATCTTTCCTAAACATTACGTATCCTGTTAGTCCTAATTCAGCATATGTTATATCTATGTTGGCCCATGATTCAGTTATACCAATTATGTGAGGGTCAATATCTTCTACCATAATGTTTAATTCGTTTTTCTTATTTACTATGCTCCTTGCATTTAAACATACGCATCTATAACCTTTTTCAGAGATGTGTTTCGGATGATTTGATATTGGTTTATCTGTGCTAGTGGCCTCTTGTTCTGCTTGAGACACCTCTAGGTAACCCCCCTGCACTTCTAGTTTAAAGAATGTTTACTTCCAAAAATATTTGTCATTGTACCCAAGTCGCTATCTACTGCTGCTGAAAGTTTGTCCGCGAATACTGCCGCCCCCTTTCCACTTAAATGAAGCCCATCCTTCATGTACATATCAGCCCTCCCAACAAAACTTCCCCATAAATCCACAAATCCAACTTCCTCTTCCCTACACAGCCTCTGGACTAACACGTTAATTGCCATCCCCCGACAATTTCGATATTTGTGACCCCTCCTGCCCATTACAGGTAAAATCCCTGACAGTATTACCTGCTCAACCCGCGTCTGTTTTAGTGTTCTGACCAACTGCCTATATTTCCTAACTATGGCAGTTGTACCCTCCCTCTCTACGTTATTTGTCCCTACATGTACTAAAACAGATCCACCCTTACCCGAGCCTACGATGTTTTTTACCCTCTCAGTTATCGCCTCTATTTTGGCTCCAGGCAAGCAGACCACCACATCATCTCCCTTATTTAAGACTCTGTCGGTCTTCCTAACTATCGAATCCCCCACAAACACACTCGCTCTCTTCCTCACCCCCTCTATCACTGCTGCAGAATAACTCTTCCTTTCGATCCCCTCCATCACATTCTGTCCTGACCCCTTCCCTTCCGTCTCCCCCACTCCCTTCTACTTCCCTCCTGTCTCCCCTACTCCCCTCTCCTTCACTCCGGTTGTTTTCCCTCCAGTCTCCCCCACTCCCTTCTCCTTCCCTCCTGTCTCCGCTACTCACCTCTCCTTCACTCCGGTTGTCTTCCCTCCCGTCTCCCCCACTCCCTTCTCCTTCCCTCCTGTCTCCGCTACTCCCCTCTCCTTCACCCCGGTTGTAAGGTGACTCAAGTCAGACTGCCTCCTACACCTGTATAATCTGGTGCCAGCAGTCTGGCTAAAAGGGGATTTTGAACCTGTTGTATTGTTATAGCCCTCTCAACAACAGTAGACTAAGAACAGACAATATAAATTGCAAACTTCTAATATAAATAGATTCCAAATTGCAACACTGCCTTTGTGTACCAAAAGAAGACAATTGCCACACATCCCCTTTGTTGCAATTTGGACAAATCTTCTCACCTCTACCCTTTAAAATGATGTACATTTTTAGGGGAGCGGTAAAGTTTAATCATTGGTAGACTAACTGTAAAGATATTTTACCATGTCTGTATGTTTTTATAACGGAGGGGTTTTGTAAAATGTAACCATATGTTTGGGGTTCCCATTTGTTAGTAGGGGTTGGCATTTGTCTGTCTTCAAGTATAAATAACATATATATATATATATATATATATATATATATATATATATATATATATATATATATATATATATATATATATATATATATATATATATATATATATATATATATATATATATATATATTGCGTTAAACCATAATTATATTATCTACAAAGAACTTCCCTACTTTACATTTTGCAATCTGTTAAAACTATCGGAAATATTTTCCCAAAAGACAAAATGCAACAAAATATGTGACAATGATTAATTTAATATGATCCTTATTTAATTCATTTGATTAGTCCATATGCTCTCCAGATAAGACTCGTAATTGACCATTGATTGGAATTGTTAACAACTACTCAAGTGCTTCATAACAATGAACTCAGTGTGGGATCAGTGAAAACATGCAGCATGTCTCAGGAAACCATGAGACATGCTAGTCTGGATTTGAGAGAGCAGGGACTGAGGGAGCAGAGATAAGAGAAATGCTAAATAAAGAAATGTAGCCAGTGTATTGGCAGGTAACAAGTCCTCCTGCTGTTTGCTTTGTTTTAATTGAAGTGCAAACAGAAATAAATGATTTAATGCAAAATGCCAGTATTGTATGCCTTGACTGCCTTGACCTAAATAATGAATAAATGCATAATACTGCTGCTTTTGTGTTTTCATTGATTTGACCATCACCATTATGAAACATAAATGTAGCGTTCGATGTACTTGACTGTACTTGACTAAAATTTTCAAAGTACTTTAAATTTGTACTTGAATTTTTCACGAAGTACTTGTACTTGCCTCTATTTTTGAGTACGAGTACTTGGACTTGGCAAAATTGAAAGTACTTGTACTTGTATTTAAGTACATTACCCATGTACTTAACATACTTGGTGCTGATGTCATAATAGGCCAAAACGGAAGAAGGAAAGAACATTTTTGTTTGATTTTATATGACATTTCGTTATACATGCAAACGTCAGAGTGAGTGTACAGGGGGGTTACTGGCATCAAATAAAAAACAATCTTATTCAGTAACCTTATTTTGTATGACAGCAACACTTTTCAATGCCATAACACTGGGGGTTATATGATCTGCCCCACTCCCTTATTATGAACCGAACCGTTAGGCAGCCAATGGAAGAGCTCCTTTCTTGTCTCGTTTTCCCAATGTTCAGAGGACTGATTACACCGTACAATCTCTGAGATTTACGTAAGTGATAGGGTAGGGTAACAAACAATAATAATAATACCAATAATAATAAACAGTGTTTACTCACGGAAAACCTTACAAAATGTACATTTATATTCCTATGGGTTGTGAGTTTAAACTAAAAATATAGAGGTAGATATAGCACCGTTTAAAATTAAATAAGAGAGTATATTCATATAATGCAGTAGCGATAATTAACAACAATGGATTCAAATAAGTTAAGTGCAAAATGTATAATTTAAAGAATTAAGAATATGTGTGGGTAAAATGCATATAATATCAATGCGCTAAGTAAAATATTCCAGTGTACTTGATCTTGCGCGTCACTGTTGATTAATTAAATATGTTTTTCAAGTAAGATGTTTTAAAGGTTCCTCCTCAATTCGATTTTTTCGCTAGTCTCATTTAAAATTAATTTTGTGAAATATCAAACCTACCTAGTATCGATTACAACATGCTAGCTCGTTTGTGCAACTTTTGTATGTAGTTTTTGTGAAATCATCAGACAAACTATTAAATTAGTTAATGTCTGGTCAAACATTAATTGCCTTGTTCTGCGATACGTAGATCCAGATACGATGTTACTACAGGCAGACCTCGTATATTGCATTGAGTGTGACACTTGCATTACAGGACAAGCTCCCTCAGCTAAGATTCTAGCGTCCCTCAACAGGTATAGCGTTGATTTGAATCTGATGCGTGGCCAGTGCAATGATGGTGCATCCAATATGGCAGGAACAAAAAAGGGAGCTGCAGCCATCATCACATGATAGTTCAATCCGGCCATATGCATACACTGTGCATCAGATTGCCTGAACTTGATTGTAGTGACAAGCTTGATGGGAGTTGTCGACCGTGCTGCTAAATACTATGGGCGGAATCCCAAGCGTCGTCAGTAAGCGTTGGAAAAGGCAATTAGTGAAACACAGCCCCAGAGTACCAAGAACAGAGCTTGACGATCTGTATCGCACTCGATGGATTCAGCGCCTTGATACCCTTAAGACATTCCAGTCATCTGCTGTTGCTTACTTGAAGATCATTTGCACAGCAGGGCCAAGTCACTGGTCCACAGACTCGCCAACGGATGCTAGAGGACTTCTACTCTCCATCACTGCCACATATTTATTACCAACAAGTACAACGGGTATTTGAGAGCTCTGTATCAGTCCGAAGCAAAGGACATGGTAGAGGCAGTTTCTGATATTGACGTGGATGTGAGTGTATTGAACAAAATTGACAGACACCACGACTAGTGGTATCATGAAGTTGGGGAAGTATGCAGTACTAGTATGCAGTACTAATATGCAGTACTAGTATGCAGTACTAATATGCAGTACTAGTATGCAGTACTAGTATGCAGTACTAGTATGCAGTACTAGTATGCAGTACTAGTATGCCGTACTAGTATGCAGTACTAGTATGCAGTACTAGTATGTGTTGCACCATTTTTGCCAAGGCGATGCGGCCAACAGGAACACCGCAACAACATGCCTGCTGATGTACAATCAACATAATACCGTCGCAAATGGTCGATCATCTCATCTTAGGATTACACACAAAGTTCAGCTCTCACCATCGAACGGCCATGCTGGGACTACGTTTGTTACCCTTTCCTTATTCACCCTGCCGGTAGACGACATAAAGTTCAATGTCACCAAGCTTGTCGACTTTTACAAAAACGACATCCATTTCTCTGTTAGTGTGAACAGCGAGATGCACAGGTGTGGGAACTGTAGATGCAGCGGTGTGGCAAGGAGTGCCTCAACAATTATCCGTCACTCACTCTGTCCAATGCAAACAATTTTTTTCCAAATGTTAGGGTACTTCTGCGCAGTTTATGCACATTGCCTTTGACAAGTTGTTCAAGCGAAAGGTCACAAAGTGGACTTAAACGCATAAACACATGTTTGCGCTCAACATGCGGCAACGGTCTCGCAGTGATGCACCTGCACCGTGGTGTGCCAATTTGTACCGCATCTGTAATTGATGAGTTTGCCCGACGCTATCGTCGACGAATTTAATTACGCAACACGAAAAAAATTTGCTAACACTGTACACTGTACTTTTTTGGACTGGGCCTTAAAATACAGTTTCATGGTTGGTTATTATGGCAACCAACTGATGACTTTGGCATCACTGATTTATTAAATATAATTTTTTTTTGTGAATAATGTGTTGCAATGCCGGAGCTAACATTTTGAATTATTAGTTGTTTGAAGTTGTTCAGTTGATGTTTAGGTTTGTAATCATCATGATCGTAAGTTCAAAACTTAATTTCACAAATTTGCTTTAGTCAATCACCACTCACACCCAACCAATTAAAAATAATTATAAATGAATGAATGAATGAACGAATGAAACGCTGTTGGCTATTTTCTACATTCTGAAAAAGACCTTGCCGACAAAACTTACACATTGTTTTAGAATTCACGAAATGAGGTATAACTTTGAAAACACATCCCCCAACATATCTATCCTGGGTACGCTACTGTATGCATAAATTAGTCATATTTGAACCACATTAACACGCTGCACAAAATAGTAGGTCGTTGTGAGATGCAACTTAATCTTACGCAACGCTATTTTCAGGGAAACCATGATGTTTTTTATAAATCGCCATATGCGCAGGTCTGATGACATCGTGTTTCTCGGGTTGATGAGTTTACGAACGAGTGTTTATGCACCAGTCATGTACCATCCATATATTGTACGACTGTAGACCCCATTAAGGAATTAGCAATGGCATTACTGCCGTACACACTGCCTGCTCGGTGTTTCTCACGCGCCAGACCGGGAAGCAGTTCCGGCCGCGGGAACTACCTCAGGAGTTGGTGTCATCATATTGTGTCTCATATAACAGTCATATTACTGTACTTATCATATTATCCTATCACCTAGGTGTTAAATGGCGGCCCTATTTTGTCCGGGATATCGACAACCACTCGGTTTTGTTGTGAACAAATTCGTCGTCAGAAAGACCACATAGTAATTATTTTGTTGATACATGAAACGCACTCCAAAATATTGTTTCTTTACAAATGACATTGAAAATAATGTCCACAACTTGTTGCATATAGTGCAAAGATAGTGTCCACGACTTGATGCGTATAAAGATTTCCATTTTTATCCCAAGGCTCAACGCCTATTTCTCATTTTGGTTTCATGGATCCCCGCCTATTTCTAGTCCCAATGATCCTCGTAAAACGGCGGCACGCTTCAGTACATACTTTATACATTAGATTTATCATAAGGTGTGCTTATGGCAGAGTTGACAAAATGAAAATTTTAAAATAGAAACTCGTTTAACATATACATCATATATCTTTTGTCGTAGAAGCTATTCACCAACTAAAACTACGATTTGATTATACCACGCTTACTTCTCTGTTGTTTGACTAAGCGTACTGGGTGTTCTCCCGAGTCCGTGACTTCCTGTTTGTGAATTATACGATTAATCCTGCGATTACGACGGCACATACGTACGTAACTGAACCAACCAGGGGAGAGATTGTATTAGACATGGTATTGCTATCACAACAAGAATTAGCGGACAATGTAAAAATACGTGAACCATTGGGTAACAGTGATGAAAATCAAATACATTTTGACATCAAAATAAAATCAGAAAGTAAAAAGTAAAAACGTACAGGAGAAACTTCCACAAAGGTAACAATAAAGAGATGAGAAAATATTTAGCAAAGGTAGATTGGAATAACATGCTGATGAATAAGACCGCAATTGAATGTTGGAACTTTCTAAAATATGAAATTGAGAGTACCATTGATAAATTTGTTCCCCTGAACAAACTAGGAAAACGGTTTAGAAAGAAACACTTGTCAAAAGAAGGTATTAGAAAAATAGTGTTCAAGCAAACTATGTGGAGGGTTAATAGGCATATCAGAAAGGATGAAGACTATGCTATGAGCAAAAACTAGTAAAACATGTAACATAAAGCAATAGTTTCTACGCATATGTCAGGAGTAAACAAAACGTACGAGACAAGGTCGGACCTCTAGAAGACAATGCCTGAAATATAATATCACATGGTTTTTTTACTGGCGGAAGACCTAAATGGTTACGTCAGTTCAGTGTTTACCAGAGAGGATATCAGTTCATTACCAGATCCAGATGCTAAATTTCAAGAGGCTAAATATGACTATTTAGGGCACTTAACTACTGAAATGGTAGCTAAGAAGATAAAGGCAATGAATGATAATAAATCACCTGGAGTGGATGGAATTCCTCCAAAACATATTAGTATACCACTTGCAAGAGTGTTCCAGTTGTCATTAAAAGAGGGAGTGACTCCTTTTGAATGGAAAGAAACAAACATCATACAATTATTAAAAAAGGGTTCAAGAAATAAGTCAGAAAATAATAGACCAGTGAGTTTAACATCAGTGATTTGTAAATTATTAGAAAGGTTAATTAAAGACCATATGGTGGACGTACTTGTTAAGCATATATTACTAAATTAATCTCAACATGGATTCCTAAAAGCGAGGTCATGCTTAACAAATATGTCATGTTTTTTGGAAGAAATCACTAAGTGAACAGACGAGGAATCGCCAGTAGATATTATCCCATGGTATCGGGGATGGCAGAATTGACTGGATAGAACAATGGCTGACTGACAGAACACAGCTTGTAGCAGTAGATGGAGTTGTTTCAAACTGGAAATCAGTTTTGAGTGGGGTACTACAAGGATCAGTATTAGGATCTTTGTTATTGTTAATATATATATATATATATATATATATATATATATATATATATATATATATATATATATATATATATATATATATATATATATATATATATATATATATATATATATATATATATATATATCATTATATCTGTGTGGAAAGTACAACCCATTGCCTGTATAACTGAGACATTTGACAAAGTGACGCTGTACCTTAGGCATAGCCGGGGTGAGTACTCTACAAGTACGACAGTGAATATGAGTCACAATTACTTCATCCAAGAAATTATTCATGTACGAATACGTGAATATCTTATTTATTTTTATTGACATTCCAAGAATCCATATACACACCTACCTATTTTGAATGTCTTAACCGAATCGTCAGTCAATCACACACGCACACGCACAAGTGCAAGCAACTTAGTGTTTCGTGGTTTATCACTGGTTCGAGTTTGTATTTTGCGGTTACAAATTCCATCGCATGCATATAAAGGCATACAATATAAAATATATCGAGACAACAACAAGAAAACAATTCTGGAGCTGCTCAGATTTCACGTCATCTTCGTGACGATTGTAGCTTTACCGTTTATCCGACTTTGTCAAGATACGTTGGCATTTTCCATATTACTCCACCTTTACTTCCCTACTAAGAAATACATAAAGATATTGTAGTGTATTTGTTTCAGATCACACGCTCAACAAGTCAGGAAAGAATTAAACCTGACGAATGTATACTCTACCGCAAGCCATGTCAACCACCGTCTCGCTGCTGATATTCAGTTTGTTGCTCAAAGCTACAACCGGGTCTTGTCCAGATGGATACAAGAACTGTCTTTTCGAACGGGAGACGTACGTGCTGGAATGTAAACCGTTTCTCATCAACCTAAAATATCAAGACGTCGACGGTATAATAGAAGATGTTCCTAGTAACGCCACTCGTATGAAGATAACGTGTACTGAACGTCGAATCTTGGTGATATTAAAGTTCGCCAATCTGCCCAACATCCGGCATTTAACGTTGCATACCAGCAGCGTTAAATGGGCTAAAGACATGTTTCGAAGCATAGCAAATCTATCTTCTCTGGTCATGAACAAAATAGTTTTCGAAAAGTTCGAAAGTCACTCTTTCAATGGTTTAGCAAACCTGCAATCACTGGTGATAGAACATTTGGACGAACTCGAGTACATGCACCCGGATATGTTAACACCTCTAGAGGCGTTGCAATCGCTCTCGTTTCGATACATTGGTTCCAAAAGTGATAAATTGAATTACGAAGACTACGGCCGAGTGTTGGGAGGCATAAATAGCACACGTTTCCATACACTTGTATTGTACGCCATTCATTCAGCGCAACACAAAGAAACACAGCTCAACATAACCGACTTGTTCAGACACGGGTCAGTGGGTGTATCGTTGAGACATCTCGATCTCGGTCGAAATAACATTGACTACATTGCGGGCTCTCCAGCAACAACATTGCCTGTGTTAGAATACATATCACTCAGTGAAAACTTAATTGTTGAATCATCAATATCACGATCTTTATCGCAGTTCTGGATAACGATTATTATACACCCACGCTTAGAAACGTTGGATATTAGTGGCATGAATCATATAGTGGCAAAGGATGCTAGTGGCGTGTTCACTAGTTTGAATGCTGATGAAGACTGTACCCGATCAATTAACATTACGCTTGGAACACAACTTCGGTCGATATCGTTCAGCAAATCTACGTTAATATTGAATTCCGCAACTCCATCATTCAACTTCTGCTTTATTGACCGACTACGGAGTTTGAAATATATAGACTTTTCAAACGTTCGTTGCACAAAATCGATTACAACATCTCTTGCTCATCTCCACGCACTAAAGTACATTAATTTACAGAATGTGAACATGCGTGAGTTCGCTATGGATATATTTCATAAAATGCCCAACTTGAGTGTTTTACTGCTTGGAAAGAACGATATCGGCAGTATCATCTCCAACGACACAGATACACTTATATTCAGCAAAAACTACAAATTGCACGTTCTCGATTTGGCTGCGTGTCAGCTAAGACACATACCCCCAAATATTCTTTCACGCCTGCAACAATTACACAATCTCAATGTATCAAGAAATGAATTGCTCTATTTCCACGTAGACCTCCGAAACATGAAGAAACTCAGAGTCTTAAATCTGAGCGACAATAAACTGACCACACTCTCTGCTAAGACACGTAAACAACTCGATAACATGACGGGAGTGGAAGTTGACATCAGCGGAAATCCACTCCACTGTCTTTGTAACAACACCGACTTTGTCGCGTGGACTCAAACATCCAAGGTGAAGTTTCTTAACAAGAATGACACGCTTTGTATCGGCAAGGACAACACGACGAAATTTCTCTTTAACTTTAAGAGTGAACGGCTGATAAAGACTTGTCTTCCAAACACTGGCTGGTATATGACTGTCTTGCTACCATTAGGGATTGTCCTTATTTTCATATCAATGCTGATCGGTGTGGTGTACACAAGTAGATGGAAATGTGCCTCTTGTTGCAATCGCTTACACGTATATCACATGTCTTCTGATGATCAACTGGACTCCATAGTTTATGAACGCAACGCGTTCATCTGCTACAACTCAAACGACAGGGCATGGGTGTGTCAGGAGCTACTAAAGCAATTGGAAGACAATGAGGTCTCCACAATAATCCATCAACGCGACTTTCTGCCAGGCAGTGTGCTCGAGGAATCGATCCGGGAGAGTATCGACAAATGTCGATACACCGTGCTAGTGTTGTCTCCAGACTTCCTGTCCAGCAACTGGTGTCTCCTTGAGATGCATCTCGCCCGCAGGCGAGGTCAGTGCCAATGCCGTGAAGTCATCGTCCCAATTATCCTGCGCGAATTTCCCATGTCAAAGCTTTCACGGACACTCGTAGATATATTGAAGAAGAAATCGTATTTGAAGTGGTCAGACAGTCCAGATGAACAGGAGCTCTTCTGGAATAAGTTAATAACTAAGTTGAAACGTGGAGGTAACATAAAACCACTGGAAAAGTAAGGTGTATTACAGAATCCTACAGGCGTTTGTACGATTCTGGTGTGTGTGTGTGTGTGTGTGTGTGTGTGTGTGTGTGTGCGTGCGTGCGTGCGTGCATGCGTGCATGCCTACGTGCGTGCTGTATTGCACAATGTCAGCAGACTGCGATCACTGTTATAGCCGAACGGTTGGCATATTATGACTAAATGTGAGTAGTCATTAGTTATATCACCTACTGAATACAATGTGAAGCTACTCATCAGACTGGTGATTGTTATCTATTAATATGTTAGTCGTATTCCACAGTAAAGTTTCGCTTTGTAACTTAACATAATGAAAGGTAGCGTATCGAACATGTTCAGCCACCTAGCGGTAGCCAGACTGATGAAGAGCACTGAAAGCTGACGAAACGTTACAAAGAAAACATGTAAATTGTTTGTGAAAGCGATTAAAAGACAATTGAAGACAATTTTCTTCAGCATGTTTTTTATAGTTTATTGTTTGTTGCATTTCGCATTGATATTTTATATTTCTTGTTAGCTGGAATTTAGTTCAAAATTAGTTCAAGTTACTTTGCATTAAATATTTCCGATGATATGGTTTATTACGTTTTATCATTTTCTGCTGTAAGACACTGAACACCTAACCCTATAATAGTAGTGTATATGTTAGTTACTAACAATATGATGTGTTACTAATTATACACAGGAATACATATTATATACATATATGTATATTGCAAGATGTTACTACATTATGAGAGAATGTACCAATTGAAAATTAATACAATTTAATTTAACATTTATACATGACTTTATCAGCAGTATGTGTGTCTATATAATTTAACCTGTACACGTTCTACTTATACACTAGAGTACTTATAAACAGTTTAAATTAATAAGTAATGGTTAATCATTAGCGTATTAGTTATCAGTTAGCTAATATATGTTAATTATTAATTATATGCATTATTACTTTGACATAGAAATATATCAATAAGAAATGTAGAGAATATATTTGCCACTTTCTCGGTAACCTGTAATTGATCCACCTCAACATCCACGCTGTCGCTGTATCTAAATAGATTCATACAATATCTGTGCAGTATTTCCTCAATTGTGTTTCATTTCATTTATTCGAGTTTATGCAAGTTCAATCTGCAATGCTTTCGAGCACCATTACATGTCCCTCCCTGACGCGCCCACAGTGCTATCTAATCAACTGTCCTATCATTTTGTTAAAACCTATCTATTCCCAATATCATACGTATTGTTGGCGTTATATCGTTTGTTTAATTGTTTTATCCACGTCTGACAACACATTTGGGCATGTTGTTGTTGTTGTTGTGAATGCAGTGAAGCGTGACGAGCCGACTGCGGGCCGACTACGGCTTCTTAAAAAAGACTATGTTAGCGCATGCCGCGAGGAACCGCGGGCTCTGATGCATCCAGCGGGCTCTGATGTAGCTGCCGGTTTCGCATGACTGCTCACGACACGTGTAGGAATATAATTGCTGTTTTTGCTGCAACAATAATAGCGTTCAAACCAAATATTTTTTGATACAGAATGTATGTTGTACCTTACCGGATGTATGCATGTCGCGTCACGGCCAACCACTGCAGATAGTTCTTTTGTAAAGCCTTACAGCGGGAGAGCTATCGTCTAGCCGAAATGACTGCAACCATCTTGACTTGGATATAATGATATATTCCGCCCTTCGTGTGGCGGCGAGTAACAGTATACCGCACCTTTCTCCATCGGAGACGGCGATGGCCTTCCGATCGATGAGTCATGGTTGGGTCTTTCAGCAATTGTCATGCATTGTCGGATAACGGGCGATCTTAAAGCTGGGGGCGTAGGGCTGGTTTCCGGCGTCTGTCTGCGTCGTCTCACAAGCAGAGACACATTGAGCGTGTGTGTTCATCCTGCTTACGGGTACAGGGATGTATTATTATTATTATTTTTAATAGTAGTACGTTTATAATTATAATTATTTAATTATTCTTCTTCTTATTATTATATCTTCAACGATCTCGGCCTAGCTGGACGATCACTTCTGCTAACAATAAGCACTGTCTATTGCCTAGTCGTAGGAGAGTGTAGACATTGTTTATCTTCCTACCTAAAGTTACGCTTTCCGCGTGGTGGAAATATAATTGCATTATCATTTCTTTTATTTGTTTTAGCAATTATGATTGATATATATATATATATATATATATATATATATATATATATATATATATATATATATATATATATATATATATATATGTGTGTGTGTGTGTGTGGTGGTTATATATATATATATATATATATATATATATATATATATATATATATATATATATATATATATATATTATATATATATATATATATATATATATATATATATATATATATATATATATATATATATATATATATATATATATATATATATATATATTTATTTATTTATTGGAGGACCAGTTAGTAATTCAACAAAGAACAAGACAAACACATGTGAAATTTATTATCATCATAGAATTATATTGTTGCTTGCACTAACATCACCCATCACACACATTTGATCAGTATATGTTACAGTATGCAATGCCACATAGTAAAAGTGTTAAACTAACGTGCGTTGTGTCGATTCAGTTGTAATCGCTATAGCAAGTGGCGACATCTGTTGAACAAATTATAACTAAACGTCGATTTCGATTTGTTTTCAATGGACGTAGAGGGTTGTTTCACTAAGCACCATGGTTGCAATTATAACATGAAAACAGGCATACATGTGCATTATATCTAATGAGGTGGATGCATATTATGAAGACATTGAGTAAAATAGTTGTGCAACAGTGTTGGAAAGTGTTTAGCAGGATTCGTAGATTCAGATAATCTGACAGGGACCGCGACGTGAACGGCCCTGCTATGGTCGTTCTCTAGACGAACGATGCGGCGGCATCCAACACATTAATCGCGTGTGCGCGGTTTTGGAGAGACACGATTTGATGATGATCATAATTTACTATATGATTCTGGGTCGTCATACTTTGTGGATTCACACTTTCCTTTTCTACAAGCCATCTGAATAATGTTGTTTGCAGTGGCAATTGTGGTAAGTATTTTACAGTTTATTCGAATATTCATTGTATCTCCAGAGGTCTCAGATTACCTCCTTGTCGTAGCTTCGT
Organism: Lamellibrachia satsuma; assembly: GCA_033239005.1. NCBI lineage: Eukaryota > Metazoa > Annelida > Polychaeta > Sabellida > Siboglinidae > Lamellibrachia > Lamellibrachia satsuma. The sequence goes on from BSQZ01000011.1 coordinate 1,399,301, forward strand.
GACCAACTTATCCCAAAAAAGTACCTGGCCTTGAGGGTTGTCAGTCCATTTTAAGTACGATTTGCTCAAGATGTCATAGAGTGTCGGCGTCAGTTGCAACATAGGAAACTCGCGCAGAATAATCGGCACTATGCCACCACGACCTTGGCTGCTGATGTGATTGCGAGCGAGATGCATCTCGAGGAGACACCAGTTGCTGGAGAGAAAGTCTGGAGACAACACGAGCACGGTGTATCGACACTTGGCAATGCTTTCACGAATCATATCCTCCAGTACGCTGCCCGGCAGAAAGTCTCGCTGGTGGATCACTGTGGATATCCGATTGTCGTCTAAGTGTTCTAGGAGATCGTTACACACCCATGCACTGTCGTTCGAGTTGTAGCAAATGAAAGCGTCGCGTTCGTAAACCACAGGGTCCAGCTCAACATCAGCATGATTGACATCTGAACCCATTGTCTGTTCCGTTGCACAAGTCCAGCAGTAAACACATTTCCACCGATACATGTACACCAGACCCGACGCGACAACAAGGATAATTAATGTAGGCACCAAAATAGACAAGAGAGCGTTGTCAATGTTGGAGTCTTTCGGATCCATCTGTGGACATGCAGTTTTCAGCGCTTCGCTGTCTACACGAAATAGCAATTGCAAGGAGTTATTTCCGTCAACACAGAACGTATTATCTTGGTTGAGGAACGTCACCCGTGTTGTGTGAACCCATGTAACAAATTCGGTGTTGTTACAACGACACTGAAGCGGATTTTCGCTGATGTCAACTTGTACCTGTTTCGCTGCCGCTATGCTGTCGAGTTGCGTGCGCGTACTTGGGATGAGGGTAATGAGTTCATTACGGTTTAAGTTTAGCATTTGAAGGTCCCTCAACGTGTCCAGTTGTACATTAAAACTTCGCAAAGTATTTCCGGACAGGTTGAGATTTTGCAATTTGTGTAAATTTGAGAATTCCATACGCGGTATTTCCGTTAGGTTACACCCTGCTAAATCAAGAACTCGTAACTTGTAGTTACTGCTAAACAATCGTGCATCGGCGTCGTTCGCAATAGCACCTCCGATATCGTTTTTCCCCATCAATAAAACGGTAAGATTGGGCATTTCCCGAAATATATCCGTTTCAATTCTATGTACGTTAGCATTCTGGAAGATAAAGTATTCCAATGTGTGGACATGCCCAATAGAACCTCTCATCGACTTCGTACAGCGAATGTTAGTTATGTCAACATATTTCAAACTTCTGTTCTTGTCAATGAAACAAAACTGGAAATTGCTGATGAACGAATCCGATAAAAACGCCGTGTTTCTCAGGGATATGGCTTCGAATTGTTGGCCAAATCTAATTGGAATAGATCGCCTACAGTCCTTGTTCGCGTTAAAGCTGAAGAACACGTCGCTGGTAGTCGGTGCTGCCAAACGATTCATCCCATTGATTGACAACATTTTCAGGCGCGGATGAGCAAGAAGCTGCATCCAGAACATTGAAAAAGATAGTGATCCGTTCGCTCCGACAATGGCGTTTTCATCCAGTGATATGTATTCTAACATCGGCAGCGTAATCAAAGGAAGGCCTCTAATGTATGCTATGTTGTTCCGGCCGAGATCTAAACGTTTTAGTGTCACACCTACCGAATTATTTCTGAACATATCGTCAATGTTGAGTTCGGTTTCAGGGTTGTATTTCGAATGTATGGCGTACAAAACAAGCGTGTGCAAGGTGGAGCTCTCTATACCTGCTAACACCTGAGAGAAGTTAGAGTAAAACAGTGTTTCCCTTCTTGAGCTGACGTGCCGAAACGATAGCGTCTGTAACGATACTAAAGGCTTCAGCATGTTAGGTTCTAGGTGATCAATATCGTTGAGATGTTCTATAGTCAACGAACGGAGTTTAGTTAAACCAGCGAACAAGTCAACATCGAAACGTTTCAGGTAGACAGCATGTAGGACTAGATGCGTAAGATACGCTACGCCGTGAAACACGTGGCGCCCCATGGTGGATAAATTGAGATTATCCAGTGACAATTCCCGGATGTTGGAGAGATTGGCAAACGCCAATGACACAAAAATGTGTTGAGAATGGCAGTACACCTTCAGACGCGTAGTATTCACAGGTATGTTCGTTATGATTCCTGCCACCATTTTAGATTGGTGCTTGTCGTCTACGGGTTTGCAGTGCAACACAAATACACTGCGTTCCCACTGACACGTGTAGCCGTTCGGACATGACTCCACCGATCCAGAAACGAACTCGCCAAGTATCAGCCAAACGACAGCAACTAACATGACTCGCACTACCGTCAACCGAGACCGTCTGTCGTCCGTCGCAGATCTTCGATTTTGCATCTGGAAAACATAATTATTATTGTCATACTAATTATACAAATGTAATCGTACGTTTTTGGTGTGATCAGTGACATGACGCATGCGTAGTAACATACGCAAGCACATACACGCACGCACGCACGCACGCACGCACGCGTCCGTCCATGCGTGCGTGCGTGCGTGCGTGCGTGCGTGCGTGCGTGCGTGCTTGCGTGTGTATGCAAAATGGAAAGTTGCGGAGTGGTATAAAGGAATAGTTAGCTGGGCAATGTAATTGTTTTCAGGACTTTATTTACGGCTACGTCATTGCAACTGCGTACTTGAGTAAAGAAATATAGTTTCAAACAATAACCGAGGTTATTGTGGTTCCAAACACATTTGAATGCAAACACTATCCACAATTGTTTGGTTTTTTTTAAATTGAGAGAATTCTTTTTAAAAGTGTGGAATTTGCCAAATGAAATAAAATGTGCAGAATCCGTACATCAACTGTACGTTGTGGCAGTGGTGAAACGGTGAGTTGCGCCACTGGCGGGGAGTTTCAAAGGCTGATTCTCTTATCCTTGATTCTGCCAAACGTAATTTTCTAAAATAATAACTCCCTCTCTCTCTCTCTCTCTCTCTCCCTCTCTCTCTGTCCGCTCTCTTTCTCTCTCTCTCTCTTTCTCTCTCTCTCTCTCTCTCTCCTCTCTCTCTCTCTCTCTCCCTCTCCTCTCTCTCTCTCTCTCTCTCCGCTGTCTCTCTCTCTCTCTCTCTCCCTCTCTGGCTCTCTCTGTCTCTCTCTGTCTCTGTCTCTGTCTCTCTCTCTCTCTCTCTCTCTCTTTCTCTCTCTCTCTCCGCTGTCTCTCTCTCTCTCTGTATATATATATATATATATATATATATATATATATATATATATATATATATATATATATATATATATATATATATATATATATATATATATATATATATATATATATATATATATATATATATATATATATATATATATATATATATATATATATATATATATATATACGCACGCACGCATGCGCACACACTCACACGCACACACACACACACATTTATATATGTGTGCGTGCGTGCGTGCGTGCGTACGTGCGTGCATGCGTGCGTGCGTGAATGGATGGATGTATGTGTGATGTGGTATGTGGTGTGGCAACGTTTGCAGAGCTGCACCGTCCATTGCTGAAATAATGATTGCAGTTAGTAGAGCTGCCCTGCTGGTTATCAATATGGGCATTACTGATTCCGTTAATTATATATTATCCTGTTTGCTGGCAGAATAATTTGGGTCATATTTGCTTTGCATATGATACGAAAACATGATGAACGTACCCCCTCCCCCACTCCCTCCACCCTTCCGCCCACCCCACATTATCCTACATATTATAGGATGTAACGCACTGAAAACAACGTGCTCAAAATTACCCCCAAATTGTTTTTTTTTGCAAATAATTACGCAAGTTATAATTTTTTATATTGTGTATTCCAACAATTTGAATGGACACCCGAAACGTTTCGGAAACCACCAATGTGTACAGCTGGCCTTAGGGCCTATTTCAGGCCCGTGTCACTACTCTGGCCAAACATAGGCGCCTACCTCTAACTTACTTATCCTCTTTGTACCCTAGTTGCACGACTTGCTGATGACAACCTTCCACATTCGCCTGAAGAGGATCAGCAAACCAAAGCCAACAAGAATAAAATTTGACATCGAGAAACTTAAGGATCCTGGTGTAGCAGAAGCATTCAAAGCAATGATAGGTGGGAAATTTGCACCACTTATCATACTGGATGACAAATATACCGACGTGAACTTGCTGACCAACACCTTCAACAAAATAGTGACCGACACAGCCAGCGAGATCCTTGGAAAACACCGTCGGACAAAGAAACCATGGGTCACAGAAGACATCCTAGATCTTTGTGACAAAAGAAGGGAATTGAAAAGGAGAAAATGTGATCCTGAAGGTGCAGCAAAATACAGAGAAGTCAACAAGAAGATCAAACAAGATATGAGAAGAGCAAAAGATAACTGGATAGCAGAACAGTGCTGTGAAATGGAAGACAGCTTGAGCAAGAACAACAGCAAGAAGGCTTATCAAATAGTGAAAGACCTGACATCAGTGAAGAAAGGGATAACTACTACTATCCAAGACAAATCAGGGAAATGCCTGACAGAAGAACAGCAGATCCTCAATCGATGGACAGAATACTGCTCAGAACTGTACAGCCACAACACCAACGGAGACCCAGTAGTACTAAACTGTCCACAGACTACTGAAGAGGACGACTACCCCATTCTTCGTGAGGAAGTAGAGGCTGCAGTAAAGTCTCTGAAAAAAGGAAAGTCAGCTGGAATTGATAACATACCAGCAGAACTGGTTCAAGCTGGGGGAGAAGCCTTGATTACCACACTTACAACAATCTGCAACAAGATCTGGCAGACAGGAGAATGGCCCACCCCATGGACTCAGTCACTGATCATCACACTTCCCAAGAAAGGCAACCTACAGATGTGCCAAAACTACAGAACAATCAGCCTCATCAGCCACCCGAGCAAAGTCATGTTGAAGATACTACTCAACAGACTCAAACCCCAGGCAGAAGAGATTATCGCTGAAGAACAAGCGGGTTTTCGAGCAGGACGGAGCACCATTGAACAGATCTTCAACCTTAGAATCCTTTGCGAGAAACACCTTCAACATCAGCAAAGCCTGTATCATGTCTTTATAGATTTCAAGAAGGCCTTTGATAAGGTATGGCATGCGGCCCTATGGGCAACCATGAGGAAGTACAACATTGGCTCCAAGCTTGTCCGAACCATTGAACACCTATATGACAGTGCCACCAGTGCAGTAACCTTCAACAGCAGCATAGGAGACTGTTTCGAACAACTGTTGGAGTTCGACAAGGATGCCTACTATCACCAACGCTCTTCAACATTTTTCAGGAAAGGATAATGACTGATGCTTTAGAAAACCATCTAGGCACTGTCAGCATTGGAGGCAGGACAATCACCAACCTTCGTTTTGCTGACGACATCGACGGCCTAGCAGGAGATGAACAAGAACTAGTCAATTTAGTGGAGCGCCTTGAGAAAACATCTTCATCATACGGCATGGAGATCAGTGCCGAAAAGACCAAACTGATGACAAACAGCACACAAGGCATCAGCACAGAGGTCAAAGTTAATGGACAGAGACTTGAGGCAGTAACAAGCTTCAGGTACTTGGGATCAATTATCACAGATGAGGGTTCCAAAGCGGAGATACTTGCCAGGATTGCACAGACAACAGCAGCACTAATAAGGTTGAAACCCTTATGGAACGACAGAAACATCACGGTCAGTTCGAAAATAAGGCTGATGCGCTCCTTTGTCATGTACATCTTTCTGTACGCTTGTGAGACATGGACCCTTTCAGCAGATCTACAGAAGAGGATACAAGCCATGGAAATGAGATGCTTCCGGAAAATCTTGCACATATCATACAAAGACCATGTTACTAACGATGCTGTCCGTAGCAAGATCAAACAAGCCATCGGACCATATGACGACCTTCTTACAACAGTTAAGAAGCGTAAACTGAAGTGGTACGGTCATGTATCACGATCATCTGGCCTTGCAAAGACTATCTTGCAAGGTACCGTAAGAGGGGGGAGACGAAGAGGTAGACAGAAGAAGAGGTGGGAAGACAACATCAAAGAATGGACAGGAATGGAGTTCGCTGACTCCCAGAGGGCTGTAGAGAACAGGAAAACGTGGAGAGAGCTGGTTAGAAAGTCATCAATGGTGCCCCAACGATCCTTACGGGTTATGGGAAAGTGAAGTGAAGACCCTAGTTGGTGCATAAGACCATTGATGCGCATACTTCTGGCACAGGGGTACTTTCGACCCGTGACACCGGCAACAGCTAGGGTCGACAGAGATTCCCGTGTTTATTCCATGTCCATATTCAACATCACATGTACGGTGTTCGGGTCACTGTACCCTCGCAGCAAGACTGGTGGCCACAGCTATACCGCCACCAAGCGGCCAATTGCTAGACGTAATCAGTTATCCGGTCTGGTAGTTAATATAATTAATGCACACTTGATAAACACTTAAATCACAGTGTATGTGCAAATAGGCATGCAGAACTCACTGTCCCCTGTATCAAACCTGAACGAATATATCCCATCGGAGTACAGACCATGTGACGTCAATGCACAGCGACTACAGTAACATTAGTTCAACTGCCTTGTTTACCGTCACGAGTCGATGCAGACATTCAAGAAGACTTAGTCATCAAACTACTGTGAAAAAAAAGCGACAGTGGCGACTCTATGTTTGTTATTGATGCGCTACACCGAGCGGGTAGCAGGGGGTGTTAAATTACACAACTCAACACACTCCATAAATAACACAGCCACCTCGAACCCCTGTGCCACAATTCCTTTGACAGCCATTGAAACCGGCAGGCATTGTCAGTCTACTTCGTGAGGTCAGACCACAGTTAACCTGTTGTGTCTCGTGTGTCTCCCTCTCGCGGTTGCGACCTCGACTGCTCGCTCCGTTCACAGTGTACGGTTCCTCTCCAGGTCCATCTATCTTGGCCAAGTGTGTACCACTGTTTTAAGTCTATACTTGTTTTCCTTCGAATTTCGCTTTAGTATATCTTTGTATCTAAGTTTGGGACGGCCTCTGTTTCTAGTACCTTCCGACAATTGAAAGAACATAGTTCGTTTTGGAAGCATGTTGCTATTCATACGAGCCACACGATCTGTTCATCTGAGGTTTATTTGCATACTAAGGTGTCCCATGCTCGGGATGTTTTCTCATTTGAGCATGTCTTTGTTGGTAATGTGATCTATCCATGTTATGCCCACGTTGCATCTAAGGTGTCTCATATGCAAGGCATGCAACTCCATAGAGCAGCATGGTGATAACCATTGCTCTGTACACCTGACATTTCACGCTGATTATTACATGGTGTGTTTTCCACAAACACTTCGACCAAAAGTTGATATGGACTTTTCCAATTCCATGTCTAATTTCGCCTTATCATATATGGTGAACAATTATGTAGGGCGTGGAAAATTGTGATCGCCACCAGACTGGTAGCAATTGCTACAATTGCTATCAGTTATCTAGTCTGGCATTTAGTATAATTAGTAATAAACAGTTATGTGTACAAATGGTCATATCCTGCTACAGTAGGTTTGGTGACTCCGAGACGACTTACCGTTTTCATCCTACAGAACCACATAATAACTCACAGTTCCTCTGTAACAAACCTGGACGAACGTATCCCATCGGAATATAGACCGTGCGGCTTCAACGCACAGCGACTACAGCAACATTAATTCTACTTCCTTGTTTAACCGTCACGACCGGCACAGCCGGGTCGACGCGGATAGGCAACCAAACTTAGTCATCAAAACTAGGTACTGTGAAAAACAGGGACATTGGCGACGCTGCGTTTGTTATTTATGGGCTTTATTGCGAAGAGGGTGCTAAATTACACAACGCAGCATGCTCCATAAATAACCAAGCCATATCCCGCCCCACAGCCATTGAAATAGGCATGCGTTGTCAGTCTGCATCATGAGGTAAAACCAGAGTTAACCTTCCTGTTATGTAGGACTTGGCATATTGTGATGTGATTGTGATGAAGGGAACTGAATTCAGTTGAGCATGCATATTAACAGTTGTAGTGGCAGAATTGATTTGCTTTGGAATGGTGCATTTCTAAAAGAGTTTAAAAGGCGGATGGATTTTAGAAAGAATGTTTAACATGGAGTAATACATTACCATTTTGGTCAACATTGACGGGCACCGTAAGTACCGGTGGCGTAAAGCTGGAAGTCTGCTACGTTGACAAAACTTGTTCAACATAAAATTAAGTAGTTCCGGAAATTTTGACGGTTAGGTTTTCTTTTAATCAGCCAGCACATTAATATGGCCATCAATAGAAATATCAACTATGCAATATGCCCCATACAACGTGGCTCTATCAAACCCGAATTTTCTATAGCAAAGGGCTGCTTTGGGAAGCTTCTCGCGATACCTCATCCCTCTGACTTGGGCGTGGGAACACGATCGTATTTTGGAAACTGGCAAAATTATGAACGCAATCGCATGTGTAATGCAAATGATGTGAGGGAAATGCGAAGGTATGTTTAAAAAGAGTCTACAAACCTAAGCACATCAGAAGGCAGGTGGAGCCGATCGTTCAAATGAAGCTACTGTAGTCTGTAAGAACTTGGCGACACCCAGTAAGAAAAGTGGTAGACGGGGCAAGACGTGTCAACTTTCTTTCTGTCTCTTTCCGTAATTACAGATCAAAAAGTTTGAAAATAACCAGAGCAGTTAATGACGTTCCATTACTGCTTAGAAAGTTGACACGACATGCGAATAGGAAACTACCTACTGTCTCATGTTTCAAGTTGTTTTACTCATACGAGCCGTGATGTTTGATCATAAAGTAGTTATTCATTTGCTATGTATTCGTCAAAGCTCTTGTTTTGAGAGTTGGTGGTGTAGTTTCCTCTCCTTGGAAGTGTTTCCGTTAATTTCCTCATATTTTACTGGATTTCGGTTGTGGACAGTTGCTGTTGGAATGCTTATGAAGTTACTTTTATGAATTAAATTGTCATCATATTATTGTTTGCCAACGACGCCCCGGATCTCTGGTGTCATTTTGGCGTATTCCCGATGAGGATATACCCTGGGCTTGGCATACTGATAACACAATGTAGATATATTTAAAATATTATAATGAAAATGTTATACTTTCAACAACAATTGAGGACCACCTCCATTACAAGGTGCGTTACTGTTACCGTCATAAAAATACATTCATTTGTTTTACTTTAATTACAAGATGCATACATGTTACCTTCATTACAAGGTGCATGGTTGTCATCTTCATTACAAAGTACATGGTTGTTATCTTCATTACAAGGTGCATGGTTGTTATCTTCATTACAAGTTGCATGGCTGATATGTAATATGTAGTCCGAGCAAATAGAATTGTGAGATTTCGCGTTATTCAATACTAGTCACATCGAATGATTGCAGCATTAAGCGTTAGAAATTCCTCGGCACCCTGTGATTTGAATGGCCGAGATAGCGGACACATAGCCGGAACTACGAGCGCTTAACCCATTTCCACTGACCCGTAACAAAGTTGTTAGTCTAAGTGTCTACTACTATCGTGATGTTTGTGTGACCGTTACACGGATCGTCAGCTTTAGCGTGAAGCCGTAGCGTGAAGCGTAGCGTGACCGTGCGAGCGCGTGCCTGCGTGCTTGGGCCGTATGTACCTACGTATGCACGTGCGTGCGTGCGTGCGTGCTTGCTTGCGTGCGTGCGTGCGTGCGTGCGTGCGTGTGCATATGTGATGTATGGGTGAACCCATTGTTGTTCGCCAGAAAACTGCCATGACTATGATTAAATGTGTTGTGTAATCTTGTCGACAAAACCATTTTTATGACGCTTTTCGTGTATCTGAACACTTACGAAAATAAGGCTGCAAGAAAAGAACTGTGAACGATTATTCGCACTTTTACAACACGTGAGACTTGACGTGGGAATCGACTATTTGGTGCTTACTTGAACTTGGGACTTGACAGCCAAAGACTCGATACTTGATAGTCAAATGCGAGACTTCAGACTTGAACAAGGACTAATCAATGCATTGTTGTTTGTTTGTGTGTGTGCGTGCGTGCGTGCGTGCGTGCGTGTGTGTGTGTTTTGACACACCATTATGATTACCATGTGCAACTAGGTCCAGCGCAACTGACATCATAACATACCGTAGCGGTTTGCACTGTCAGCAGGCAAGGGTTAATTTAACCCTCCGTTTACTGCTGGAATAAGGCACTGGTAGGCGATCTGCCTAATGACGTAGACGACTTCGGCGCCTAAATCTGAACCTGAATAAGCCTGCCAACTACTGGCTCGTGTTCTGTTAGTCCTTTTATCGCTACCCGCACGACCGTGACAGAAATACCAGATAGCATCTGAGCCACTGGCGTATTCACTCATTTTAAATACATGACCCGGAACAATGTAGAACTAGTTCGAACGTGGCCGTGCGAGCTTGTTGTTATCCACAACACACTCTGAGACGAGTTTGCTATGTTGCATTACAGATCACACAGGATTTCTGTATCGAGGTATGTTTGGTGACACATGTTTACGCCAATCCAGCTTGCAATATTAGGGTGTATTAATTGATGTGACGTGCCAATACACGATCATTCGCTTCTATTCAAATATGCAGTTCTGAACCTGGCCGACCGTGCACAGTATAATGGGTACGTTGCTTTATCGGGCAAGCTGTAGAATGATCATCAGGGATCACATTATATAAACTGTCCCTCAAAGTTGTGGCTTTAAATTAAAACTACTCATTGTGTCTGGCGGCGCACAGTTGGGATTAGGGATCTGAATTGGGATCCGTGGAAAACTGTATCCACAGGTGGAAACCGACGTTCTAAAACGCACGTGCGTGCGTACGTATGCTTGCGTGTGTATGTATGTACGTGTGTGCGTAAGTACATAAATGGGTACACACATGCCCGCACACAAACGCATACAGACAATTTCGCTCATAAGAATATGATGTATTTATATGCATCTTAGAGAAACTAATTTTTAAAACGCTCTTACATTACCCGCAGTTAAATTTTTAATCAGCCCTTTACCACACTGTAAATCTGGCCCGCGGTGAGCACACAGTTAGTTCGTTTGCTAGTATTTCCTTTTTGTTGTTTAGTTTGATTACTGAAACTAGTGAAGTAGATACACTCGTGTTACACCGTTACAGTGGTTGTATATTTTATTATTCAGATCAGAAATGAGAAGTACCAGAGAAATGTTCAGGAGCCGGCGTTCAAGAATCATGTTATCTACCGTCGTACTGCTGGTGTTGAACGGGGCGATCACACGTGCAGTGGAGACCTGCCCTGAACACTTCACGTGTCAATGGGAAGGAGATGTGTTTATGCTGCATTGTAAATCGGTAAACGACACGCTAAAATCAACTATAACAGATTTGCCTGCAAGTGTGACACGTCTGGAGATTGACTGCTACAATCACCATGGCATGGTGCAGCTGACGTTCGCCAATCTGTATAACATCACGGAACTGACCATGGATAATATCAATGTTAGAGCAAAAGAAACCGACATGTTTCAGGGCATCTCCAACATATCGCGTCTGATTTTGCGCAATCTGTATTGGAAGAGCATACATGATGAATGTTTCAAGAGTTTGACTAATTTGCGCTCGCTGACACTGGAACATCTTGAACAATTGGAATACATGCACCCGGACTCGCTAACACCGCTAGTGACACTGGAATCGCTGTCGCTCAGATATCTTGGTTTGCCTTACTTAAATTACACCCCGGTTATGGAAGGCATCGTGAGCTCCAGCTTTCAATCACTCGCACTGCACGGCATCCAGTCAACGGATATAGGAGTCGACCTAACGGTGCTATTCGGAAACTGGCCACAAGGTGCGTCATTGAAACGTCTAGATCTGGAAAATAATGAATACAGAGCAGTTTCCCTGGGTGAAATGGCACATTTCCGGCAGTTAGAACACGTAACACTCATAGGAAATGTACTTGCCATGGTTCCGTTTGAAGGGGCTTTCGGTTTGTCCCTTATGTTTTCTCACACAAATTTGAAAACAGTGTATATCACTGGAATGGACAGCACGACAACAGAGCTCTCGGTGAAAACATTGTGCGCTATTGCCGTGTCAACGGATGCATCTAACATGACTCCAAGAATGCCTATACCAGCCGTTGTAGTGGGCCCACAGGTAGAATCCATTTCGTTGAACGGGGCGACATTCCTTAGTGATAACCCAATACTTCCAAAGTGGTTATTTAAATTACAATTTCCTGAGCGGGGATTCGGAATACAAATGAACGACTCAAACAATGCTTTAAAGTATATTGACGTATCCAATTTTCAATCTTCACCGTGTATTACCGTTGGTTTTATTGGACTTTATGCGCTTAAATATTTTAACGTACAAAATGTTCGTTCAATTGATCCAAAAGTATTTAACGAAATGCCCAACGTGACGGTCTTACTGCTGGGAAACAACGACCTAGGCTATATCGTTGCGAATGACATTGAAAACCGCCTGTTCAGAAAAAATAGAAATTTGCAAGTTCTCGATTTGGCTGGATGCCAGTTAACTGAGATACCAACACAGGAATTCTCCCATCTACACGAGTTAAAACATCTCAACTTATCCGGAAATTCTTTGGAACATTTTCAGATAGAACTGCACACGCTTAAAGAATTTCTATTCCTAAATCTGAGTGACAATAAACTGAGCACACTGTCTGTGGCTACACGAACGGAACTTGATCAACTGGCCGCTGAAAAAAACGTTGGAGTCGACATAAGTCGGAATCCGCTTCAGTGCACATGCAACGACACCGAATTTGTGTCGTGGGTTCATACATCACCCGTGATGTTTCATAACAAAGAGAATACGTTTTGTACAGATCGGAACAGCACATTACATTTCCTCTTTCATCTAGACAGTGACGCGATGGAACATGCATGTAATCCGAATCGATACAAGAACATCACGACGGTAAACAGTGACCATCAACGGACCCGATATAAGATCGTCTCAATTGGACCCAATAATGAGCCAACTACTAACAACCATCACGACAACCTCTACGTGACAATTTTACTACCGGCCATGATTGTCTTAGTTTTCATATCAGTCTCACTCTGTGTGACGTACAAGTATCGATGGAAATGTGCGTATGTCTGGAATCGCTTCAAGAAATATGCTAGGTTTACTGATGTTCATCTTGACGAAGTTATTT
>BSQZ01000011.1:1417500-1450000 GCA_033239005.1 Lamellibrachia satsuma
ACTAGCATCCACTTGCAATTTCGGAGAATTTCTGAGTGAGGCATTGCGAGATCAACTAGTGTGCGGAATAAGAAGTAGCAGCACTCAACGCAAACTACTGAGCGAAGAGAGGTCGTTCGAACAAGCAATGCAGATGGCACTGGCGGACGAAGTGGCGGACAGCGAGGCTAAGCAGATAGCCCCTAAACACGACTCCACTAGCAATACAGTGCCTGTGGACGTGGTGCACAAGTATCAAAGTAGGGTGGAAAAGAAGTTCCCGGAGCACCAGCGTAACGACAATGCCGTCAATGCGACTCGCAAACGGTGTTACCGTTGCAACGGAAACCACACACAGCAACAATGCAGGTTCAAGGACGCAACGTGTCACTTTTGTCAGAAGAGAGGACATATCGCGGAGGCGTGCCGCAAGAAAAACGGCGAAACTCATCTCGTGAGCACTACACACGAGACTGACGAGAGAGACGAGTACAGCGACTACAGCCTGTACCACGTCACCAGTGGGCCGACGTTACATCAACCTATCGAAGTAGGCGTACAGATGGACGGTAAATCGGTGAAAATGCTGATGGACACGGGAGCGGGGGTCTCCATCATCAATGAGACGACATATCGCGAGTTATGGTCGCACCCGCCTAAGCTACAATCGACTGATGTGAACTTGACCAGTTATACCGGTCAGTCGGTTCCGGTGCTGGGACAGATCGATGTCGTCACACAGTACAAGCAACAGTCGGCACACGTTCCGATCATTGTCGTGTCGGGTACTCGAAAAAACCTTCTGGGGAGAAACTTACTGTCGCAGTTGAAGCTCGACTGGGGTGAAATCATGCACGTCTGCAAACGTGACCCGGTGCAGTCCGGACTTTTGGCGGAAGTGCCAGGCGTGTTCTCTGAGGGGCTGGGGAAACTGAAGGACGTGCAGGTGAAGATCCATGTTAAAAACGGCGCTATACCACGATTCTTCAAGGCCAGACCCATTCCTTACGCACTGAAGGAGAAAGTTGAAAACGAACTCGACCGACTTCAGCATGAAGGGATAATCGAGCCGGTCCAGTTTTCGGAATGGGCGGCACCGATCGTTCCAGTCTGCAAAGCGAACGGGCAGATAAGGATCTGCGGAGACTACAAGGTGACGATCAACAGAAGTGTAGTGGAGGACAAATATCCGCTACCCAGGGTGAACGATCTTTACGCCAGCCTGGCCGGAGGCGAGACATTCAGTAAACTCGACTTGAGGCATGCCTACCTTCAACTGCCATTGGATGAAGGGTCCCGCGAGTACGTCACCATCAACACCCACAAAGGACTCTTTCGATACACCCGCTTGCCGTACGGTATTTCGGTGGCACCATCCATATTCCAGAGAGCTCTTGAGTGTGTGCTTGCTGACATACCACGAGTGTGCATATTCTTGGACGACATTCTCGTTACCGGGAAAACTCGAGAGGAACACGTGGCGAACCTTCGCTGGGTCCTGAGACGGTTGGACGAGGCAGGACTGAAATTGAGCAATGATAAGTGCGAGTTCTTAAATCAGTCAGTCGTGTACCTGGGGCACAAGATCGATCGCGATGGCCTACATCCAACAGACGACAAGGTCAGGGCCATTCGTGATGCACCTAGCCCAACTAACGTGAAGGAATTGCGTTCGTGGCTCGGTCTGCTCAACTACTACGGGCGGTTCCTGCGCAACCTGTCAACAACGCTAGCCCCACTGCACGTCCTACTCAGAAAAGAGACAAAGTGGTGCTGGGGGAACGAGCAAGCTAGTGCGTTTGAGGCAGCAAAGCAGCTGCTGCAGTCAGATTCGCTACTTGTACACTTCGACCCCGACAAGCCGCTCCTTCTCGCTTGCGACGCGTCACCGTACGGGGTGGGCGCGGTCTTGTCGCATCAGATGGAGGACGGTTCGGAGCGGCCGATCGCGTTCGCATCGAGGAGCTTATCACCCGCAGAAATCAACTACTCGCAACTAGACAAGGAAGGACTGAGTTTGGTTTTCGGAGTGACAAAGTTCCACCAATACCTCTATGGTATGACGTTTGTGCTCATCACCGATCACCGACCGCTGATAGGGTTGTTCAACGAGCAACGACCGATACCTCATCAAGCGTCGGGTCGACTTCAGCGTTGGGCCCTGACGTTGGCCGGCTACGCCTACATCATTCGTCATCGCAGTGGTGACGCGCACGGCAACTGTGATGCGCTTTCGAGAATACCTCTGCATACGCCACACTCCGCTAAGACGCCTGCGCCAGCAGAGTATGTTCAGCTCATCGAGAATTTGAACGGCTCGCCGGTCACGTCCACTCACATACGCACTTGGACTCAACGCGATCCAGTGCTATCTCGGGTGCACCGCTATCTGCTCACAGGGTGGCCAGAGAGTGACATCACAACAACGCAATACCACAAGGTGCGTGACGAACTGAGCATCCACGATGGCTGCGTGATGCGGGGCGCACGTATCATAGTGCCCGAGCCTGGACGCGCGACGATGCTGAAACTACTACACAGTAGCCACAGCGGTGTGGTGAAAATGAAGGCGCTGGCGCGCTCGTACATTTGGTGGCCAGGCATTGACCTCCAGATGGAACAGCTTTCGCAACAGTGTGCTCAATGTGAGGAAAACGCGCGACAACCGACCAGAGCTCCATTGCGACCGTGGCTGTTTCCGCAAGAGCCGTGGAAACGGGTGTATCTCGACTACGCAGGCCCCATAGAGAACAGAATGATTCTCGTGGCGGTGGATGCGTACTCAAAATGGATCTCTGCGATGGTCGTGCGCTCATCGACATCAGAAGTGACGATTGAACAATTGCGGATGTTATTCGCAGAGCATGGTCTGCCGGAGACTATCGTCACTGATAACGGCACATGTTTCACCAGCGCAGAGTTCACGCAGTTCATGAGGCAAAACGGCATTCAGCACATCACGTCACCTGCCTATCACCCCTCCTCCAACGGGCTCGCTGAACGCGCAGTGCAGCTCGTGAAACGAGGGTTAACAAAGATGACAGACGGGTCGATGCAGACAAGGTTGGCTCGTTACTTGCTGACCTACCGAGTAACCCCTCACGGTACGACAGGAAGTTCCCCGAATATGTTACTGAAGGGGCGACAGCTACGAACGCTTCTGGACGTGGTTCACCCGAACATCGGCGCAAAAGTGCATAAATCGCAGGAAAAGATGACCGAGTACTACAATCAGAAGTCGAAGAAGCGTCATTTCAGCCCAGGCGACGCGGTTTACGTAAAAAAACCATACGCAAAGCTCGCCAAAGTGGATTCCCGCAGTCCTGCGGGAGCTGCATAATGACGTGTTAACATCGCAGGCGCTCGACGGTCGTCAGTTGAGGCGCCATCGCAATCACGTACGTCTTCGACATGCAGGCGCGACTGACTACCCGGTAGAAGCCGACATCGCGGCTCCAGCTCCAGCTCCGATTCAACAAGCGCCCGAATATGGCGAAAGTGGAAACGACACGATCGACGAGTCCGACGACGCAGCTCCCATACCTGGTGGTAGCAGCGTCAACTCGCCGGCTCCGCAGCCAGCAGTTCGCAGATCCGAGCGAGAGCGCAAAGCTCCGGAGCGATTATCACTGTAAAGCTGTCTGTACATCTGGGCATAATAATCCCTGGTACAACAGTAGGTTGTTTAGTTAGTTTTAACTGGGGTGAAGGGATGTTGTGTATGTGACAGTTGTTTGACAAAGACTCTAACCGATTTCTGTGGGATGGACTTTCGTGTTGTTGTCTGTCTGTTCGTCTCGACTTACATAAAATAAAGTGTTGACTTCACCAAATGACAAATGCTATCTAGTAATACTACTACATAACAACTAGTTATTCAATATATAACAGTCGCTTTAAACATAACTACTCTTGAGATTAGATAACTGAGAGCCGACCTACTAAAAGTGTTCGAAATATTCAACGGGTTTGAAAGTATACTTGCTGCTGACTTCTTCGTTACTGAGAATGCACGGTCTGCAACACAAGGGTACTCATTCATGATCACCAAAGTGCACTCCAGATTGGATATGCGGAAGTACTCGTTCAACCAAAGGATTGTAATCGACTGGAGTAGCTTAAAGCAGCGGTCAAATACGAATATCACCCAATTCAAGGGGCATATTGGCAAATACTTGAAGCATAGGGCAGAGGATCATAAGAGTCAACGCTTCACTCCCTTCCTCGACTACAATAAATATGTAAAAATGGAGGATAAAGGCAAATCAAGTAAATTAAGGTTTTATCACACAACTCACAAACATTACAACAACATACACCTAAGGCATTTCTCTATTTTCAGCATTGTGACTTCCTGGTGCGTTTTCCGGTGGCCCACGTGTAGCGCCATCTGCCGATAAACATTATGCGATGGACTTATAAATATGAAATTGTTGATAGGAATGCCATAGTGTCTCACCACTCTATTTCCGTCAGGAAAATCCAACAATCGAAACAAAATTGAACAATAAACTTATGGGGGGGGGCACGTGCACACAAGCAAAGCCACGAATAGACAAAACGGGCAATTTGTGCAATTGCAGGAGGATAGAGGCCTGGTCCACTCCATCATGGCTCTGACCTGGTCGTTGCGTTCTCTGAATCATCGCCACTGATCTTACCGAGAAGGCATTAAATGGCGGAGTACCCTTTTACTAACGCATAAACAGTATCAGCATGTGCAGACCACTCCGTGTCACTCAGCCTTTTGACGACAAACACGTCGTGCGATTTCAGTTCACTTTCGAGAAGAGACCACCGATGTGTAGATGCTGAGAAAAACACGTAAAGAGATGGAATCGAAGAACGTTACTGCCGTTTGACAGCAATCTACAGCGCACTGACCGATCAGGTTCAGAAAGTGCGCACAGCAAGCAATGAACAGAGCTAGCGGATAGACTTCACTGATCTTGGCTTGCATCCCGTTGTACTTGACGCTCATGTTTCTTGCATTGACATACAACTGGCCTCTGCAATCTGCAACATCAATGTCCTTCTCTTCAAGGAAGTCGAGTAGATTCTTCGCCAACTCCTGCCCCGCATGGTTGTGCATGTTGAGAAAGCTGTCCACCGGTCCATCTGGAAGTGCATACCTCAACACACAAGTCAACTGGTCAACATAGGATATGTCCGGTGTAGAATTCACAGTGACAGTGAAGTATTTCGCGGATTTTAAGTTCTTTCACAATGTGCTTGAGGTTATGTTCGCTCATTAGTGAGACGAACTCGTCGCAAATAGTCGAAGAAAGGTAGGAAATACAGCCGCGACCCTGTGCTCCGTGTCATTTTATAGGATGCGCAAGAAACGGATCGAATTTAGATAGAAGTTCTCTGACACTCAAATAATTCCCGTTTGTAGCTGATCCAATGATTTCATTGTTGCCACGGAACACGGGCCAAGACATTGCGCCAGTACTGTCGCTCTGATTCGCAGGCTTCCACAAGTTGTGCATCTATATGTCTGCTCGTGGATCCCACAGTCATCACTGCAATCATTGATTCGCGATGTTATTTGCTGCCCTCCTGTCTAGAAATGGCGCGGCCACCATGCTTCCAAACCCCAAATCCCGTCATTGGCAAAGAGACCGGTTTGTGTTTGCGCTGACATCAACTTTCCCGTGGTTGATGAGTAACAAAGCAAGTTTCGAGTGACTGTTTCACCATGGACATGAACTCTTGTGAAAAGCACCCGAGTGCAGAAGCGCTGTCGGTTGCAGGATGTCATTCTGTTTCTAGGTCGATTGCATGAAGGGTCCCGTGCTTTGCTGACACTAACTGCTCCCTGTTGTGATCAAAAACTCGCGCATCTCATGGGTTTTCTGGAAAGACGGCGGCCATTCATTCAGATCAGACGATAAGTCCTCAGTTAGCATTCGCTCCTCAGCATCTCCATCCGCGCCGTTAAAGCTCTCGTATTCAGCAGACTCATTGTCACTTGCATCGGCTTGTCCGTCTCCGCGTCCAAAGAAGGTGATTCCTCCGATTCGTCGGCGGTCACTGGTGATTCTGGTGGTTCCGATGAAGAAGAGGATGTCGTTATTGTTGGCGCCCACAATTGACCCAGCCAGCCTTTGTGTTTTACTGATTACCTCGTTCAACCGTTCTTTCCTTTCCTTTGTTCTCTCTCTCTCTCCTCTCTCTCTCTCTCTCTCTCTCTCTCTCTCTCTCTCTCTCTCCGCTCTCTCTCTCTCTCCTCTCTCTCTCTCTCTCTCCGGTCTCTCTCTCTCTCCTCTCTCTCTCTCCGCTCTCTCTCTCCGAACTCTCTCCGAACTCTGGCTTAATTCATCAAAAAGTGTACATAACGATTAACAACATCTGCCGAATTCACTATGCAGGTTGGCTATCCTTGGACTTTAATGGTGCTTCAAACCGTGCCAGGGACACGAAACTTACATTTAAGTGGGGACATGGCCCTATGTGTTTGCAAGAAAGAATGATGAGCAGGAACAAACAAATACCGGCCAGTGCCAGTGTTTACTCTCTATGACTATGACGTCACCGGCATATGTGTTGTGTGACACTGTTCGTATAGGCATAGCTCTACTAGTCGCAACGTTTCAACAAATGTGTAGGAACACCGTATAAAGTACACATTTTATAACATGTCATGAAGAATGCTAAGATAGCTATTGTGTAACATGCATTATAGATAAGGGTGAGAATAACACCATAATACCATAATACGACAAAAGCCATTTGTATAATAACGATCGTATTACCGTCTGCGCTCTTGGAACGCAAACATGTCTGACAAAATGTGTGCCGTTCTTAAATGTTAATTGGCTCCCCAATATTTATTTAATCTGATTCTGCCGTATTTCGTTGCATTTATTTCGAGGTATGCCACGCATTTATATAACACACACACACGCGCGCGTGCGCGCGCGCGCGCGGTACGCATCACGTGCCTACTGCCACTCGACAGATCTATACTCGTTAATGCATAATAACGTTATTTAATTGTAACGCGACCACTTATTTTGACTTATAATTAATAAACAGTTACGTTACAAAAAAGTTGTGTTTGCTGGGAAGCATCTAGACCTAACTAAATTCTTTAAATTTTAGAATTCAGAAACATACTGTCGTTTAAAAATGCATTGAAATGTACACCTTGGCCTTGGGCTTGGCTTTCGATGGGGGCCTCACAATCCAAACTCCAGGGCCCCAGTATCCCAGTACCCCTTAATCCGCCTCTGTCTCTTGCTGCTGTTTCGAAGGATTTGGCGTGCGTCAAGAAAGAAGTCTTGGAGAGCAGTGTCATCAGGACTGGAGTTCCGCAAGGGTCGGTCCTCGGACCAATACTCTTCAAAGTCTACACTGTGCCACTAGTGAAGCTTCTCCAACAACACGGTATACAACACCCTCTGTATCCCGACGACACGCAGTTGTATGTCGACTTCCCACCAATGAAGCACGCAGATGCACTTGCGCGTATGTAGGCCTGTGTCCGAGACGTGAACATTTGGCTCTGTGACAATGGGCTAATCCTCACCGGGACCAAATCGCAGGCCGTTGTCATAAGATCACCAGCCTCTGCGCGCCAACAACAATAACACGCCAATCGACATCTGCGATCAGCTTGTGGCGACATCTGCCGTCGTCAGAGATGTTGGATTCGCCAATGATGCCGATCTCTCTATGGCGGCACAAGTAGCAAATGCATGCCGGAGTGCGTGTTACCACCTCTAGCGAATTTCACGCATACGTGACACACTAACGATCGGTACAAGCAAGTGTCTAGTGCATGCATTAGTTATTTGCAGAACCGACTATGGTAATGCTATAATGTTCGGAATATCAGACCGTTTACTCCACCGGCGGTGGACCACCGCCTTGAGTTGGTCCAGCACTCGGCGTCCAGAATCGTCCTACGAATTAGGCGGGTGATCGTGATCGCGTAGCATGACGACAGCACTGAAACAACTCCACTGGTTGCCGTTGAATTGGCGCGTTGAGTACAACCTACTCGTTATTGTATTCCGCGCCCTTCACGACCGGACGCCAGCGTATCTGGCCTCGCTGCACACGCCATAAGTGCCATGCCTCGCCGCGCCCTTCGATCCGGCGACCGCTCGCTACTAACAGTTCCCCGCCACAACGTTGAACATGGAACGCGCTACCCGAAGAACTACGGCTGATCAAGCACATGAACACTTTCAAAGCTCGTCTTAAAACACACTATCTTAACCTCACCTTTAATATGTAATCTTTATATGTCACATTCTGATACCACAATATATTTGTATGCGCTCCTCGGGCAGACCGTGATGATGGTGTGTTGTCGTAGGCTCGGTTAGGCCGTTGCCCGCCTCCTTGCAATCTGCCAAGTTCACCATCTGTCCATCTGTCCAATGTGATGTTGTCAAACCGAATCAATCCAATCCATTTTCACGTACTCTTGGGTTTTTTCCTGGACGTTACCTTTCTATGCTGCTAAATACCAGACTCTCGAGTCTTCTTCTTTTTCCAATGGCCGTACGCAGCTAGTTTTTCTCTTAATGTAATATAGCCGCCCTTCTTGTTCCTTCTTCGTCCATATATAGCTGACCATCTTCTTCCTCATCCGTCCAGTCTATCCTGATAATCTTATGTCTGTCCCACATGTCAAGTGTATACGTTTATCATCTTCTTTCTTGATTGTCAAGGACTCATTGCCATACCGAACAACTCTCCAGATAAGGCTGTGGATACATATCTTCTTCAAGCTTATTGTTATGTGCTAGCGATCACGTATGAATAAAAAAACATTAAATTCAGACCGAAACCCTCACTTTGTCTTTTCACTGCACTTGCTTGTTTTGTCGAGCCCCACCTCTTCTGTTAACGGCCCCTGACACAAACAACACCCCACGTATCTAGACAGTTTTATATCAGTTTCACAGTTTATGCTCCAAAATGCAATAGTATCATACGTTAAACTGCGATTGTAGTCCCACTGTGTGGCGTGGCTGCCGGTGAATATATTTCCTTGAGTGAATCAATGTTTAAGCTCTAGCAACTCAGTAATGTAGATACAACACTTGGAACTTGAAGCAGACTTGAACACACATGCGAGTGCGCGTGTGCGTGTGGTATATGCGTGAGCACACCACTATGTCAACATGTTAAGGAATATCACGGGTGCGTTCATCCTCATATCGCGCGCTGAAATACAAAGTATAACATGTTGATGAACAATATCATGTCATCCATTCCAAATACGAAAACAATCAGAAAGTTCAGTAGCGTTTGATTAAATACTGCTATATGACTACTACTACTAATGTTACTGCTACTGCTGCTGTTACTGCTATTGCTACTGCTGCTGCTACAGCTACTACTCCTGCTGTTGTTACTGCTGCTATTACTGCTACTGCTACTGCTACTACTGCTACTGCTGCTACGACTACTACTGCTACTGCTACAGCTGCTGCTAATGTTAGTAATACTACTATTATTACCACTGCTACAACTACTACTACCACTACTGCTGCTGCTACTGCTACAGCTGCTGCTGCTGCCAATGTTACTGCGACCGCTGCTACTGCTACTACTGTTGACACTGTTACTGCTGCTGCTGCTGCTGCTGCTACTGTTACTACTACTGCTGCTGATACTGCTACTACTGCTGCTACTACTGCTGCTACTAATGCTACTTCAGCTACTTTTGCTATTGTTGCTGCTGCTGCTGCTGCTGCTACTGCTACCGCTGCTACTACTGCTACTATTGCACTAGTGCCATCAGCTATAGTGTGGGTAAATTAAACATTTATGAACGATTCTATGAGAAGGAAAACGGTAATCGTATTGCGTGTCTAAATGTTTCTTTATTATGAACATTATCTGATATCCATATAAGTTTAAAGTAATACTTATTAATTTTTCATTCGCGTAATGTTACCACCATGTAATGTTACCACCATGTTTCAACTTAGTTATCAACTTGTCCCAGAACACCGACTGTCCTTCTTTGTCGTCGGTCCATTTCAAGTAGGATTTATCAAATATATCTGCAAGATGTCGAGAGTTAGGCGCCGTGGAAAACTCACGCAGAATGATTGGCACAATGACGTCACGTCCCCGACTGATGGCGTGAGTGCGTGCACTATCCAACTCAAAGAGACACCAGTTGCTGGAGAGGAAGTCTGGTGACAACACGAGTACGGTGAATCGACTCCTCTCCATACTCTCTCCGATTATATTGATGACACTGGCGCCCGGGAGGAAGTCTTTGTCGTGGATGATAGATGAGATGTTGTTCTTTTCCAGGCGTGTAAGCAGCTCGGAAAGAACCCATTCCCTGTCATTCGAATTGTAGCAGATGAATGCGTCGCGTTCGTAAACCACATGGTCCAGTTCAACATCGGGAGACACCGAAACTGTACGTGGCCGACTGCACAAATGGGCACATTTCCACCGATATATGGACACAACACAGATAACCATTAAGGCAATGACGACAAGTATTAAATGTAAATAGACTCTACAATATAGATAGTATGGGTGACAAACGTTTATCAGCTTTTCGCTATCAACAAAAAAGAGTAAATTCGTCGAATTGTTCTCGTCAGTACAATACGTGGCATGCTTGTTGAGAAACTTCTTCTTGGATGTGTGAATCCACGTGACAAAATCGGTGTTGTTACAGAGACAGTGGAGCGGATTTCCGCTGATGTCCACGTGCACTGTCGCCAATTCATCGAGTTCTGTACGTGTCTTAGCAGACAGTGTAGTCAGTTTATTGTCGCTCAAATCTAAGATTTGAAGGTTCCTCATAGTGTGAAGATCTACATGAAAATGGAGTAACTCGTTTCTGGAAACATCGAGACTTAGCAACTGTTGCAGGGATATAAACTCCTTTTGAGGTATGTGTGCTAACTGACAAGCAGCCAATTCCAGAACGAGTAGTTTGTTGTTGTTTCGGAATATACGTGTCTCTGTATCGCTGGAAATTATATTGCCGATATTGTTCTTTCCGAGTAGTAAAACTGTCAAATTGGGCATTTTATGAAATATGTCGATAGCAAACTCACGCAAGTGAAAATTCTGCACATTAAAGTATTCCAGAGCATGAAACTGAGCAAGAGATATGGTGACTGATTGTGTGTAATGAAGGTTAGAAAAGTCGATATATCTACATCTCCGTAGCGGGTCGATAAAGCAGATGGGGAGCAACGAGATTAAGGAATTCGAGATAAACGTGGAGCTGTAGAAAGACACTAACCGAAGTTGTGTTCCTAACGTAATGTTAATTGCTCGACTACAATCTGCATCCACATTCAAACTAAATGACACGTTACTAAAAGTATTTGCCGCCATATTCATGCTATTAATCTCTAAAGTTGCTAAGCGGGGATGTGTTAGAATACCTATCCAGAACGGTGATAGAGATAGCCACCCACGTGAACCGACAATGACATTTTCACCGAGTGATATGTATTCTAATACGGGCAATTCGATTGCTGGAGAGCCCCGGAAGTAGCCAATGTTATTTCTGCCAAGATCTAGATGTTTCAACGAAACACCCACTGACCCGTGTCTGAACAAGTCGGTTATGTTGAGCTGTGTTTCTTGGTGATGCACCGAATGGATGGCGTAAAGTACAAGTGTATCGAAACCTGTGCTATTTATGCCTCCCAACACTCTGCCGTAGTCTTCGTAATTCAATGCATCACGTTTGGAACCAATATATCGAAACGAGAGCGATTTCAACGCCTCCAGAGGTTTTAACATATCCGGGTGCATATACTCGAGTTCGTCTAAATATTCTATCTTCAGAGATCGCAAGTTTGTCAAACCATTGAAAGAGTATTTTTCGAAGCGCTTGCAGAATAATTTAGTCATGACCAGATAAGATATATTTGTTATGCCTCGAAACATATGTTCATTTAAAGTTGTAATGCTGAGATGCTGCAACGTCAATTTCCGGATGTTTGGCAAGTAGGCAAACGTCAAGTTTACCGGGATTCGTCGATCGAAACATGATATTTTTACATGAGTCGCTCCAGCCGGAACTTCGTCTACTGCTCCGTTTACTATTCTGAATTGTAGATGGTCGAGAAACGGTTTGCATCGCAGCACGAACGTATCGCGTTGGGTATAACAGTTGAAGTTGTGTGGACACGATTCAGTTGTATTTGCCACCAACCAACAGAATATCAGCAGCGCGACGGCAGTTGTCATCGCTTGGGAAATATATAACCCACGCCGGTTATAATTCTCGCAAGGTAAGTCAAATCATCTGCAATGCATAAAACACATATTATCATTACACTTTTCCCAACAGAAAATCGATGACACAGCAGCAATGACAAATTTGAGACGAAGAACAGTCACAGAAGACATCACTACGTAGCAACGACGACTAGAATACACGCGCAAATGACGTGAACGACGTGGAGCAGAAGAGAGAGATGTTGGATGTCGCCCGCGAGAACCGCCATCTTTGTTGTTATTAAGCGATTGAGATATAATAGTTATTAAGGTATTGAATGTTTATTAGAAAGTTATTGAATTTTTATGAAAATATTGATAGAAGTACATTTGTTCGCTTAAGGAAGGTAGAAGACCTAGAGAACACGAAGTAATATTAACCAGTTAAAGAACAATGTAATTGTGTCGACTGTATCGTTGCTTTGGACGGAACTGTTGTTTTGTTTTGTTAAACCATATTCTTTTAGCGTTTATCATAACTTACGTGTGGACCATTGGATACAGTGACACAGTGAATTCGTACGAGAAGAAGAACAACGGAAACTTGGAAAGAACATGAAGAGACCGAATAATGTGATCCTATATCTTGGAAAATGTAATTATAACGGCAGGAAATTGAAGTCGAAATTGGAGACTGCATGCCTATAATGTTGAAGACATGTTTTAGTATTTCAATAGTTAGAATAACAAGAATGCAACACACAACGGTAATACAATCTGAGAGTAGATTGAATACACGAAAATACAAATCCCCACAGAGAAGGCATACGTCGGAGCAGATTCCCTGCTGGTTGTAATTCCTACTAGCAGTATTTTTAACTGCCGCATGTTCAAAAACAGCAATATTCGTATCAGTAACATTGCTAATATATGTGCATGAGATGTTTATTTTTCGGGCACTGTGTGAGAACCAACTGTTTAATTATGTGCACATAGTAGCACAATAAGCAATATACAAACAGGATAATCGGTTACGTAGAAGGCGGATAGTGGATTTGGCGACGTTGTGGGTCGTCTTGGATGAGCCTGTAGGTAGAAAATGTACACACAATGAAGAGATAGGGCATTCTATGTGAATTATGAGTCTGCAAAGGATACAACAATAGTATGACAAATTCAAATAGTGGCTCTGCCTATTTTAATACGTGACTTCGTCAGTTTTAATAACAAATGCATCTTCATAAATGTATTCACCCGCCGCCCCACAATACGATGCTTCAATTTGAAAAGCCAACCATGAAAGCTGAACAGTTCATCATTGACAAACTTTCCAGCACGTATTTGTACAATACTCTCTTATCAGGTTGCTTTTTACAAAAATTATTTATATGTTTTGCAATCATGAGATTGAATAAAAGCACATGTGTACAATATGCATTTGTTAAAATTATATGCGTACGTTTTAGGTTCGAACATATTTTAAAGAATAAAATACGCACCGAAATCGAAGCACGATATCGTGGCGGTGACGCGAAGACAACACTAAGCCACTTTGCCAGCGAACTTTTATAAGCGCTAAGCGTCTTGCATCATGTGTACAGTGTACTTATGCTTTTCACTGAGTGTCATCATGTGTACAATGTACTTATGCTTTTCACTGACTGTCAACGAGAACAGGTCAAGTGTGTTCACGAGACACAGTCTTCTTGAAAAGTCCAGTGTAGGGGAAGGTTGTAAAAAGGACACATTTCTCAGTCTCAGGAACTTCAACAATGTATCAGAAACCAATAACATTCTTGTTTTTTTGTCTTGCAATATTGCAAGAAAACAGTGACCTGGCATCCATGAATGGGAAAAAAATCTTAGGAACTAAAGTTTTAGGCGAAACATCTGTTTGCATACGACCCTTTGGTTAAGAAGCCACACCCCACGCATGCGTATTTCATAGTTGGAGTGACGTCGGCATGTTTTCAGCACGCAGGCGTAGTGTCAGTCCGGGACGTCTTCTCCGGGGGCCATCGGGCTTCTAGAGCACGACTTTGTTGGCTGCTTCGTCATGACACATGACATGACCCGCCAGACGAAGCCGCCGTTGTCTCACGATGGTGGTGATCCGTGGGAGGGAGCCGTACAGTTTTTGGTTGGTCACGTGATTGGGTTTTCTGCAGCAATCTTTTGTAGGTGCCATCCAGTGCATTCTCTACAATATGCGTTAGCGACCCTGAATCGCATCCATATAGAAGGATCCGTTCGACCGTCGTCCCGAAAATTTTCAGTTTTGGCGAGTCTGCAGATGGGCGCTCTCTAAACGTTGTCAAGAACGTGAAATGCTGCCAATGCCTGGGCTTTTCTATACTAGATGTCATGTTGTGAGTTTATAAAGGATCCGAGATTTTAAAAATCCTCTACTTTCTCAATTTGAGTCCCATCTGACGAGTGTACACTATCATTAATAAACGGGTTGATATGCATTGTATTGAGAAATAGTCCAGTAGATTTGGAAGCAATTTCTACCTTATCAAAGTAAAGAGTCTGCTTCTTTTATCGTGTCAGCGAACAGAGTGATGTCATCAGCATAAACCAAATCAGAGAGATGGCAGCATCGATGTTTGGTGCTTCGGCGTCTATTGATAATTTGTTATTTTCTGTCACAAATCGCAGCTCGTTCTTAGAACGTAGTCCAAGGCAATGATGAACAGCTATTGAGCGAGACGGTCTACGTGGAGAACTGTGATTTGTAGTTTCCCTCTGTAGACGGCATTGTGCCACACAAGAAATATTTTTTATAAACTGGATGTCATATTGTGAGTTTATGTAGGATCCGATATTATAAAAAATCCCGTACTTTCGCAATTGACTCCCATCTGACGAGTGTACACTATCATTAGCAAACGGGCTGATATGCATTGGATTGAGAAATAGTCCAGTAGATTTGGAAGCACTATCATGTAAAAATTCTGCTTCCTTTATCGTGTCATCGAACAGAGTGGTGTCATCAGCATAATCCAGATCAGAGAGACGGCATGCTCGATGTTTGGTGTTTCGGCGTCTTTTGAGAATTAGCTATTTTGTGTTACCAATCGCAGTTCTTGTAGCGTAGTGCAATACTATGGTCAACAGCTATGGGCGAGAAGTTCTCCTTAGAGAAATGTGTTAATCTTGAAATTTGTAGTTTCCAATTCGGGAGTTAGTATGACTGCAAGGTGCTTTCATTCAATATCTTTATGGCTTTGACGATCTTTCCTGGGATGCCATGCCACCCGGAACAGTTTGTTTATGCATAATATATATATATATATATATATATATATATATATATATATATATATATATATATATATATATATATATATATATATATATATATATATATATATATAGAGAGAGAGAGAGAGAGAGAGAGCCGGTTACACATCATTCGAGATTTGAGTCAGCAGCCAGTTCAAACAACGAACAGTCACGATACAGCGTTACGAAAATAACACTGAAGTTCCAATTACGAATTTCACAAACGTTGCTGGTTATAGTTAAAACTCACACAAACTGGTTAGCTCTTGGCCAGCGTTCATCGTTACATAATTTCCTTTTCAATGTCCCCCTGGACTAACCCTCCTCTTGCTAAAAATCCGGGTCGTTTAGTCTAACAGTTACAAATCCTCTCCAACACCGTATTTGAATATCAGAAAACGTGCAATTCTCTTAAATGACCCTTTCACAAACATAACTAATCCATACATCTTTTACGCTACCAAACGCCGGACAGACAGTACACGTGGGTGGTGGAAACATGCCAACGTCACTCCAACTATGAAATATGCATGCGTGGGGTGTGGCTTCTTAATTATAGGATCGTGTGGAAACTAATGTTTCGCCTACGTCAGTATGGTCATCGGCCAACTGGTCAAGTTTAGTCCCTAAACTATTAGTTCCCATTTCTGGATGCTAGGTCACTGATTTCTTGCAATATTGCAAAACAAGTAAAAACAAACACGTCGTTTGTTTTTGATACATTGTTGAAGTTACTAAGACTGAGAATAGTGTCCTATCTTTGGCAACTTTTCTTCAAATTTAACACTCGACGTGTCATGAAGACTGCGTACACATGTACAAGTATACACGATACATTACTCTTAGATCTTATAATAGCTCGATGTTAACGTAGCTTAGTGTTGTCGTCCCGTCACCGTCACCATATCGTGCTTGGATTTCGGTACGGATTTTATTCTTTAAAATATGTTCTAAGTTAAAATATGCGCATATAATTTTAACAAATGCATGTTGTGTACCTGCAATTTTATCCAATCACATGATTGCAAAATAAATAAATAATCATTATTAGTATTTATTACTACCTTTTTTTATCGAATATTATATTAAATAAATCACAAATTTGTTTTTGTCAAGGTCAACTTGATAAGCGTGTATTGTACAAATATGTGCTAAAAGGTTTGTGTTTTCAGCTCCAAAGGCAGTCGTTCACGATTTTCTTTTCAAATTGAGGCGTCGTATGGTGGAGCATCGGGTGAATACATTTATCAAGATGAATTTATTATTTAAAACGAAGTCACCTTTCAATTTCAGATTAAAATAAGCAGTAGCACTATCGACCCGCTACCTTTGTAACCTTCTTTGCGCACAATCGATTGCCATATATCTTGCTGAGTCTCGATGTTTCCAGAAAAGAATTACCCCATTTTCACGTAGTCCTCCACAACACACAACATTCAGAGTCTTAAATCTGCGCGACAATAAACTCACTACACTGTCTCCTAAGATACGTACAGAACTCGATGAAATGGCGAAAGTGAAAGTGCAAGTGGACATCAACCGAAAGCCGCTCCACTGTCTCTGTAACAACATCGACTTCTCAACAAGTATTATACGTTCTGTATAGAAAAGGACAACTCGAGGAAACGTTTGTTTCACTTTAGTTATAGTGAATAACTGATGCACACATGTCACCCAGACAACGTTAACACGAGCACTGACTTGTGTTTTACCGTTTTGTTAACTTTGGTAATTGTCGTTATTTCCAGACTCAGACGTGTGTTATTTGACCTATAGTCTCAGGTATGAACATTATAAAACAACATTCAAGATAGGTCAGGAAGACTCCAATTAAGACATCACATGTCGCTATCATGGGAGCCACCATATTAAAGTAAACAATTATATTTTACACAGTATTACATTACATTTCCACATTCATGTTTCTCTGTGTTGCGTACAAATATCATTCAAAATGTGCAAATTCGTGCTGTCGTCCACGAACACATGCGGGGTCTTACCATGTTGAACTAAACACTGTGGTTTACGAACGAGATGCATTCATCTGCTACAACTCGGAAGACAGGGAGTAGGTTCTTACCGAGCTGCTTACACGCCTGAAAGAGAACAAAATCTCATCTATCATCCACGGCATAGACTTCCTCCAGGGTGCCAGTGTCATCAATATAATCGGAGAGAGTGTTGTCACCAGACTTCCTCACCAGCAAGTAGTATATCTTTGAGTTGGATAGTGCACGTATTCACGCCATCAGTCTGGGACGTGACGTCATTCTGCCAATCATTCTGCGTTAGTTTCCAACGGCGCCGAACTCTCGACATCTTGCAGATATATTTGATAAATCCTATTTGAAATGGACCGGCAGCCAAGAGGGAAATTCGGTGTTTTGGGACAAGTTGATAACTAAGTTGAAACATGGTGGTAACATTTTGCCAATGAAAAATTAACAAGTATTATTTTAAGTTGATATTGACGTCATGAATATTAGATAATATTCATAATAAAGAAACATTTAGACACGCAATACGATTACCGTTTTCCTTCTCATAGAATCGTTCATAAATGTTTCATTTACCCACACTATCGCTGATTGCAATAGTGTGATAATAGAAGTAGTAGTAGTAGTGGTGGTGGTGGTGGTGGTGGTGGTGGTGGTGGTGGTGGTGGTGGTGGTGGTGGTGGTGGCGGTGGTGGTGGTGGTGGTGGTAGTGGTGGTGGTTTATAATCACTGTTCACGTGGCACATGTACTAGTTTACACAAAACGCAACGATAAAAAATTGCCAGTGATTTATTTTAAAAGCAACTGAACTTTTCAATAGTGTTTCATATTTGGAATGGATGACATATATTGTGACTTCAGCGGCTGCAGTTTGAAATCGCCTCTTCTTATCTACAAGCAGTTCGTAAATTGCGCGACGCGTAACAAAAAGATCATTGATCTCTGTTACTGCAACGTCAAGAACGCTTACAAATCCATGTCTAAGCCACCGTTAGGTTCATCTGGTCATAACATTGTCCACTTCCTCCATGCCTATAAACAACTGCTAAAGACAGGAAAAATTTAAGACAAAACTGTAAGTCTGTGGAATGAGAGAATTGAAAAACTGCGTGGCTGTTTTTGGTGTTAGTTTGGCGCGATATCATAACTGTTAGAATGTATGACTCTCAATCGCTGTTTAAATGAGTACCTGGTAATACAGACACTGGTGGATATGTGAACGAATAGTTTTCACGCAGTAACTGCTGCGTGGCTGAATGCTTCACAGAGAAGTTGAAATGGCACTGGAATGAACAGGTCTGCCAGGGGGTGAAGTGTAAAGCAGTTTGAACAGTCCTACGGACAGGATACCGCGCTATATAAGAACGTTCCTTTACTATCTGGGACTGTTTCTACGACTCTTGCAGCAGTGTCTCTCAACTGACTGACACCGTGACTGAGTACAAGAACTGTTGTACGGACACGATAGTGCCGAACAAAATCTATCCAAATGAGAAACTATGGATGAGTAAAGAGGTGAAGCAGTTGTTGAAAACTAAGAAGCAGGTGTTTTAGAACTACGACAGAGTCAAATTAAAGGTGGCTGTAGCAAATTTGAAATCAGGTGTAAGGAAGTACAAAGTGGACTACAAAAATCAAATACAAGCACAGTTGGAACAGAACAATACAAAACAAGCTTGGCACAGCGTCAAGTCATTCCCCGGATGTAGAAACTCCACCAAACGCTGCAGTGTTACCAACTCCAATGACGTTGCTAATGACTTAAACGCATGTTCCTGTCGATTTGGCCATCATGATTTTGAAACTGAGAGGAAGTGTGTATTCCAAGATGCTAATTTATTCCCAGTCCACACGATGGAAATATCAAAACATGATGTAGCCAACGCTTTTAAGAAACTGAAAACAAACAAAACTGCTGGGCCTGATAGAATAACGTGAAAGCTACATAAGGAGTGTCGTGAGAAGGTGAGCAGTGTGTTTCATGTGCTGTTCTAATAGCTGAGTTGCCAGATCCCCAAGTTCCCCATCTGGTCGCTTTGAGAGCCACTGTTTTTGCGATATCCGGTGAGTACAAATTCAGACGCGGTGGACTTTCCTTTAGAAAATAGTCCTATATAGCAATTTTTGAAAGCAGATATTTCCTTGTTATTCACAATTGATTACATATACATATGATAAGTATATATAAATTTAATTTTTAGTTTCTTTGGGCATTAGTAACTTGTGGGTGAGAGAACCGCCGTGAAATACGGGTTTAAACTCAGGAGTGTTACCGAGATTGCCACTGCGTGACTTTTATCAAGGGCAGCTTAGGAGAAATGGCCGAGAACCGTGTTTGTTTATATTTTTCAAACACCCGTTAATATCATTGAAATGTCCTGAAAACCTCGAAGCAATACATGTTATATTAGCTTGTATTCCACCCAAAACAGGTGTCAATCGCTATGTGGCCTTGATATTGTAGAGCAACCTGGCTGATTGAAAACACTCGTTTTTAATGTTGTTCATCGGCGTCTCACGCCAAATGCGTGAGTCTTTGTAGCTCTGAATTTCACAGTTGGGATAAAATGAAAAATCTATACATCTTCTTGATGTTATGCTTTCATAACTTACCTTTTTGTTTATTCCAGATGTGTCACGTTAACACTGCCAAGTTTGCTGGTACAATATCATTGCTATCACATATATGCAGCGTCCCTGGGCTCACCTTATCGGATATCGAGATAGAGCCCCAAGCGACTGAAATATGGGATCTGACAACTCAGCTATTGCAGGAGGATAGAAGCCTCTGCTCCATCTCCCTACATTGGTTAAGAATTACGCCTTCCGATATGATAGTCCTTTTGATGTATCCTCAATTCTACATATACTTTTTAATGATGGCGTTTGTGTTTCTACACGGGGTAAAGTCAGTAACAGTCTTTCAATTTCTTATGGCGCGGCAGCAGTTAGAACGTCGAGCCCTCAACCGAGAGAACCCGGGTTTGAGACCTCTTGCTGCCGTTTCGAAGGTTTGACAATTTCGTATCTGGCTATAGACAAAGATGGATATCTGAAAAAATAGTCTTAGCGCAGTAATTGCAGCGTGGCTTAATGCTTCCAAGAGAAGTCGAAATGGCGTTGGAACGAGCACTCTTCCAGGGGGTGAAGTGTGAAGCGCTTTGAACAGACCCAAGAACAGGATACCGCGCTATATAAGAAGGTACCTTTAGGAACGTACCTTTTAAATTATCGAACAGGAACCAATTTCCCGGTATCAGGACATAATCCCCCAGGACAATATCCCCCATAATACAAAATCCCCAGTAGGACAATATCCCCCATAATACAAAATCCCAAGTAGGACAATATCCCACTGACAATATCCTCATAGTCACAATCCCCATAGATAAAATTCTCAATCCAAATGCATATAACTGTTATTAATATATAATTATCTCCATAAATGTTTCTCTAACAATATCAATAATTTTTTACATCATCAACCTCTCTTAACCCGGAGTGTTGTTGGGGCGCCACCAATGACCTCGCAACCGGCTTTCTCCACCTCTGCCTGTCGAACAATGGCAGAAATGGCAGATGTTATTAAATTTTGGGAAATGTAAATGGCTACATACAGGACACGAGAACTTGGTTGTAAGTTATAAAATGGGAGCTACTGTTCTGGGTAACAGAAAATTATTTAGGCGATACAATAAGCGATGATATGAAAGTTTCAGAGCAGTGTGGTATTGCAGCTTCAAAGGGTAATCAAATTCTTGGGTTGATTAAAAGAAACATAACATAAAAGGAAATCAAGCTAACTATACATCTGTATAAAGCAATAGTGTTACCTCATTTAGAATACTGTATACAAGTGTGGATACCATATCGTAAGAAGGACATAGATGCGCTTGAACGCATACAGAGGAGAGTAACTTAAATTATTCCAGAACTGAGAGACCTTAGTTATGAATAACGCCTTATATATATATATATATATATATATATATATATATATATATATATATATATATATATATATATATATATATATATATATATATATATATATATATATATATATATATATATATATATATATATATATATATATGTGTATATATATATACATATATATATATATATATATATATATATAATGATAATGATATGGTATATATATATGTGTGTGTATATATATATATATATATATGTGTGTGTGTGTATATATATATATATATATATATATATATATATATATATATATATATATATATATATATATATATATATATATATATATATATATATATATATATATATATATATATATATGTGTGTGTGTATATATATATAATGATAATGATATGGTATCTAAAATTTGCCCATGCGCGTGTGCGAGCGTGTGTGGTATGTCCGCGTCCACACCACTAAATCAACATGCTAAGCAATATCACGAGTGCGTTAATCATCATATTGCACGATGAAATACACGGTAGAACGGGTTGTACTAATCAAATGACGAACAATATGTCGTCCTTTTCAACTACAACAATGACAACACGATTCTATTAGAAGGAAAACGTATTGCGTTTGTATAAATGTCTCGTTATTATGACCATTATCGGGCGTCAATATCAGTTTAAAGTAATGCTTGTTAATTTGTCATTGGCGTAAGGTTCCCACCATGTTTCAACTTAGTTATCAACTTATTCCAAAACACCGACTGCCCTTCTTTGTCGTCGGTCCATTTTAAGTAGGATTTATCAAATGTACCTGCTAGATGTGGAGAGTTAGGCGCCATGGCAAACTCACGCAGAATGATTGGCACAATGACGTCGCGACCACGACTGATGGCGTGAGTGCGAGCACTATCCAACTCAAAGAGACACCAGTTGCTGGAGAGGAAGTCTGGTGATAACACGAGCACGGTGAAGCGACTTCTCTCCATACTCTCTCCGATCATATTGATGACACTGGTGCCCGGGAGGAAGTCTATGTCGTGGATGATAGATGAGATGTTGTTCTCTTTGAGGCGAGCAAGTAGTTCGGTAAGAACCCATTCCCTGTCGTTCGAGTTGTAGCAGATGAATGCGTCGCGTTCGTAAACCACAGGGTCCAGTTCAACATCGGAAGACACCGAAAGTGTACGTGGCCGACTGCACAAATGGGCACATTTCCACCGATATATGGACACAACACAGATAACCATTAAGGCAATGACGACAAATAATAAATATAAATAGACTCTCCAATATAGATAGTATGGGTGACAAACGTTTATCAGCTTTTCGCTATCAACAAAAAAGAGCCAATTCGTCGATTTGTTCTCGTCGATACAAAACGTGTCATACTTCTTCCGAAACTTCTTCTTGGATGTGTGAATCCACGTGACAAAATCGGTGTTGTTACAGAGACAGTGGAGCGGAAATCCGCTGATGTCCACCTGCACTGTCGCCATTTCATCGAGTTCTGTACGTGTGTTAGCAGACAGCGTAGTCAGTTTATTGTCGCTCAAATCTAAGTTTTGAAGGTTCCTCATAGTGTGAAGATCGACATGAAAATGGAGTAATTCGTTTCTAGAAACATCGAGACTTTCCAACTGTTGCAGGCTTGAAAACTCATTTTGAGGTATGTGTGTTAAATGACTTTTTGGAGAGCCCCTGATGTAGGCAATGTTATTTCGGCCAAGATCCAGATGTTTCAAGGAAACACCCACCGACCCGTGTCTGAACAAGTCGGTTATGTTGAGCTGTGTTTCTTGGTGATGCACCGAATGGATGGCGTAAAGTACAATTGTAGATGGTCGAGAAACGGTTTGCATCGCAGCACGAACGTATCGCTTTGGGTATAACAGTTGAAATTGTCAGGACACGACTCAGTTCTATTTGTCACCAACCAACAGCATATCAGCAGCACGACGGCAGTTTTCATCGCTTGGGAAATATATAACGTACGCCGGTTATAATTCTCGCAAGGTAAATCAAATCATCTGCAATGCATAAAACACATATTATCATTACACCTTTCCCAACAGAAAAGCGATGACACAGCTGCAATGACAAACATGAGACGAAAAACAGTCACAGAAGACATCACTACATAGCAACGACGACTAGAATACACGCGAAAATGACGAGAACGACGTGAAGCAGAAGAGAGCGATGTTGCATGTTGCCCGCGAGAATATCCATCTTTGTTGTTATTTGCGATTGAGATATAATAGTTATTAAGGTATTGAATGTTTATTAGAAAGATATTGAATTGTTATTAAAATATTGATAGAAGTACATTTGTTCGCTTAAGGAAGGTAGAAGACCTAGAGAACACGAAGTAATATTAACCAGTGAAAGAACAGTGTAATTGTGTCGACTGTTGTGGGTCGTCTTGGATGAGCCTGTAGGTAGAAAATGTACACACAACGAAGAGATAGGGCATTCTATGTGAATTATGAGTCTGCAAAGGATACAACAATAGTATGACAAATTCAAATAGTGGCTCTGCCTATTTTAATACGTGACTTAGTCAGTTTTAATAATAAATGCAACTTCATAAATGTATTCACCCGCCGCCCCACAGTACGATGCTTCAATTTGAAAAGCCAACCATGAAAGCTGAACAGTTCATCATTGACAAACTTTCCAGCACGTATTTTACAATACTCTCTTATCAGGTTGCTTTCTACAAACATTATTTATTTATTTTGCAATCATGAGATTGAATAAAAGTACATGTGTACAATATGCATTTGTTAAAATTATATGCGTACGTTTTAGGTTAGAACATATTTTAAAGAATAAAATACGCACCGAAATCCAAGCACGATATCGTGGCGGTGACGGGGAGACAACACTAAGCCACTTTACCAGCGAACTATTATAAGCGCTAAGCGTCTTGCATCATGTGTACAATGTACTTATGCTTTTCACTGACTGTCAACGAGAACAGGTCAAGTGTGTTAACGAGACACAGTCTTCTTGAAAGTACAGTGTAGGGGAAGGTTGTAAACTTTTTTCAGTCTCAATAACTTCAACAATGTATCAGAAACGAAGAACATTCTTGTTTTTTTGTCTTGCAATATTGCAAGAAAACAGTGACCTGGCTTCCAGGAATGGGAAAAAAAATCTTAGGAACTAAAGTTGTAGGCGAAACATCTTTTTGCTCACGACCCTTTGGTTAAGAAGCCACACCCCCACGCATGCTTATTTCATAGTTGGAGTGTCAGCCCGGGACGTCTTCTTCGAGGGCCATCGGGCTTCTAGAACACGACTTTGTTGGCTGCTTCGTCATGACACATGACATGACCCGCCAGACGAAGCCGCCGTTGTCTCACGATGGTGGTGATCCGTGGGAGGGAGCCATACAGTTCTTTGTTGGTCACGTGATTGGGTTTTCTGCAACATTCTTTTCTAGGTGCCATCCAGTGCATTCTCTACAATTTGCGTTAGCGACCATGAATCGCATCAATATAGAAGGGTCGGTTCGACCGTCGTCCTGAAAATGTTAAGTTTTGGCGAGTCTGTAGATGGGCGCTCTGTAAACGTTGTCAAGAACGTGAAATGCTGCCAATGCCTGGGCTTTTCTACACTGGATGTCATGTTGTGAGTTTATAAAGGATCTGAGATTTTAAAAAACCTCTACTTTCTCAATTTGAGTCCTATCTGACGAGTGTACACTATCATTATTAAACGGCTTGATATGCATTGTATAGAAAAAATAGTCCAGTAGATTTGGAAGCACTTTCTACCTTATCAAGTAAACATTCTGCTTCTTTTATCGTGTCAGCGAACAGAGTGATGTGATCAGCATAAACCAAATGAGATGGCAGCATCGATGTTTGGTGCTTCGGCGTCTGTTGATAATTTGTTATTTTCTGTCACAAATCGCAGCTCGTTCTTAGAACGTAGTCCCAGGCAACGATGAACAGCTATTGGGCGAGGCGGTCTACTTGGAGAACTGTGATTTGTAGTCTCCCTCTGTAGACGGCATTATGCCACACAAGAAATATAATTGTCCCACAAGCTCGAGTTCTTTGCCTTCCAAAAACAATTCACTTCTCTATTGGTGTGATGACCTTGCATTTGGAGAAATTGATTTTCATACATAATTTGCTAAAGGCAACTTGAAGTTCTTCAGTGGAGGGTTGTAGCTTCTCGAAAACAGTGGATCTTTGCACTTGTTCTGTCATCTGCATACGTAATGGCAAAGCTGAAGTTTGCATCTCACTTGAACTCCTTGCATAAGCGCTTTTCTACACTGGATGGCATATTGTGAGTTTATGTAGGATCCGATATTGTAAAAATCCCCTACTTTCTATTTCATTTATTTACTCTATTATATATTAATCTTTCAAAAAAAAGCTTTGAAAATACTGGTAATATAGAAATAGGTCTATAGTTTTTAATTAGTGTAGCATCACCTTTCTTAAACATGGGCACTACATTAGCTATTTTTAGTTCATATGTTACACATCCTTTATCAAATGATAAATTTATAATGTAGCATAATGGCCCAATCATACCAGAGTAAGTTTGTTTGATAATATTTGGTTTTATGCCATCCCAGCCGGAACTACATTTTTTTCATTTCTCTATAATTATCCTTATCTCATCTGTGGTTGCAGGTGCTAAAACATTAAGTTTTTATATATTCCATCAAGATAATTGTCAGGCTTTTCTGTGACGAATGGTATTTTATTACCTAATTCTGATCCAACAGTCGTGAAATACTAATTAAATTTATCAGCTATTAGTTGCTTGTTTTGTGTTAATTTACCATTGACTAAGAACTCTTGGCTACATGAAAATGCTGTTCTCTTGCTTATGATCTCCCTTATCACATGCTTTTTTCAAGTTGCTCTTGTGCTTATCAAACTCCTTCTGATAGTGATAGGTTTCTGCTATATTAATAAGTTGCCTTAATTTGTTTTTTATCGTTTATAATTGATTTCATTAAACACTGTTGGTTTTCTCAAGAAAAACATATATAGTTTGTGTTTTGTTTTTAAAGAATTCCTAAACCCTTTGGTGATCCATACTGTATGTTTCCCTTTTCTTATATTTTTCTTAGTTAGGGGGAATGATTTATCATATGCCAGTGAAATTTTCTTTAGAAATGAAGTATAACTTTTTTGGGGATCTTCAGATGCATAAACATCATTCCAACATATTGTATCTATAATACTTTTGAATAAGGCAATCGTTTGATCATCATATATTTTGGTCTCTATCGTTACATCATCTTTTATTATCATTATTTAGCTTAGTTAGTAGAAATATTGGTAAGTGATCAGAAATGATTGTATAAAATATTCTATGCAGTTGATTATATTCACCAAGTATATCATTACTGTATATATTGTCTATTAATGTGGCTGTAGTTTGTGTTATTCTAGTGAGCTTAGTAATTTGAGGTATTAGTGAATTTGTAAGTATTGTATCTACATAGTCATGAGTTTCCATATGGTGATCATAGTTTAGTAAATTAATGTTAAAATCACCCATGATATAATACTGTTTATTTCCAATTTTTAGTGTATGTATAATTTTAATGATTTGTTCTGTAAAAGCATTAATATTTGTATTTGGTGGTCTGTAAACTACACCAACAAATATTTTCTTTTTGTGTTTCTTGAACTGAGACTTGATTTCAACAAAAAGCCATTCTATGTGTTCAGTCATAATATGAATTTCTGGCCTTTCTACGTATTCATATGATCTGTGTATATACATAGATACTCCTCCTCCTCTTCTGGAGAGTCTCGTAAGATGACTAGTTCTGTATTCATAAATATCTGTGGTTTCATTGTTTAACCATGTTTCACTTAAATCAATTAACGAAAATTGTAGATCTAATAAAGTTAGGTAGTTGCTCAGCTTGTCAATATGTTTTGGTATACTTCTAATATTCAAATGCATTAAGGAAAGTCCTCTAGCATAGTTGTCATTGCATTTTATGATTTCATTGATATCACTTTCAACGTAGTATTTGGTAGTAAGTTCAGTGTTGCTTGTTGCAAAGAGATTTCAATCAGGATCTAAGTCTCCCATGTTAAGGTTACGGTTTTCATAGTCAAACTCATCATCTGGAGATGATGCAATTCTAGTTAAGTGACTCATTTCAGTTATTATAAACATAATACATACATACGTACACATATAAATACATACACGTTTCAGTTGAGAATTGATGATACACACGTCACACTCAGTAAGTATATAGACAATGTACAGTTGATGTTCAAAATGTATCACAACAGTGTCGTATCACAACGAGTTGACAATACACGACTACTCACGGTAATGTC
The DNA here is from genome assembly GCA_033239005.1 of Lamellibrachia satsuma. Classification (NCBI taxonomy): domain Eukaryota; kingdom Metazoa; phylum Annelida; class Polychaeta; order Sabellida; family Siboglinidae; genus Lamellibrachia; species Lamellibrachia satsuma. The sequence continues at coordinate 1,445,228 of BSQZ01000011.1, forward strand.
TAGAGATTCTTCTGTGGATATTCAACATGTATCACAACAGTGTCGTATCACAACGAGTTGACAATATACGACTACTCACGGTAATGTCTAGAGATTCTTCTGTTGATCTTCAACGTGTATCACAACAGTGTCGTATCACAACGAGTTGACAATACACGACTACTCACGGTAATGTCTAGAGATTCTACTGTTGATATTCAACATGTATCGCAACAGCGTCGTATCACAACGAGTTGACAATACACGACTACTCACGATAATGTCTAGAGATTCTTCTGTTGATCTTCAACATGTATCACAACAGTGTCGCATCACAACGAGTTGACGATACACGACTACTCACGGTAATGTCTACAGATTCTTCTGTTGATCTTCAACATAGGATTCTAATGTTGAACATTTGCTATGTAGTACTATGTCCTTCTCGAAAGCCTGCCTATTCTTCAGCGATGATGTTCTCCGCTTGTGGCTTTAGCCTGTTAAGGATGACCTTCAACATGACTTTGTTTGGGTGGCTGATGAGGCTGATTGTTCGGTAGTTTTGACATAATTTTAGAGTGCCTTTTTTGGAAGTTTGATGACCATTGATTGGATCCATGGAGTAGGTCAATATCCTTTCTGCCAGATCTTATTGCAAATTGTTGTGAGGATGTTAATCCAAGCTTCTTCCCAGCTTGTATTAGTTCAGCTGGTATGTTGCCAACTCCAGCTGATTTACCTTTCTTCAAGGATTTAACTGCCGTCTCAATTTTTTCACGAATAATTGTTCGGTGTTCATAGGCAATCCAGTACCAACGTATTTCCTTTGGTCTGGGTGTACAGTATTCTGTCCATCGATTTATAATCTCTCTTTCTTCTGTGAGGCATTTTCCTGACTTGTCCTGGATGGTGTTTATTCTTCCTTTCTTCTCCTTCGTCAGAGCTTTAACAACTTGGAATGCTCTTTTGTTATTGTCCTTGTTCAGGTTGTCTTCTATGTCGCAGCACTGCTCTCATATCCATTTTTCTTAGGCTTCTTTTATGCCTTTTCTGATTTCTTTGTTGATTTCATTATATTTATCGACTCATCCGGGGATGTTCTTCCCCTTCTTCAATACACTTCTTTTGTCAAACATGTCAAATAGTTCAGTGGTGATCCAGAGTTTCTTCTTATGCCGGTGTTTGCCGAGGAACACACTGGCTGTATCATTCACTACGTTGTTGAAGTTGTCGGTCAATGTATCCATGTCAGTGATTTCTTCCTCTAGGGTGGTAATAGGTGCAAATTACCCAGTTATCATTGCTTGGAATGCTTCTGTAAGTTTCGGAGGCTAAATCTGACTATTTAGGACAGTTAATTGTAAGTCCAGAAATGGTAGCTTAGAAAATAAAGGCAATGAAGGATAATAAATCACCGGGAGTGGATGGAATTCCTCCAGAACTACTTAGTATACCACTTGCAAGAGTGTTCAACTTGTCATTAAAAGAGGGAGTTGTTCCGTTTCAATGGAAAGAAGCAAACATCATACCATTAATTAAAAAGGGTTCGAGAAATAAGTCAGAGAATTACAGACCAGTGAGTTTAACATCAGTGATTTGTAAATTATTAGAAAAGTTAATTAAATACCATGTGTTTGACTTCCTTTTTAAGAATAAGTTATTAAAATCGTCTCAAAATTGATTCCTAAAAGCGAGGTTATGCTTAACAAATATGTTTTTTTTAAAGAAATCACTAAGTGGATAGACGAGGGATCATCAGTAGATATTATATACTTAGATTTTCAGAATGTTTTTGACAAAGTGCCAGATTATATTAAAGATTATACTTAAATTAAAAGCCCATGGTATCAGGGATAGCATAATTGACTGAATAGAACAGGGGTCGGCAACCTGCGGCCCGCGGGCCAACTGCGGCCCGCGTAGCTATTTCATGCGGCCCGCAGACTGACAACGATATTGTGCAAAATGCGGCCCGCCCCTGCCACATTGGTATACAAAATAACATGTCCACGTGATGAACATAATAATATACCAAATATGTATTTTTACTTCCTTTAATATTTAATGAATTCACTTTTGCGTATGCAGACATGAAAGTATGCAGCGCGGCCCTCCTAAGGAACACACCATTAAACAAATTTAGCTTGTATTTAATGTGTTCACATTGTGGACAGATCTGTGCGTTACCCATTGGAAAACTATTTTCAGTAAATAAACAGCCTAACTAAGTTGCATTTGAAAAATGGTAAATATCCCAAAAAGCCATCTTGCCCCATCCTTGGGGCAAGACGGTCCTCTACCTGGGGTAACACGGTCTATAACCCCCTCCCTGTGGTTTTTACTTATACAGTCGCGCCTCGTTATTACGCGGATTCGGATATAACGCGGTCGGTCGTGGACCCCGAATTTGGGCCTGCTTAAACCTACTTAGAATTACTTTGACAATTCTCAAGAAACATTAAGGGAAAGTGAATGAGTATCAATGTGTTGTTTGTTTTGCGCTGTTGCCGACATCAATCGCTGTCGCTCGCTTCGCTTCGATGGTTTGTAAATTGCAATCGAGATTCACAAATACGCCTCGCATAAGAATCAGATAAACAGTTTTAAATGCATTTAGTATGCAATGCCAACATAACACTTCGATTAAATGACGCGAAACCAACATGTCAAATTCCTAACCCAAGGCCCTACCGGTGCGCGAAAATACGAATTCGTCATCCGCACATGAACTGATGAATCGATGTTAAGTGGTGCGTAATAAATGTAATGCTTCGGTCGAGATCAGTTGAAAGACGAAGTGAAACAATTATTAATTCTACCTATTGTCGTTTTCTGTTTTTTTTATCAGCTTACATACTACGTTTGTCAAATCATATTTTATACGTTTTTGGCTGCTCAGGTCCACGTTATTATTTTCGATTCGTAGGCCTATTGGTCCAGTACATCATCATCGTAGTAGATCTATTCCATAACAGTTTACGTACATGTGTTTTTTTTTCAGTTCAAGCATCAAGAGTGTGTGACATTTCAAAATAATACACGTTGATGCTAGTATACTCGATTAATAAGTTCCATAAACTGCATATTTGCGTATAAGACAGTGCTGCAAGCACACGGGGCTTCGACAGCGTTCTTGGGCTTGGTGCAGCGGGCAGCGATCGCTGTTGTTTAGTAGCTCCATGGTAGCGGATATGAGAACACCTAACGCGCCTCGCTTACAGCGCGGTCCGAAGTCGTGGACCCCGACTACCGCGTTATAACGAGGCTCGACTGTATGAACGAACTATTGCCTGAAATTAAAATGCATATTATATACAAGTGGTATGATAGTAATATATCAAGCCATTATGTTTTTTAAATTTAAATGGGAGTTAACATATAATACATACCTTGCAATCCATTCATAATCTAATATTGGTTTAGTGATATTCCATTATAATTACAGCCTACGGGCTAGCAGAACGTAAATTATACAATGTTCGTATTATATTCAATGTATTAAACATAATTGGTCATGTTTAATACATTTGACAAAGTGTGACGATGTGCGTGTGGGATAAGACATATGGACCGTCTTGCCTCATATGCATGGGGACTGTCTTGCCCCACAGACGTGTGTCTTAATAAAATGTATACAAAGCACAACACACTATTCCACATTTTGTATTGTTTGATCTGTCAACTGATTAACAATATTATCATGTCACCAATTACGTCCATGATCCATGATTCACACCGTTGTATGGTGAGTTTCACCATTTTACTATTGGCAAAATATTAGACCAATGCATATAAAAGTTTAAAAACACACTGATTTAATTACGTCTGTCTCGTGTTGCTGAACTTTCGGGCGGGTATCAGATAGAATTAGCTTAATTTTGCACCATATTTGGAACGTTCAGAGTTTTATTTTTTGAGTACGTGGTGGGGGCCGTCTTACCTCCCGGGACCGTGTTGCCCCAGGTTACCCTACTACCTTATTTGTGTTTGAGTGATAATGTGTTGTTTTAACTAACGTTCGTCGCCTGCCAGCGAAATGGCGAACGGAGTTGTACGCTGATGGAAAAGGTTGAAGACTAAGGAGGTACCAAGCAAAGCTCTTCAGGACACACTCCATCATCCAACGGGAAAGCCCGTGTGACAAGTCGATGAAAATGCAGAACATTATAAGGGTCGCCGTGAAGACTAAACTGTGTTCGCTCTCGCTGTCTAAACTATCGGCAGTTTCAGCACCTTGTGACCGAGATGAATGCGCGGTATGAAGAACTCCTGTAAGTACACCGAAGTGAGCTGAGGCGCGCAGGAACAAGTCTGCAGCCAGGTGTGGGCCACTTGGTGGCGCAGCAACATCACCAGCAACAGGCCTCAGTGTCACACGGGTCAACATGGCACCAGCGGCATGCCAAGAACACGTACCCTGAATAATGTGTTTTTGAATAATCCAACTGTTGTTCAAAATCAGACGTTGATGTTTGACGATAATAATAACTCATATTCGTGGACTTGCTATTTACAACAGTGGTCAATACAACTGCTAGACACAAGGTATATAATTGCATTGTGCCAATTACCACGAGTGTGCGTGCGTACGTACGTGCGTGCGTGCGCGCGTGCGTGCGTGCGTGCGTGCGTGCGTGCGTGCGTGCGTGCGTGCGTGCGTGCGTGGCCCGCTAACCCATTCAAAGTCACTTATTTGGCCCTCCATTCAAAAAGATTGCCAACCCCTGGAATAGAACAATGGCTTACTGACAGAAGACAACGTGTTGTAATAGATGGAGAAGTTTCAAACTGGAA
>BSQZ01000011.1:1452500-1457500 GCA_033239005.1 Lamellibrachia satsuma
CGTAAGGTTCCCACCATGTTTCAACTTAGTTATCAACTTATTCCAAAACACCGACTGTCCTTCTTTGTCGTCGGTCCATTTTAAGTAGGATTTATCAAATATGTCTGCTAGATGTCGAGAGTTCGGCGCCGTTGGAAACTCTCGCAGAATGATTGGCACAATGACGTCGCGTCCCAGACTGATGGCGTGAGTGCGTGCACTATCCAACTCAAAGAGACACCAGTTGCTGGAGAGGAAGTCTGGTGACAACACGAGCACGGTGAATCGACTCCTCTCCATACTCTCTCCGATCATATTGATGACACTGGCGCCCGGGAGGAAGTCTATATCGTGGATGATAGATGAGATGTTGTTCTCTTTCAGGCGTGTAAGCAGCTCGGTAAGAACCCACTCCCTGTCGTTCGAGTTGTAACAGATAAATGCGTCGCGTTCGTAAACCACGTGGTCCAGTTCAACATCGGGAGACACAGCATGGGTACGCGGGCGACTACACCAATGTGCGCATTTCAAACGATATATATACACAGCACATATTATAGTCATTATGGTGGCAATGACAAGTATTAAATGTAAATACACAATCGAATAAAGGTAGCGTGGGTGACAAACTTGAATCAGCGTTTCACCGTCAAAGCGAAAGAGCAAATTCGTCGAGTTGTTTTCGTCGATACAAAACGTTTTGCCCTTGTTGAGAAACTTCAACTTGGATGTGTGAGTCCACGTGACAAAATCGGTGTTGTTACAGAGACAGTGGAGCGGATTTCCGCTGATGTCCACTTGCACTGTCGCCAATTCATCGAGTTCTGTACGTGTGTTAGCAGACAGCGTAGTCAGTTTATTGTCGCTCAAATCTAAGTTTTGAAGGTTCCTCATAGTGTGAAGATCGACATGAAAATGGAGTAATTCGTTTCTGGAAACATCGAGACTTTCCAACTGTTGCAGGCTTAAAAACTCATTTTGAGGTATGTGTGTTAAATGACACGCAGCCAAATCCAGAACGTGTAATTTGTTGTTGTTTCGGAATATACAAGACTCTGTATCCCTGGAGATTATATTGCCGATATCGTTATTTCCGAGCAGTAAAACTGTCAAATTGGGCATTTTGTGAAATATATTCATAGTGAACTCACGCAAGGTAACATTCTGCACAAACAAGTATTCCAGCGCATGCAACTGAGCAAGAGATATTGTAATTGATTTTGTGCAGCGAAGGTTAGTTATGTCAATATGTTTCACACTTTGTAGCGGGTCGATCAAGCAGAAGCGAAATAACGGGATTAACGAATTCGATATAAACGTGGAGCTGTCGAAAGACACAAATTTAAGTTGTGTTCCTAACGTAATGTTAATTGCTCGACTACAGTCTGCATCCACATTCAAACTAAATGACACGTCACTAGAAGTCTTTGCCTCCATATTCATGCCATTAATATCTAAAGTTGTTAAGCGGGGGTGTGTTAGAATACCTACCCAGAACGGTGATAGAGATAGCCACCCACGTGAACCGACAATGACATTTTCACCGAGTGATATGTATTCTAACACGGGCAACGTGATTTTTGGAGAGCCCCTGATGTAGGCAATGTTATTTCGGCCAAGATCTAGATGTTTCAAGGAAACACCCACCGACCCGTGTCTGAACAAGTCGGTTATGTTGAGCTGTGTTTCTTGATGATGCACTGAATGGATGGCGTAAAGTACAAGTGTATCGAAACGTGTGCTATTTATGCTTCCCAACACTCTGCCGTAGTCTTCGTAATTCAATACATCACGTTTGGAACCAATGTATCGAAACGAGAGCGATTGCAAAGCCTCTAGAGGTGTTAACATATTCGGGTGCATGTACTCGAGTTCGTCAAAATGTTCTATCTCCAGAGATCGCAATTTTGTCAATCCATTGAAAGAGTATTTTTCGAAGCGCTTGCATAATAATTTATCCATGACCAGAAAAGATATGTTTGTAATGCCTAGAAACATCTGTTCATCTAAAGTTGTAAGGCGGAGATTATGCAACGTCAATTTCCGGATGTTTGGCAGATAGGCAAACTTCAAATTCACTGGGATTCGTCGATTGAAACATGTTATTTTTACATGAGTCGCTCCAGCCGGAACTTCGTCTACTGTTCCGTTTACTATTTTGAATTGTAGATGGTCGACAAACGGTTTGCATTGCAGCACGAATGTATCGCCTTCCGTTTGACAGTTGTAGTTTTCTGGACACGACTCAGTTGCATTTGTGACCAACCAACAGAATATCAGCACCGCGACGGCAGCTGTCATCGCTTGGAAATATATAACGCACGTCGGTTTTAATTCTCACAAGGTAAGTCGAATAATCTACAATGCATAAAAACAATGTTATTGTTACACGTTTCCCAACAGAAAACTATGTAATATTTTAGGAGCATGCCACGTACCAAAAAATGTGCGACAATTAAACCTATCTAACTGATTCACTTGGCATAATCACTGGCAGCATTGCACTGTTATGACACAGCATGACTAGTGATAGTTTTAGGCATATTGTGTAATAACAACTGTCTTACTTTTATATGTTTTCATTACATTAATTACTCAGACATTCTCATTACTTATGTAAACATTCCCGTGATTTTTGGCCACTGCAATTTTTATTTGCAAGTAACGACATATTATATATTAAGTACTCTATCTGTCCAGGCATACGACATATGATTGAAAAGGGAAGCAGATTGCGAGAAAGAAATTTCACGCAACACTGTTTACCACATTGTTAACGAGAACTCAACACTAACAATAGGATTAGTTTACTCTAGTCCAAACACATGCAAAGAGAATGGTGTCAAACTACAACATGGAGATGAGTAATAGGGAATGAGTTATAATAGGTGCTACTAATATGAACACAAACTTTGGTATCAACCACTAGTCCAACCAATATTCTTTTGTGTGTATGTGTGTGCGTTCGTGCATGCGTTTGTGCGTGTGTGTAGGGGGTGCGTGCGTGCGTGCGTGCGTGCGTGTGTGCGTTCGTGCGAGCGCGTGCGTCCGTGTCCATGTGCGCGTGTGTGTGTGTGTGTGTGTGCGTTCGTGTGTGTGTGTGTGTGCGTGCGTGTGTGTGCGTGTGCGTGTGCGCGTGTGTGTGTGTCTGTGTGTGTGTGTGTGTCTGTGTGTGTGTGTGTGCGTGTGCGTGTGCGTGTGCGTGTGCGTGCGTGTGCGTGTGTTGTGTTACTTGTGTTGTTAATTAGCAGACATGTTGGTATGTCACACTGCGAAATGAATATTTATAAAACAAAATACCTTAGAAAATCAATTCATTTCCCTGTAAATGTTTAACTTTATCGGGAACTCATGTTACCACTTACTGTGAAACTGTGAAACGTTATAAAGGTTTCGGGAGCAGACATTTGATTCATCAGAAGATATGGTTTCTCGTAATTAATATGAATAAACATATATCACTTTTCAGTTGTGTATTTAGGGTGTATCGGGCCACACATTGAGTGTGCAAAGGATGCAGTCACGAGACATTTTGTCACACGACATTTCGTCACACGACATTAGGTCACATAATGCCACATTTCGACAAAGTTTTTATTTTAGCAATCACTAGAAAGATTCCAACCGCAGACCAAACTATTAAAAAAGACTTGGCATCTTATGTATTTTTAATGAGTGGTTGTGTATTTTGTTTGTGTACAAATATACACAAAGCCGTTGAGTCCAGGCAAGAGACAATTAATTACTTTCACTTGCTCAGTTTATATATTAACATGTCAAATATGAGTAAATTTATTTATGTTAAAAGATCCCGTAATGATAGCCACTATGTTCAGTGAATGAAGCATCAAAGAATATTGGGATATCCCTGTTATTTATGTTACATGACTGGTTTATGCTTAACAATAGTTACATAACAATATTTTCTACCACTTATTTAAAGCGACACGGTCTGCTCGTTGTTATTGTAAAATAGTTATAGCATAAACTATATATTCTAATATAATACTGGCCACCTAAATGAAGTAGAAGCAATTTTGAAACCAACACGATGTTTGCAAAACCAGACGTCGCTGGAAGAGACGGAGCTTTGAAATGTCAGCGGTTGTCACTTATAAACGACTTCCGTTGCAAATGACCAGTCCTCGAGCTCGCATATCACCCAGCACGGAACGGGTATAGCACGGCGACTAGCCTTCAGTCGTGCTCTGTATAATGATGTTTAGATCGTTCTCTGCTAAGATACTTCGGAACTAATTAGTAGATAATTTATGAACGGCCATTTCGTCGGCTAATGACAATAAAAAATAATAACCTGAAGATGAACAACCGAAAACGCATATCAACACTTGACACACGCCGTGCGAAAGTTGTTTAAGCACTAAAATAATAAACTGGATAAACAATTAACAAATATATGTGTATTTCGCTCAAAACTGTTTGTGATTTTCATAATACAATTGCGACCAAACGTCGCGCTCTGAAATATGTGACCAAATCCCGTGTGATCAAATGTCATGTCGTAGATCCACCAATTAAAAGAGTAGCTCACTATCCCTCCGTTAATCTCACCCTGAGAGGTGACTTCATCAGTTTTAATAATGCATTCATATGGTGTCTTCATCCGCAGCCCACCAAATGCTATTACGCACGTGCAAGTCAGTCACGGAAGATTGTGATTTGAGCTGAACGTTAACATTTACAGTTTCTGATTGACCAACATTCCAGCGCCGTATCTACACAAAACTCGCTTATTATTTGCATTTGAATATATATATATATATATATTCATTATTTGATTTATTCAAGATAATATTATTATATACAAAATGTTATAAAATTGTAACGAACATTGCTGTAAAAGTCAATAACCAGATCCAGACACACGCATAGAAAACCAACTGTTTTATCGTGTATAAAACATTTCGATTTCTTGCACCGAAATATATAAGAAACCGGTTTCGTAAACCAAAAGTTGAACACCGCACAGTAAAAATCCACACCGAAGTCCATGCACAATA
>BSQZ01000011.1:1462500-1545000 GCA_033239005.1 Lamellibrachia satsuma
ATTTACTTATTATACACGTTTTGCCTCCTTTGCTTTTAAAAGTTTAGCTTAGCGCTGATATGAATGTGTTCATATTCAATGCAACCTTTGATGTACCCTAATATTGCCAACCGTTTCTCTTAATACATCCAGCTCACTATCAAACCCGATTGTTTCTGTTAAAGACATTGCCCTGTAGTAGACGTGGAACACTTCGTTTATCCTCCCTGTGCTCTGTAACGATTATCACGTACTACACAACTAGATCCCCTCTTCTGACGCAGAAACTCCGGTAACTTATTCTTACATAATTAGCTTCCGTTACGTTGAACAAAAGAGCTACGTCGTAATCCTCTTCCATCACAGTTTTATTTCGAAAGTCAGAATACATTATATGTTATACAGAGTTACCCCGCATCACATCCCTTTTAGCACCGGATACTAATTGTGGGTGGCTAAATTAAATTGATCGAGCCGGTCAAGAGATAAGTGAGTGACATTAAATTGTTCAGAGCAGTCAAATATACATTTACCTGACCACCACCTTACAAGATTACACTATATTTAAAAATAGTGAACAATGTTGACATCCAAAGCAAAACAAACAGATAGCAGGTTAACAAGGAAGCCATTACATTAGAGAGATTAATTTTGGATAAATATGAGATATTTGTCAAATTTAGATACAGACGAGTGCCAAACTTATTCCAGAAATGGTATACCTTTGTTATGAAATGAATACGGAGTGTGGCTCAACATCACTAGACGAAGTGATTAAGAGGATATCAAATAATGTTTATTAAGATATTGTATGGTTATGAAAATATTAATAGAATTACATTTGTTCGCTTAAGTAAGATAGAAGAACTAGAGGACATGAAATTATATTAACCTGTGAAAAAACGGTGTAAACACTGTAAACGCGTCGACTGTATCGTTGCTTTGGACCGAAATGTTGTTTAGTCTTGTTAAAGCACGTTCTTTTAGCGTTTATCATAACTGAAGTGTGGACCATTGGATACAGTGATACAATGAGTCCGTACCATATGAAGAACAATGTAAAGTTCGTGTGTTTCTACAACTTGGAAAAAGTACTTAAGATGTCAGGAAATTTAAATCAGAATTGGAGACTAGATGTCTATAATGTTGAGGACATGTTTTAGTATTTCAATAGTTAGAAGAACAAGAAGGCAATACATAACGGTTGTAAAATGGGTGTGCAGATTGAATACACAAAAATACAAATTCTCACAGAGAACGGGATACGTCGGATGAGATTCCCTGCTGGTGGTAATTGCTACTAGCGTTATTATTAAATGCCGTTTGTTCAAAAACAGCAATATTCTTATTAATTATATTGCTAATATATGTGCATGAAATGTTTATTTTATATATATATATATATATATATATATATATATATATATATATATATATATATATATATATATATATATATATATATATATATATATATATATATATATATATATATATATATATATATATATATATATATATATATATATGCTCCTCGTACTGCTTGCAGTAAGAGGAGCATTTCCAAAAAGGTAGACCAGAGATTGGGTATTCTATGTAGATGAAGAGTCTGCAAAGGATACAATAATTGTACGACAAATTCAAATAGTGTCTCTGCCTATTTTAATCTGTGACTTCGTCATTTTAATAATAAATTCATCTTCATAAATGTATTCACCCGTCGCCCCACCACACGACGCTTCAATTTGAAAAGACAATCATGCCTTTGGAGCTGAACAATTCATCATTGACTTTCAAGCACATATTTGTACAATACTCGCTTATCAAGTTGCGTTTCAAAAAAGATATTTATTCAATATAATATTACATACAAAAAGACAGTAACAAATACTAATTATATTTATTTATTTATTTTGCAATCATGAGATTGAATAAAAGCACAGGTACACAATATACATTTGTTAAAATTATATGCGTACGGTTTAGGTTAGAACATAGTTTGAAGGAAAAAATACGCACCGAAATTCAAGCACGATATCGTGGCGGTGACAGGAAGATAACACTAAGCCACTTTGCCAGCGAACTATTGTAAGAACTAAGCGTGATGTATCATGTGTACAGTGTACTTGTGTTCACTGACTGTCAGCGAGAACAGGTCAAGTGTGTTCACGAGACACAGTTTTCTTGACAGGTCGAGTGTAGGGTTGCCAAAAATAGTACACGTTTCTCAATCTCAGTAACGTCAACAATATATCAGAAACCAAGGACGTGTTTGTTTGTTCTTGTCTTGCAATATTGCAAGGTAACAGTGACCTGGCATCTATGAATCTGAACTAAAAGTTTAGATTAAAGTTGACCAGTTGGCTGATGACCAGACAGACGTAGCCGAAACATCAGTTTGAACACGACCCTTTGGTTAAGAAGCCAAACCCCACGCATGCGTGTTTCATAGTTGGATTGAAGACGGCATGTTTTCACAACGCACGCGTACTTGTAGACCGGGGTTTGTTGGCGTAAGGGATGTATACATTAGTTATGTGTGTGAAAGGGTAATTTAAGGGAACGGCAGGTTGTCTGATTTCCAACTACGGTGTTGGAGAGGATTTGTAACTATTAGTTTAAAAGACCCGGATTTTTAGTAAGGAGGGTTAGTCCAGGGGACATTGAAACGGAAATGATGTAACGATGAACGCTGGCCACGATCCAGCCAGTTTGTGTGTGTTTTGACTATAACCAGCAACGTTTGTGAAATTCGCAGTTGAAACTTCAATGTTGTTTTCCTGACGCTATATCGTGATTGTACGTTGTTTGAACTGGCTGCTGACTAAAATCTCCAATGAGATAACTGGACATGTGTATTCGGATAAATAAATAAATAAATAAATAAATATATATATATATATATATATATATATATATATATATATATATATATATATATATATATATATATATATATATATATATATATATATATATATATATATATATATATATATATATATATATATATATTCTTCAAACGTATGGCATCCCAGAGAAGATCGTCAAAGCCACACAGATAATGCATGAAAGCACCACTGCAGTCATATTAACTCCCGAAGGAGAAACTACCAATTTCAAGATCAACACAGTTCTCCAAGATCTTCTCGCTCCATAGTTGTTTATCATTGTCTTGGTCTACGGTCTAACATTTGCGATTGATGACAGAGAATAATTAATTCTCAACAGACGCCGAAGCATCAAATATTGAGCCTGCCGTCTCTCTGATCTGGGTTATGCTGATGACACCACTCAGTTCGCCGACACGATAAAATATGCAGAATTTTAACTTGATAAGGTAGAAAGTACTGCCAAATCTACTGGACTATTTCTCAATCCAATGCATATCATCCCACCTGCTAATGATAGTGTACACTCGTCAGATGGGGGTCAAATTGAGAAAGTAGAGGATCCTACATAAACTCACAACATGACATCCATTGTAGAAAAGCCCATGCATTGGCAGCAATTCACCCCCTTGACAAAGTTTGGAGAGCGCCCATCTGTAGACTCGCGAAACTTTTTTCAGGACGACGGTGGAACCGATCTTGCTATATGGATGCGATTCATGGTCGCTAACACAAATTGTAGAAAATGCACTAGATGGCACCTACAAAAGAATGCTGCGGAAAACCCTAAAAAGTGTCATTGCGCAATCACATGACCAACCAAAAGCTGTATGGCTCCCTCCCACGGATCACCACCATCGTGAGACAACGGCGTCTTCGTCTGGCAGGTCATGTGATGCGTCATAACGAAGCAGCCAACAAAGTCCAGCTCTGGAAACTCGATGGCCCTCGGAGAAGAGGTCGACCAACAACAGCTCTGCAACATATCACAGAGAAACACCCGAAACTCAGCGGCACAAATTTACTAACTGCAATGAAGATCCAAAACTACTGGTAGGATATCATCAGGTCACCACGTTAATGGACGATAAAAGAAGAAGAAGATATGGTTGGTGTACAGAACGCGCTATATAACAACGTACTTTTCTTAGCCTCCGTTGTGTGGTGTGACTAAGAGTTTTGAGCACGAACACCTCATCTCGCAAGCCCCAATTAATGTGGACATTCACTAAAAACGTTCTACAAATGTTCTGCGCTTTACGCAAATTAATAAGCGAGTCTTGTGCAGATATTGCGATTGAAGGTATATTAATGAGTTCAGCTTACAGCTGTAACTGTTCAACTCCAATGGCATTGTTCATATACTGTCTTACACATGCGTAGTGCGGTGCATGAATTCATTCACTTCGTCCAGATACATATGGTTTTGACAGCTGTGAGATGGCAGAAGCAGAAGCCAGGATGGTGGAAGCAATGCATGAAATAACAACAGGTAGAGTAATGGTTGGACCTGGGATGTTGGGATGCGAGTTTTATGTTAATAACGGCGTGAGGTAAGGAAGTTCACTTAGTCCTTTATATTTCATCATGGTAAGGGAATTAATTACCAGAAACCTCAGCACGAAGGATGTTCTCACGGTTCTCACGGTCAGACTGCGTTAAGAGTGATTTAAGAAAGGCGGACGAAGTTGAAAGTAGACGGGAAGACTACCAGTAGAGAGCAGTAGCAGTAGAAAAGATTCAAAGCAGTTAATTTACCATCTAAGCATTAGTAAAGAGAAAGATTAGAACATGCTTAAAAGTCGAGTCCTATGGATTATGATAAGCATGTACCAGCAGTGTCTTGACAAACATTCTTTCATACATCCTATCGTAATTACACTGGTTATGATAAAAGCAAGTATATATTAACACATAGACCTTGCGTTATTTGGCACCCCCCACCCCATCTGCGCTCGACAATGACTCAAGTAGCAAATCGGATAAACACGTCCACACAGTCTGCAGTGTATGTGACATCGTTTCGGGCAAAGTGCGTTGACTAAAATATGACTTCAGCTAACCTTGCATTAAGCCTCTACTGTGCGTTTCAGTAGTGTCTCGGCAAGTGTCGTTTCGTAACTGCTGTGTAGGCCTATATAATACACCATGTTAAGTGGGTGACATAAGCAAGTAAATAAGGTCTGCATACCAAAACCATGCCTCGTCGAAAGTAGGGAAAACTGGAGTGCAACTGAGGCAGGTACTTAAACGAGGAGCAACGTTAGTGTAGTTCTCTGTCTATCTGCTGTGCACCCCTCTACTACGTGTGTGCACGCCAGGGTTTCAACGTCCAGTGCGAGAATATTAAATCGAGCATCGTTATCTACAGTAAATTAAAGAAACTGTTTGATAGACTACATTGCTAAGCATAAGTAAATTAATACGAGATCGGAGGCCATATCAAAACAAGGACATAAATTAGAAAGAATACAGAGGAGAACAACTAGACTGATTCCAGACATGAGAGATCTCAGTTGTGAAACATGCCTAAGAGAATGTGGTTTAACAATACTAGAAACATGGACACTAAGAGGAAATCATATAAGTTTCCAAGGTATTAAATGGTTACGAACATATTGATTGTAGTATTGTTTCATAACTTACGGAAGATAACAGAACAAGAAGACACGAAGTAGTGTTAGTGAAGGAACAGGGTAGACCATATATAAAAAAGTACAGAAATACCACAGAGGAAAATAAATGCATGGAAAAATATTCGACTGATTGTATAAATGCAAGCAGCGTAAATATGTTTATAACGAAATTGATCAATGTAGTTCTCAGAGTTACACAGATGTGCACAACTGGCGCCTGGGTAAACTGTTGGCTTCCTTGTCCACCTTGTTCACTTGCCATCTTGGATTGTTTGCTTTGGGTGGCAATCTTGATAAACAATTTTAACATGTTAAAGTTATGCATTGATTCTTTTTTAACAAAAACGCTTATGGAAAACACGTTCACGAACGGAACAATTCATTATAGAATGCATTACTGGTAATTGTGGTGTTAATAATTATTAGGATGTTGGCGATCTGCCCTTTCTACAATATATTCGGTAAATGTAAATGTAAGGTAAATGTAACGTACACAACGATTGCCAAGCTATTCTATTCCATGCGTGATGTATGTACAATGGCGTCATAACCAGACAAATAAGTATTATGTTAACTAACATTTATGTGTATAGGATTCCACAATGAATGTTTGCTTCGTCTTCGCAATCTAAGGCACGTTTGCTGTGTACGACTAGAAAGACAATTATTTTTTAGTCAGCCAGTATTTAAATGGTGCAGAATTACGAGTATCAGTCAGCGCAGACAAAACCGCGGGTGTGTCCGTAAATGAACAACTTCTGTGCACCAAGCGACGAATTTATCGAAGGATTTAATTTGTTTTAAATTATTTGGTAAATAACTTACACGAAACATGTTAAAATTTCCCTTGGGAAATGTGCATGATGGTGTTTCATTTATATTGTGTAGATGATTAGACGGACCCAGAAAGTAGTAACCCAAGAGGGTTAGATGTACCGTAAGCGATGACAATGGCTGTTGCGCTACTGATATTCTGTCGATTGTTCAGAAATGCAACCGAGTCATTTCCGGACGACTACATCTGTTAGATGGGCCGGGAGACTTTCGTGCTGCGATGCAAACCGTTTCCCGATCATATAGGATTCAAGGTACTGAATGGAACAATAGAGTAAGTTCCGAGCAGCGCGACTCATTTAAAAATAACGTGTTTCTTTCGACGAATCCTTGCGAAATTGAAGTTTCGCCATCTGCCCAATATCCGGAAACGGACGATGCATAATCTGCGCTTTGAAACTTGGAAAGAAGGCATGTTTCTTATATTTCGTGTGTTTTCCGCAGCTCGATACCCCGTCGGCTCCCGGTGTATTTGTGTTTACAATGAAATGGGGACACGCTTATGCAGACCTTTCTCTGTTTGTATAAATACACCAACTACTTGGTAGGTTGGTAACGGGCAATTCAATTTTATTACCCAACAAGGATTGCCGTTGTGCACACAATAATAGTGACTAAGTCTGCCACAAATTGTGCACAGCCTGGTATTAAGCTGATGTGTATGACCAATTAGTAAACAATACCAGATAAGATTTAACATTAGTGATATTTTCTACTGTAGCTAGCAACTGCCGAAGACAGTCTTTACCAAAAAACCCTTGCTGCTCTTAAACAAAGTGACAGCATACAAAGAGGGAAAAAATACCTATGTGCAGACAAGCATACATAATTATATGTACATAGTGCTAGCTAGAGTATTTACAATGATATACACAAAAGTGGGGGAATAAACCCCCCGGCCCCACCTGTGTGCAGGTGGTGGCCCAACCCCCACTAAAGGGCTGCACAACATTTGGCCGGAGCCACAGTAGATACTATTTAGTTGTGTTCAATACACAATTGTGAAATATTGGCACTTGCTGTGACCATTTTCTACCACACGCAACATGATGAAAGGTATATTAGTCTACGGCTAATATCACATTTTGTCTCGTACCCAGAAAAACTGGTGTGTGTGTTGCACAAATATGTGAAGTCTGGCTGACATAGCTGGCCGGGTTCGTGTAGGGTTGTATCGCAACATGACTGACCCTCCACAGACAGAAGGGTAAGTCGCCTCACGACCATCCCTCTGCCAATAGAGGGCCAACTGACATCGAAACCATGCTTCCACCAACAGAGGGGAGAAGTCGCCTCACGACCACCCCTCTGTTGACGGTGTAGCTCACTCTCACGATGGCGGTCTGCTTCACTGTCATTGTTTTGTTACTGCTCGTCGGTGTAGGTTTTACTGGGCGAGGGGTCATCACGGCTAGGTACTCGCGTCAAGGGCCGATGTAGGCTCGTCGGTGTAGACATGAAACACCAACACACTTTACGCAGATGGTTTGCTAGAGATTGATACAACCCGGATATAATTCTGGTAAGAATTGGAATGCCAGCGCCCCATGGCTTTAATTTGTTCAGAGGAGAAACCTGACTTAGCTGCCCATGTAGAAGTGCAGGGGGGGTTACCTAGAGGTGTCTCAAGCAGAACAAGAGGCCACTAGCACAGATAAAACCAATATCAAATCATCCGAAAAACATCTCTGAAAAGGTTATAGATGCGTATGTTTAAATGCAATGAGCATAGTAAATAAGAAAAACGAATTAAACATTATGGTAGAAGATATTGACCCTCACATAATTGGTATAACTGAATCATGGGCCAACATAGATATAACAGATGCTGAATTAGGACTGACAGGATACGTAATGTTTAGGGAAGATCGAATAGGAAGAAGGGGCGGGGGAGTTATTTTATATGTTAAAGAATCTATTCAGGCTTATGAAATAAAACTAGAAAGGGAAGCAGATTGCGATGAAGCTGTTTGGTGCAAAATTTTTTCAAGAAATTCAAAATTAACTATTGGATTAGTTTACCGAAGTCCAAACATAAACGAAGAGGACAACACAAAAATAAAAAACGCTATAAAGGAAGTTAGTAAAGGGGAATGTATCATAATGGGAGATTTTAACCATGGACACATACAATGGAATTCTCTAGAGAGAGGGATTGAGGATCAACAATTTCTATGTTTAATCCAGGATAGCTTTCTTACTCAGCACGTACTAGAACCAACCAGGGGAGAAAATGTATTAGATATAGTTTTGTCATCACAAAAAGAATTAGTGGACAATGTAAAAATATTTGAACCATTGGGTAATAGTGACTATAATCAAATACATTTTGACATCAATGTAAAACCAGAAAGTAAAAATAAGAAAACGTATAAGAGAAACTTCCACAAAGGTAACTACAAAGATATGAGAAAATACTTAGCAAAGCTAGATTGGAATAATATGCTGATGAATAAGACCGCAATTGAATGTTGGAATATTCTAAAATATGAAATTGAGAGTATCATTGATAAATGTGTTCCCTTCCAAAACCAAGGAAAACGGTGTAGAAAGAAACACTTGTCAAAAGAGGCAATTAGAAAAATAATGCTAAAACAAACTATGTGGAGGGTTTATAGGCGTACCAGAAAGGAAGAAGACTATGCAAAATACAAAGAGGTCCTTAATGCAGCTACAACTGAAATCAGACAATCTAGAAGAAGCTATGAGCAAAAACTGTAACATAAAAAATGACAGCAATAATTTTTTATGCATATGTCAGGAGTAAACAAAACGTACAAGACAAGGTTGGACCTCTAGAAGACAGTG
Source organism: Lamellibrachia satsuma (assembly GCA_033239005.1). Classification (NCBI taxonomy): domain Eukaryota; kingdom Metazoa; phylum Annelida; class Polychaeta; order Sabellida; family Siboglinidae; genus Lamellibrachia; species Lamellibrachia satsuma. The sequence goes on from BSQZ01000011.1 coordinate 1,471,649, forward strand.
CTGGAAATATAATATCACAGGGGTTTTTAATGGCGGAAGACCTAAATGGTTACTTCAGTTCAGTGTTTACCAAAGAAGATATTAGTTCATTACCAGTTGCTGATGCTAAATTTCAGGGGGCTAAATCTTACTATTTAGGGCCGTTAGTTGTAACTCCAAAATTGGTAGCTAAGAAAATAAAGGCAATGAAGGATAACGAATCACCGGGAGTGGATGGGATTCCTCCAAAATTACTACTGGAAACAGTAGATCAAATCAGTATACCACTTGCAAGAGTATTCAACTTGTCATTAAAAGAGGGAGTTGTTCCGTTTGAATGGAAAGAAGCAAACATCATACCATTATTTAAAAAGGGTTCGAGAAATAAGTGAGAGAATTACAGACCAGTGAGTTTAACGTCAGTGATTTGTAAATTATTAGAAAGGTTAATTAAAGACAAAACGATCTAGACAGATTAGTGAAATGGTCTGAGAAATGGCAGATGCTGTTCAATTTTGGGAAATGTAAATGCCTACATACAGGACATGGGAACTTGAATGTAAACTATAAAATGGGAGATACTGTTCTGGGTACTTCTGTAAAAGAAAAGGACTTAGGAGTTACAATAAGCGCTGATATGAAAGTTTCAGAGCAGTGTGATATTGCAGCTTCAAAGGGTAATCAAATTCTTGAATTGATTAGAAGAAACATAACATACAAGGGAAAAAAGTTAATTATACCTCTTTATAAAGCAATAGTTAAACCTCATTTAGAATACTGTATACAAGCATGGAGACCATGTCGTAAGAATGATATAGATACGCTTGAACGCATACAAAGGAGAGCAACTAAAATGATTCCAGAACCTGGAGACCTTAGTTATGAAGAACGCCTGAAAGAATGTGGTTTAACAACTCTAGAGACAAGAAGGTTAAGAGGAGATCAGATTGAAGTTTTTAAGATATTGAATGGGTATGAAAATATTGATAGAAGTATGTTTTTTTCACTCAAGAAGGATAGCAGAACTAGAGGACATGAGGTAAAATTAGTAAAGGATCAATGCAGATTGGACATCAGGAAGCACTCTTTCGCACAGAGGACAATAAATGAATGGAACAAATTGTCTACAGATTGTGTAACTGCTAGCAGCGTGAATATGTTTAAAAACAAGGTTGACACATATCTCAGGAGGGCGGGTTATAAGTAGGTGAACATTGTTGGACTCTCGATAAGCCAATGGCTTCCTTGTCCACTTGCCATCTGGTCCTTTGGCTTGGATGGCAAATCTTGTTAAATCTTGTTAAATGTAGCTGCTCCTATTCTGAAACAGTGTGGCGAGATTTTCTTGCTTGTTAATTCTGTGTTAGCGATGATTGCTTTAAGATATTTTGCAAAAGCAGTTTTCTGAACTGGAAGTTTATTGGCACAGCGGAAAAGAGGGCCCTGATCCTGTCCCCTGAGCTTGATGTAGTCTACCATCCTACGGTAAGGGCAAGCTGCTTTGCCTGTGGGGAGAACGTCCAGGGTGAAGGGGCGGCCAGCACTGTGCTTGTATGACAGGAAAACCAAACGTAGTTTAGAGGGTTTAATGCGACATTGGGACACAGAATGATTGTGTGGGCCGTTGCCTCACCTATCCTTAGGAACCCAAAGAACATTAGACTAAACATAGCACGGAGCAAGATTACTGTGTAGGATGAGCATCGGGACGTAGGAACTGACTTAATGGACAGATCTCGGGTGGACAAAGGCTGGCGTTGGTCTACGTGAGGACATGCATGGGCTACTCCCTTGAATGTTTTTGCAACTAAATAGTCATTTGTAGGGTAAGGGTATCGACACGCCTTGTGACGTTCCGAGATGGCGGACAGGAAAGTCTTAATGGTATTGGGAGCTTTTCCTTCGTTCTTAAGGTGTTGGACAAAGGTGATTACAGTGTTTGGGGAGGCGGGCATGTAGCGCCTTTTCCTATCCAGTTTCTGAACAAATGTTCAGTACGATTGGTAGGAGTTCTTTGATAGAAATATGTTTGGAATCCCAGGAAGAGGGAAACTGACCCTGTAACCATGAAGCCCCCACGACAGCCCCATACGCGAAACCACTTGCATCTGTTGTGAGACGCAACACATCTGATGACCTCCATGTGGTTGGTAAGAAAGAAAACTGACCATTAAAGGAGTGTAGGAATTCAAGCCAGGCAGACATGTCCCTGCGTGCCTCGATAGTTATGCGGATGCGATGATTGGCTCTTGTCTTGCCTCTAGTCAGATCAATGAGGCGTCGCAGGAAAGCGCGACCAGGGGCTATGGCTCGGCAAGCAAAATTCAGTGACCCAATCAGGGACTGCATTTCTTTCAGATTGGTTTTCTTTTTCTTGGCTAGGTTTATGAGTTTTTGACGAAGCGATGCCACCATGTCTGGAGGCAAGGCAAGTGTTTGATTCACTGTGTCAACTTCGATGCCATGGAGTGTTACTGTTGTTGAAGGGAACATTGTTTTATACTGTTTGATGGGTAGGTTAACCATACTGCTGAGGTGGAAAAAACGAGACAGGCTGTAAATGACAATCTGGTAGTGTTTTACCGAAGAAAATGAAATCATCGAGGATATGGCTCATGTGGGAAATGTGAAACTTGTGTTGGCAGATCCACTGCAGTGCCTGTGACAGGAGCTCAAATGTTCGGCATGCGTGACTCACGCCCATGGGGAGACACAAATCGAAATAGTTTTGTCCTTGAAACTTGAAACCTAACAGTCTATAATCGAGAGGTGAGACCGGAATTATGCGGAAAGCATCTTGCAAGTCGGCTTTGGCGATATAAGCTCCTTTGCTAAGGGACACGAGCTGTTCAACGCAATGATCTAGCATTTGGAAAGTAACCGCAGTGAATTCGGGCAGAGTGTGAGAGTTAACCGAATTGGTTTTGGGAAAGCTAAGGTCGTGAATAAGTTCTTGCACAAGGAACACCCGTGTGTGTAGTTGCAATCCCGCTTAGAACATCTACCATTGTTGAAGTTATAGCAGAAGCGCGAGGAGTGGGGACGTATGCTTTTGGTGACGTAGTCACGAAAGGGTTGGGATGTATATATCATATTTGTTTCTATGACATATAACCTGGAATCGCTTCGATAATAAAATGTCCAGTGGCTTAACTAAATTAAGAGTACTGTCATTAGAAAATATTGAAGAACTAGAGTACATGCACCCGGATATTCTAAAACCTCTAGTGTCATTGGAATCATTCACGTCTCGATACGCTTGTTCCAAACGCGATATTATATACTACGAGAACTACACACATGCATTGGGAGGACAAGACACCACTAGTTTACATGAACTCACATTGTACGCCATTCATTCACCGCTTCATTGAGAAACCCAACTCAATATAACCGAACTCTTAGGCCGTGTTCACATGCAACTTTAATCCGCATTAGGATGCGAATCCCAATTCGGGTAGCGCAGTGTGAACACCCTTAATCCGCATTAAGCTACCCGAATTCTAATGCGTAAAAACAGGTGAATTAGGATGCGGATTAGCCAGTGTGAACGCTCCGTTTGCCTTGATTCGGCGATGGCGGCGCTGCTGCATGACAGAGGGACGTAGTCTCGCGATGTATGAGTGCACATGACCCGCACACCACGCCCTCTAGTGCATTAAACCGGTTGGCGGTTTAATTCGGCTTAACTCGGTGTATGTGAACATAGCTGAATTAGTTGATCCGCATCGTAATTCGGCTAAAATTAGATGTGAACATGGCCTTAGACACAGTTCGGTGGGTGTTTCTTTGAAATAACAAACCATTGGCTATACGATTGGCTCTCCAATTACCACATTGCCTGTATTAGAGCACATTATATCTCACTGGAAACATCATTGTCCCTCGTTGTCATTCGGGTATCTTTCGCAGTTCTAGGTAGAGATGTTAACACACCCACAGCTAAACACTTCAAGTGTTGATGACATGACATGTGGCGCGTCAAAGACTAGTGATATTCACCAGCGCCTGACTGTCTGTGTGGAAGAGTCGTATCAAAGTGTTGTCATCAGCCGTACAAAACGTGTCCTTTGTGTTGACAAACTTCACGCGGGTTGTGTGTATCCACGTAACAAAGTCGATGTTGTAGCAATAACAGTGAAGCGGGTTTCCACTGATGTCCACATGAATATTTCCCTCGGTCGCCACTTCATCAAGTTGTGAGCGCGTAACCAGGGAGAGGGTGTGCAGTTTATTTCAGCTCAGATTTGGGAAGCTCAATTCTTTCAGCGTCTGTAGTTCAACATGAAACTCTTTTAACCGATTTCCATATAGGTTTAGATGTTGTAACTCTTGCAAGTTTGAGAATGACTGTCTCGGTATTTCGCTAAGCCCACATCTATCCAGATCTAAAACTCGCAGTTTACTGTTATTGCTGAACATATGATTTCCAGTATATTTTGCAACTATGTCACCTATGTTATTTTTCCCAGCAACAAAACGGTCAAATTTGGCATTCTGCTAAATTCATCTATGAAAACAGAATGAATATTCTGCAAATTGAAATACTTCACAGCACGAAATTCACCGACCGAAAACGTAATACAATGCCTTCGATTTGAAATTAGAGGCATCAATATATTTCAAATAATTGCCACCACGAAATACAAAACTAAAAACGTATTGTATGTGGCTGGAACTAGAACAGGATAATTGTCTAGATACTTTCAACTATTCCAGATAATAACGACCTGGCTAAAAGATAAGGTTTCTAGTATTGGGCTAACTAGAAGACGAAATTCGTCAACGCTAGTGCGATATAACTATCCTGAATGTGACGTGAGGGAGCATAACGATTTTGTTGAAACTTCTGTTGCATGGCTTTTTATCGTATTTATTTGGAAAGTTTTCATGCGTCAATTTGAAAGTAGGAGCAACCACGTCGTCATAACTACATAAATACAACATAAAAACTGGGGCAATTACCTTGAACAATTATTTAATTAAATTACAATTGAATCCGAAATTATCCAATTACATTAAATTAATCTCATGTATTAAATTTAATTAACCTATCAAATTATTTAATTGAATTAATAATTAAATTCTGTGTTAGTAAAATTGCTGATTAAATGTGACTGTTTTTGCAAATTTGAACACTTGATGCAAATCATCATTGAAATAATATATGCTAATTATTATTGTTTACAAATGTAATAATAATCTACAAAGCATAGGTAGACAGTTAAGGCAGTTCTAAAATCACATATACATGCTAAGGTCATGATGACACAGTGTTCTTTGACATTATTGAGTTACGTTACTTATCACATTTGAGGAACGTTGTTATATGCAATCAATTATGAACAATATTGTTGTATTTCAACAGAAATGTGTGTGTTTTGTAAAACTTGATGTAAGAGAATTGCTCATACACTATCTGTGTATCTAGACTTTTGTTCGGCATCATCTTAATAGCCTCCATGTCAGTAGCTACCGTCCCAGTAGCCCTCCCAGGTGTCAGAGTTGAGTGCCAGTAGCTACCGTCCAAGTAGCCCTCCCAGGTGTCAGAGTTGAGTGCCAGTAGCTACCGTCCCAGTAGCCCTCCCAAGTGTCACAGTTGAGTGTCAGTAGCTACTGTCCCAGTAGCCCTCCCATGTGTCAGAGTTGAGTGCCAGTACCTACCGTCCCAGTAGCCCTCCCAGGTGTCAGAGTTGAATGTCAGTAGCTACTGTCCCAGTAGCCCTCCCAGGTGTCAGAGTTGAGTGCCAGTAGCAACCGTCCCAGTAGCTCTCCCAGATGTCAGAGTTGAGTGCCAGTAGCTACAGCCCCAGTAGCCCTCCCAGGTGTCAGAGTTGAGTGCCAGTAGCCCCCAGGTCGGTATACTATTGATAGAGCATACACATTATGGTTGTGCACTGGACCGTGTGCCTTGTTGTGCACTGGACCGTGTGCCTCGTTGTGCACTGTACCGTGTGCCTTGTTGTGTACTGGACCGTGTGCCTCGTTGTGCACTGGACCGTGAGCCTCGTTGTGCACTGTACCGTGTGCATCGTTGTACACTGGGCCGTGAGCCTCGTTGTGCACTGTACCGTGTGTCTTGTTGTGTACTGGACCGTGTGCCTCGTTGTGCACTGGACGGTGAGCCTCGTTGTGCACTGGACCGTGTGCCTCGTTGTGTACTGGACCGTGTGCCTCGTTGTGCACTGGACCGTGAGCCTCGTTGTGCACTGGACCGTGTGCCTCGTTGTGTACTGGACCGTGTGCCTCGTTGTGCACTGTATCGTGAGCCTCGTTGTGCACTGGACCGTGTGCCTCGTTGTGTACTGGACCGTGTATCGTCGTGCACTGGACCACCGGGAAGAAGACAAGAAGGACATTGGTGGAATCATCATAATCATCTGTACATATCGTGCATCGTGCATACATACATGCATGCATACATACATACGTATACATACATATATACATACATACATACATACATACATACATACATACATACATACACATACATACGTATACACGTACACACGTACATACGTACATTCGTGCACACGTGCACGCACACCCGCACGCACGCACACATGCGAACATACCCATGCACGCACGTTCGCACGCACAGTTTCTATCTCTCTCTCTCTCTCTCTCTCTCTCTCTCTCTCTCTCTCTCTCTCTCTCTCTCTCTCTCTCTCACTCACACACACACACACACACACACACACACACACACACACACACACACACACACACACACACACACACACACACACACACACACACACACACACACACACTCACACTTACACACGGCCACTCACTGTTCAACAGCTCGGTTTGCAGACATACAATTACCGCTGTCCTCTCGGTAAATATATCATGCTGCCACGGGCACATTCAATGACATCACCCACCTTCGCGAGCCAAGTGTAGGTATTTCCGACGTCAAACATATTTGCCTACATGTATCCGATCTAGACTATTCCGATATATTTACGTCAGCAATTCTAGTCGTATATGATTCATCGCGTTGTTTGATCAAGACATGTCAACACTAAGTGTAAATATAAACATGAAATAATAAAATATTAAAACGGCCCTGTACATGATTTGCCCTACAAAACATTGACTGTGTAGTCAACCGCTCTTGCAGTGGCTGCCTTTTCTCCAGTGCAACGCCGGGTAACTCGGCTAGAATTGTATAAATCAGTCCAGAAGTGAATATCAGTCGAAACAGAGTGACATTATAGTGTAGCGTCCATGAATCCAACTAAATCCAATCACATTTTCCAAACAGGAGTTCCAGTATAGATACCTTAGTTAAGGATCTGAATGTTCCTAGTAAGTAAATTATACAAGTATGTGTGCGTGTTTGTGTGCGTTTGTGCGCGCGCGTGCGTGTGTGTGGGTGCATGTGTGTGTGTGCGTGTGTGTGTGTGTGTGTGTGTGTGTGTGTGTGTGTGTGTGTGTGTGCGTGTGTGTGTGTGTGTGTGTGTGTGTGTGTGTGTGTGTGTGTGTGTGTGTGTGTGTGTGTGTGTGTGTGTGTGTGTGTGTGTGTGTGTGTGTGTGTGTGTGTGTGTGTGTGTGCGTGTGTGTGTGTGTGTGAAGGGAGTGCAAGAGAGAGGTAGGAAGGAATTATGCAGCGATCAGGAAAGGATGGAGGGTGGTTGTCGGGTGGTATGGAGCGAGGGAATGAAGGATGAAGATAGGGATGATTGAATGGAGGGGTGGATGGAAATATAGGAGGGAGGGAGCGAGAGAAAGAGGAAATGAAACAGTTAGGCAGGGACAGACGAAGTGAGTGTGGCATGCAACGAGTGGACGTGGGTGGGTGGGTGGGAGGACGGGATGGAGGGTGAGGGGGATCGAGAGGGATCTCAGAGAAACGTGCCGTGAACTGTCGACGCCGTCACGCATCAATTGGTGCATCGCCATTCGACCCAAAAACCCTCACAAAAATGTTCTACCGAAAACAATAGTTTCTTAGAACAGTACATAACCTGGTGGATCATTTACTATCGACAATCGTCAAACATACTGCAAAAGCCTCGATTCGTGGTAGTGGATTCAAGGAGAAGGACTACCATGACATTGTCCTACGCACGCACAATCTGATCAGTTCAATCTGGTACAGCCCGGTCTGGCGACCATTTAGCCTACTATCCGTGGACATGCATGGCCAGGTCAGGCAACGTTCGGCTTGAACTATGACCTTTCTTCATCTGATTGCAAGGCCAGCTAATCAGGGCATACCGCCGTCGATTGTAGAGGAACCATAGTTGCATGGCAACCATCGCGATTTGCTACATCAAACTACTTTTTAATCATATCAATCTAAGATAGATAGCAGTAGAGTCGCTAACACTAGTACCTGGTGCCGGTGGTATATGCTTATGCTCAAATTGTACTGTATTGTATTGGACCTATCGGTTGAGGTTTGGCGTAAAGCCAGTATTACCTTAGTTCAAGAAAGATGAACAGATTCCATTTCCATGATTATGAATCGCATCTTGTATTTATGGTTTCCATGAATGGGCACTGTATAGTAACTGATTGCATTGCACAACATACCATGCTAATATCATCAACATACCATGCTAATATAATTGTATTTAATGTGCCACCAAAACCACGGATCGAGTGAGGGTTGTTTTTCAGATGGTTTCTCGTTTCTTTTCAACGCGTTCACATAGAGCTTGGCGTAATAATTCGGAGTTGACTTATGACGCGGTGTTGGCATACTTAAAGCATGTGTTAATAATAACCATATATTCATCGAACACAATGTAAATGCAATTATGTCGTTTACCACGCAAACACAATAACTTAAACATCCTATCGCTAGTTTAAGCACAAAGTCGAGGACCAACGATTGGTCAAGTTCGTGCTGCTTCAAGTAGTGCCACCTGTCGGTTGAGTAACTCCAATGAAAATAATTATAGGAGGATGAGGACAAACCATTGCACAGGGCAGGTATAAATTCACTTCTCTTGCTAGTTGGCTAACAAAATTCGATGACAAACTTCTCATAGCACACTATTCTGATGACCACGTGCGGTTAGTGTCAGTACAATTGACATAACGTAGCGGCGTGCACTGTCAGCAGGCAATGGTTAAGTTAACCCTCCGTCACCGCGTAAAAGTGAATTACTCACATGACCTGAATTAGCCTGCCAACTACTAGCTCTTGTTATCCCTTTCTCGCTACGCCCACGATAGTATCTGTGATAATGGCGTATGTAGTTATCTTCAATAGATCACCATGAAACAACTAAGTAGAACTAAATCGAACGTGGCCGTGCGAGCGTGTTGACAATCTACGGAAGACATTTGCGCCGCTTTCGACAACAAAAATTGACGGATCTGCTTTATAAACCACACTGGATTTCTTTATCAAGGTAGGTTTATTTGGCTAATCAATGATGTGGCCAGAGACCGGATACATAAAATGTCTTTACACGTTGTGCTTTAATACGGCTGATTGTGTCTGGCGATGCATAGTGTGTGTGTGTGTGTGCGTGCGTGCGTGCGTGCGTGCGTGCGTGCGTGCGTGCGTGCGTGTGTGTGTAATGGGATTTTTTTTCAAAAGCTTATGATGGGTTTATTAGTATAAACGCTCATGTAGTGACAATAAACTGAGCACACTGTCTTTGGCTACACGAACGGAACGTGATCAAATGACCGCTGAGAGAAACGTTCTTGTCGACAATAGTCGGAATCCGCTTCAGTACGCCTGCAACAACACTGCCCTTGTATCGTGGGTTCATACATCACCCGTGACGTTCCAGAACAAAGATAATAAGTTTAGTACAGATGGCAACAGCATATTACATTTCCTCTTTCATCTAAACAATGATGCGATGGAACATGCTTGTAATCCGAATCGATACAAGAACGACACGACGATAAACAATGACTATCAACGAACCCGATATAAGATCGACACAATTGGGCCCAATTATGAGCCAACTGCTAAAACCATAACGACAACCTCTATGTGACAATCTTACTACCAACATTGATTGTCATTGTTTTCATATCAGTGTCACTCTGTGTGACGTACAAGTATCGATGGAAATGTGCATATGTCTGGAATCGCTTCAAGAAATATGCTAGGTTGACTGCTGTTCAACTTGACGAAGTTACTTGCGAACGCGATGCGTTCATCTGTTACAACTCAAATGACAGCGGCTGGGTGAGTCACGACCTACTCGACCACTTAGATAGTAATGGTATATTGACCGTGATTCAACATCGCGACTTCCCGCCAGGCAGCGTACTTGAAGAGACGATCCGTGAGAGTATCGACAAGTCTAGTTTCATGTATGCATATGAGTTCTCGGTGACATTTTTCCAGGGATTTTTAGAGCTTTTTGCCGGAACAGCAAGTTTGCAAACTGTACGCGCCACAACACACTTCACTGATACATGGTAGACTCCGCCTTCCATTCAGTTGACATTTCAGTTTATACACATTCCCCCAAATGGCGCAGTAAATAATGCCGTCAGTCTCATATCGACACTGGACAGCTGGACGAGCGAAAAAGCCGTTTGTAATTGTTACGGTTGCCAAAACATCCCACGCCCACGCAATGCTCCGTAGTGCCTACCAAAGACACCGTCGCATCTCCCTGAGCGTGACCTACTTCATGGATGGCCAAATATGCCCTATATTACAAAAGCCCGTCTATAAATACACACACCAACAATAGTTCTCTACAGTCGTGACATGTTCACCGACTTGTCGAGAGTTCGAGCAACTGTCTCCGCGGCTGATTATATCTCGATGATCAAGTAAGTTCGTTTGCACAATAGTTTGCTTAATCAGGGTGCGACCTAGCAAATTTAACAAAGACCTGTTCACATGAATCGGTGTTCCTTGAACAACTTAGTGATTCAACACGCGGGCAGATAAACAGTTCTTATCCTTGTGGAACCCGACAACAAACTTGTTTCCAATGTGACAATAGTATAATTTTGTAATAGTGTATGTCTGAATGCATATGGTGACAACGCGCTAATTCTCCTGTGGTCTAAGGTTGCCACCACGTTTCAACTTAGTTATCTGTGTGTCCCAGAAACAAGCCTGTCCCTCTGGGTCTTCCGTCCACTGCAGGTACGACTTGCTTAAGATTCCTTCCAGTGTCCGCATCACCTGCGACGTGGGAAACTCGTGCAGGATGATCGGTACAATGACGTCACACCCCTGACTGATGATGCGGCTGCGGGCGAGATGCATCTCGAGGAGACACCAGTTGCTGGAGAGGAAGTCTGGCGACAAGACGAGCACGGTGAAACGAGACTTGTCGATACTCTCACGGATTGTCTCTTCAAGTATGCTCATAGGTTTCTCCTCAATATTGATCAGCATCACATACGCACTGGGATTCACCGAGAACACATAGAATGTATCATTTTCCTCCACAGCAGTGTCTTGTTTCTCAATGCTTCTAACAATCTGCTTTCCACGACCTCGCCCGCGGTTTCTGTCCATACCTCCGCGACCACGATGAGGCTTGCCACCAAACAGTGGCGTCACCTTGTGAATGCCTGGTGTGGAAACAGGCCGGGAAGTGTCCGATTTTTCCGCATTTCTCATATGTGTGTTTTTTATTTTTCTACAATCTCTTGCTGGGTGACCAATGCCATCGCAGTGTCAACAACAAAACGTCTGACTCGTCAAATATGCTTATAATCTCCTGCAACTTAGTTAGAGTCAGATTTTCCTCTCTGTATAATTTTCTCTTCAACATTTGGACTCGAATGAAATAGAGAACTCGGTCTCTTATTTGGTTAACTTTCTCTGCTCCATATTCACAGTGTTCAACCGTCTTCTTTAATCGTACGATAAAATTATTGATCATATCTCCCCCTTCCGGTGACGTAGAAGGAAATTCTGTCTTTCTTTAGGCACATTTTTCTTGACCTCGAAATACCTGTCAACTGCTTGGGCATATTTGTCATAGTAATTATCATCCCCACTGTCCGGTAGGGTCTGCCACCATTTATGTAACAGGTGACGACCCGTGCGAAGGAGTACTGCACGCTTCTGCTCGTTGTCGGTTAACCCCAAAGCAAAGACATATGTTTCGAATGACAATTTCCAGCTTGTTTATTGGTTGGCTAACCTCGAAATGTCAGTTGTACAGAATTCGAACGGAGGAATTCCCGCTAAGCCGCTAAGTTTGTAGTTACTTACGGCCGGCTGTCAGCAATATCAGTTCGACTTGTTGTTGGTGTACACGTGTGCTACGTTTTTAAAGAACATATTCCTACTTTGCTGTTTTTCATTATCGTCGACATAATGTAGTGTTTTGCGTGGACAGACCTTTAGACCAAACACACGTAATGTCACTTATGTAAACTACCCGCCCTGCTCCGAATACACGGAGCTCACAACGTATAATAGTGATTACCATTATGGCACTATACCAAAGGCATGATCAGTGTTTAACTTGTAACTGAGTAGACCACAGGTTGTGTCCTGGTTGATATCAGACCTACAGTCTGTTTCAATCTTCTTTGCCACGGAGAATACCCTCTCACTCTCTGCATTGCTGTTCGGGAGGCACATCAGTGGCAGCACAACAAGCACACACGGCGACAAACCGATGACTCCCGTTGCTGGTCTTCGACTTTGTTATGTCCCCCCAGAAGGAGTCGATTCTAGCCTCGCCTGGTTTGAAGGGTGGCAGCTCGGCTGATGGGCTCAGCTGGTAGTCGCGGAACTCATCCTCCTGGGTGGCCCGATCCATCAGTGAGAACCGTTTGGCGAGGTTGACTACTGAAAAAGTAAAGTCAATTGAAAATCTCAACTTTAAATTATCTCTTAAGAGAACCTGCAACAAAAATACATGTGCAAGCATATTCCTCTTTAACCTTTTGATACCTTGCAGGATGTAGCCACATGATCTGGTCCGTTTCGCCCTCTCAAAGACAGTTTTCCACCTATCCTGGTCTTCTACAATTTTCTCCAACTCTCTTCACACTGTCTCTTCTCCACAACTGCTACATATACGACTCGTACTCTCCTAGAAACATAACATTGACATATTAAGTATAGTGTATCTCTAAAAGTAAAATCTGAAAAGAAACAACATATTATTAAGACATTCATTTTCAACATTATCATCTTTTTAAATACCCGAAAAGCTTCTTTTCAGTCCAGATCTGTATGAGCCAGCAGCGTCGGAGCCTTCATTCCGATGGCGACATATTCATCTGCCAGCTGGTTGTCCAGACATGTGTCCACCTTTGTGAAATTATCATTGGACTCCTTGGCGATGACGACCGTCACGAACTTTCCCAAGAACGTCCCCAGGAGCCTCTTCATCTCTGGAACCAAGAAGCCAATGCGAGCTTAATCCGAATGCAACACAAAACTGAAAAACTATGCTATTTTTGAAAGAAATGGTGATGCAAGTCGGGAGAAGTTCCAGCCAGCTTCTTTACTCCAGCCACACAACACAGGTGACGCACGCACACAATCTACGTCACGCGATTCATTATCATCATCATCATAATCATTATCATCACCATTATCGTCATAAGCATCATCATCATTATCATCGTCACTAAGATCGCCACCTAATTGTCATCATCATCACAATCACAATCACTCTCATCATCACCCTCTGCATCGTCATTATTATTACATTACTGGTCGATTTATTACATTACCGGTCGAATATTACATTACCGGTCGACTTATCACATTACCGGTCGATTATTATAGTACCGTTCGATTATTACATTACTGGTTGTACCAATCGATCGGTAATGTAATAAATCGACCGGCAATGTAATAATCTACCAGTAATATAATAAAAAACGATGAAGATGATAATGATGACGATAATTATAAAGACGATAAATGGTAATGATGATGATGAATAGGAGGAGAAAGATGAAGTTAGTTAACGATATATCTTAGCGCTAACTTGGAGGTTATATGAACGGCATTCCATTTGTCCTCCCAGAAAACATGCTGTTCACTTGTTCTGAGATTCCTATGTTAATCATACGTTTGTAAACGTCGAGTGGATGTCAGCATGCCTAGCCATTATAAGGCTGAATATAAGGATGATGATGACGACTAGGAATAGGAGCAGGATGATGAGGCTGAAGGTGTCATTGTCTTCGTCCTCATAATCGTAATAATGATCACCCTCATTGTCATCATCTTCGTCATCATCATCATCATCACTAAGACCGATTATTTGTCTTAATATTCTTACTCATCCTCATTATAACCATTTATCACCCTCATCATCACCATCGTTATCATCATCATCATTATTATCATCATAATCTTTATCATCATCATCATCGTCATAATCATCATCATCATCATCACTAAGACCGCTTAATTGTCTTCATCTTCTTCCTCCTCATCATCATCATCATAACCATTTATCACCCGCATCATCGTTATCATCATCATCATTATCATGATCATCATCATTTTTTATCATCGTCATAATCATCATCATTATTATCATCGTCACTAAGATGACCAATTAATTGTCATTATCATCATGATCGTTTATCACCCTCATCATCACCTTCTACATCATCTTTATTAACATAATCATCATCATCACCATCGTAATGATTATCATCATCATTTGTATTACATTATTGGTCGATTTATTACATTACCGGTCGATTATTACATTACCGTTCGATCATTACATTACTGGTTGTACCAATCGACCGATGATGTAATAAATCGACCGGAAATGTAATAATCGACCGGTACTATAATAAAAACGATGAAGATGATTATGATGACGATGATGATGAAGACGATACATAGTAATGGTGATGATGAATAGGAGGAGAAATATTAAGATAGTTAAGGGTTTATCTTAGCGCTACAATGGAGGTTATATGAACGGCATTCCATATGTCCTTCCAGAAAACATGCGGTTCACTTTTTCTGAGATTCCTATGTTAATCATACATTTGTGAACACCGAGTGGGTGTCAGCATGCCTAGCCATTATAAGGGTGACCATGAGGATGATGATGACGAGGAGGAGGAGGAGCAGGATGATGAAGCTGAGGGTGTCATTGTCTTCGTCCTCGTAATCGTAATAATGATCACCCTCATTGTCATCATCTTCGTCATCATCATCATCATCATCACTAAGACCGATTATTTGTCTTAATCTTCTTCCTCATCATCATTATAACCATTTATCACCCTCATCATCACCATCGTTATCATCATCATCATTATCATCATCTTCATAATCATCATTAGCATCATCATTATCATTATCATAATCTGTATTATCATCATCATCGTCATAATCATCATCATCATCATCATCACTAAGACCGCTTAATTGTCTTCATCTTCTTCCGCATCATCATCATAACCATGTATCACTCTCATCATCACCATCGTTATCACCATCATCATTATCATCATCATCATAATCTTTATCATCATCAGCATCGTCATAATCATCATCATCATTATCATCGTCACTAAGATGACCCCTTAATTGTCATCATCATCATAATCGTTTATCACCCTCTTCATCACCTTCTACATCATCTTTATTAACATCATCAACATCATGATCATTTTTATTACATTACCGGTCGATTTATTAAATTACCGGTCGATTATTACATTACCGTTCGAATTATTACATTACCGGTCGATTTATTACATTACCTGTCGATTATTATATTACCGGTCGATTTATTACATTACCGATCGATTATTACACCACCGGTCGATTATTACATTACCGGTCGATTTATTACATTACTGGTCGATTATTACATTACCGGTCGATTATTACATTACTGGTTTTAACACTCTTCGGCTTATCGAGGAATCGAGTGACACCCTTGTCTGCGTCTCGAAGTACCGCGCTAGTGTCACTAGGTTTTTCGACGAGGAGCTGTCATTGTTATCGTCCGTCAATAAAGATAAGCGACTTGTATTGCATTGTTCTGTAAGACATCTGTTTCGGTCTGGGGCGATAGCGCCTTTCATGATCATGGTCGTCTTCTGCCGCCCGCACGAAAATGTATTGGTGGTTTCACTGTCAGGAAGCATTTACTTAATTATTTGTGTGAACGATCGGTAATGTAATAAATCGACCGGTAATGTAATAATCTACCGGTAATATAATAAAAACGATGAAGATGATTATGATGACGATAATTATAAAGACGATAAATGGTAATGATGATGATGAATAGGAGGAGAAAGATGAAGTTAGTTAATGGCATATCTTAGCGCTACCTTGGAGGTTATATGAACGGCATTCCATTTGTCCTCCCAGAAAACATGCGGTTCACTTGTTCTGAGATTCCTATGTTAATCATACGTTTGTAAACGTCGAGTGGGTGTCAGCATAGCTGAACATGAGGATGATGATGACGACTAGGAATAGCAGCAGGATGATGAGGCTGAAGGTGTCATTGTCTTCGTCCTCATAATAGTAATAATGATCACCCTCATTGTCATCATCTTCGTCATCATCATCATCATCACTAAGACCGATTATTTGTCTTAATATTCTTACTCATCATCATTATAACCATTTATCACCCTCATCATCACCATCGTTATCATCATCATCATTATTATCATCATAATCTTTATCATCATCATCATCGTCATAATCATCATCATCATCATCACTAAGACCGCTTAATTGTCTTCATCTTCTTCCTCATCATCATCATCATAACCATTTATCACCCGCATCATCGTTATCATCATCATCATCATTTTTTATCATCATCATCATCGTCATAATCATCATCATTATTATCATCGTCACTAAGATGACCAATTAATTGTCATCATCATCATGATCGTTTATCACCCTCATCATCACCTTCTACATCATCATTATTAACATTATCATCATCATCACCATCGTAATGATTATCATCATCATTTGTATTACATTATTGGTCGATTTATTACATTACCGGTCCATTATTACATTACCGGTTGATTTATTACATTACCGGTCGATCATTACATTACTGGTTGTACCAATCGACCGATGATGTAATAAATCGACCGGAAATGTAATAATCGACCGGTACTATAATAAAAACGATGAAGATGATTATGATGACGATGATGATGAAGACGATACATAGTAATGATGATGATGAATAGGAGGAGAAATATGAAGATAGTTAAGGGTTTATCTTAGCGCTACATTGGAGGTTATATGAACGGCATTCCATATGTCCTCCCAGAAAACATGCGGTTCACTTTTTCTGAGATTCCTATGTTAATCATACGTTTGTGAACACCGAGTGGGTGTCAGCATGCCTAGCCATTATAAGGGTGAACATGAGGATGATGATGACGAGGAGGAGGAGGAGCAGGATGATGAAGCTGAGGGTGTCATTGTCTTCGTCCTCGTAATCGTAATAATGATCACCCTCATTGTCATCATCTTCGTCATCATCATCATCATCATCACTAAGACCGATTATTTGTCTTAATCTTCTTCCTCATCATCATTATAACCATTTATCACCCTCATCATCACCATCGTTATCATCATCATCATTATCATCATCATCATAATCATCATTAGCATCATCATTATCATTATCGTAATCTGTATTATCATCATCATCGTCATAATCATCATCATCATCATCATCACTAAGACCGCTTAATTGTCTTCATCTTCTTCCGCATCACCATCATAACCATGTATCACTCTCATCATCACCATCGTTATCACCATCATCATTATCATCATCATCATAATCTTTATCATCATCAGCATCGTCATAATCATCATCATCATTATCATCGTCACTAAGATGACCCCTTAATTGTCATCATCATCATAATCGTTTATCACCCTCTTCATCACCTTCTACATCATCTTTATTAACATCATCAACATCTTGATCATTTTTATTACATTACCGGTCGAATTATTACATTACCGGTCGATTTATTACATTACCTGTCGATTATTATATTACCGGTCGATTTATTACATTACTGGTTGTAACACACTTCGGCTTATCGAGGAATCGAGTGACACCCTTGTCTGCGTCTCGAAGTACCGCGCTAGTTACTTACTTACTTACTTACTTATGCCCGTCGCCCCTCTTGGGGCATAGGCCGTCGACAACAGATCGCCAGAGTCCCCTGTCCTGGGCCATCCTCTCTAACTGGTTCCAAGTGTAGCCCATCTTCCTGGTGTCTGCCTGGAGGTCCCGTCGCCACGTGTTTCTTGGTCGTCCTCTTCTCCGTTTGCCTTGAGGATTCCATGTCAGCGCTTGCCTGGTCGTGCTTGTTACTGGTTTTCGGAGCGAGTGGCCAATCCAGGCCAATCTTCTTCTTCTGATTTCCTCTTCGACAGGTCGTTGCTGTGTCTTTTCCCACAATTCGCTGTTGCTGATGGTGTCTGGCCAGTGGATCTGGAGGATTCTTCTCAGGCAGTTGTTGACAAAGGTCTGCACTTTGTTGATGGTGGTGTTGGTTATCCTCCATGTCTCTGCTCCATACAACAAGACCATCTTCACGTTGGAGTTGAACAACCGGATCTTTGTGCGTGATGACAGTACCCTGGAGCTCCAGATGTTCTTCAGTTGCAGGAATGCCACTCTTGCCTTGCCTATCCTTGCTCTGACGTCTGCGTCTGTGCCGCCCCGCTTGTTGATGACACTGCCGAGGTATGTGAAGGTCTCTATCTCCTCCAGTGCATTCCCCTCCAGTGTGACTGGGTCAGTGCTGGCTGCATTCATCCTGAGGACCTTGGTCTTTCCTTTGTGGATGTTCAGGCCCACTTGTAAGGAGACAGCTGCCAGTTCTGTTGTCTTGTCCTGCATATGTTGATGGCTGTGAGACAGCAGTGCCAAGTCATCGGCGAAGTCCAGGTCTTCAAGTTGCGTCCATAGTGTCCACTGGATCCCACTTGTCCTCTGTACTGTGGTCATCTTCATAATCCAGTCAATGGCCAGGAGGAAGAGGAATGGGGACAGCAGGCAGCCTTGTCTTACTCCAGTCTTTACCTCGAAGCGACAGGTGAACTGTCCTCCATGGATTACCCTACAGCCTGTTCCGTCATAGCTGTTCTTGATTAGGTTGACCAGTTTAGTGGGTACCCCATAGTGTCGTAGCGCTAGTGTCACTAGGTTTTTCGACGAGGAGCTGTCATTGTTATCGTCCGTCAATAAAGATAAGCGACTTGTATTGCATTGTTCTGTAAGACATCTGTTTCGGTCTGGGGCGATAGCGCCTTTCATGATCATGGTCGTCTTCTGCCGCCCGCACGAAAATGTATTGGTGGTTTCACTGTCAGGAAGCATTTACTTAATTATTTGTGTGAAATGGTCCACGAGCAAAAACGAAAGGTTGTGCCCAGCAACCAAGTCGGCAAACAGAGTCTCCTACGATTACACGCCTGGCGATCTCTTGATCTTTCGGATTAACAAAGAAGGAAGTCACACTATCGTTTGCCTGTGAAACCCGGTCTAGATTGACGTGCTGCGGCGTTGTTGTCGCATGGCAAATAGCATCGTATTTACCCCCCCCCACGGCAACATTAAAGTGAGAGTTACATACATGCAAAAACGCGTGTGTTGCCCCAGTGTCAGTACGACCTATCCATCGTAGATCGGAAACCAACGACGAGACAGCCGAGATAAACCTGTTTTTTGACGAGACAGCCGATATAAACCTGTTTTTGTTGGCGCCATATTGTCACGCAGAGCAGTGCTCACAGCTGATGGCGGGCATGTTTATATAGAATGCCTGATGCGATTCGATATTTCGATACCACGTGATAATTTCCATCTAATTAAAATGTTTGTTGCACGCTTCCGGAGTGTCCGGGAATTAAACATGCAACAACAAAACTATTAACCTAAATAAACTAGCGATTCGGCAACATTACACTACACCGGAAATCGCCAAAATATTTATTCTAAAGCGGAGCGTATAGTCTGAAATTTGGGAGGTACAAAAAAAATCAAAAACGGTAGGAAGCATGATGAACTGGAGATTTCAGCTCCCGCGCGGGACAACGGTAGATGGGAGCCAAAAGCGGGAGTTTTCAGCGAGAAGCGGGAAACTTAACAGGTCTGGTCATAACATGCGTAACGGAGGGTTGGGTTGTTGCTGTGAACAGCTTTAGTACGAAGACCATCCTTTGTTAGATACAAATGTTTAAATGGTACGTGTTTAATACTCAACTGGATAACAGCTGTTGTGTTGGCATAATCTCACAACTCACCCGATCCGGTTATGTGCGTCGTACTTATAGCGACGGTTCTTGTGCTGCTGGTAGTTAATTGCGGCCAGCAGTACCCTAGCCTCGTAGACAGGAGGCCTGTAAAACGTAACACATACAATGACACATTAATGGCATCATACACTTTTGAACAAACAATACAATAACCGAAGAAGCTAAAAGTTAATCCATCCACCATCCATCCATCCACCATCCATCCACCACCCATCCATCCATCCGTCCGTCCGTCCGTCCGTCCGTCCGTCCGTCCGTCCGTCCGTCCGTCCGTCCGTCCGTCCGTCCGTCCGTCCGTCCTTCCGTCCGTCCGTCCGTCCGTCCGTCCGTCCGTCCGTCCGTCCGTCCGTCCGTCCGTCCACTATCCATCCATATATCCATTCGCCCATCAATCCATCCATCCATCATCCATCTACCATCCACCCACCACCCATCCATCCACCATCCGTCCATCTATCCATCCATCATCCATCCAACCACCACCCATCCAGTCACCACCCACCAATCTATCATCCATCCACCATCCATCCATCCATCCACAATCTAATTTATAAAAGAATATGACAATGACGTTAGCGACCACGTGCAGATAGCAATGCAGGTGGAGCGATCTGACGAGAGCGCGTGTGAGTAATTGAGCTCGCGCAGGATGATGATGCAGATACCACATAAACCCCTACAAAATGTATATAATACATTGAGGTAATTCCACATACTGTTAATTGTAGGGGCACAACTGTTCATTTTAAAGCTGCTCAGTTTTAAAATCAAGCCTAATTTATATTGATGCATTAGATGTTAGTGAATTGGTATATCGATCTCTTCCACAAAATGTTTCTTCAGATTTTCTTCAGATTTTTTTGAAAACTCTTAAGTAGGTTGAATTTTATTAGTTTTAATAGCTTATGGAGAAACACGGCCGGCGAATCTGACATAAACTACAGGTGCATTGAAGCAACAGTGTTTTGTAGTGTAAATGTTGACACTTATAAGGCCGATAGGCCTAACACAATGCTAGTTTAAATGGTCAAACTTGCGTTAACTCTCTGAGACTGAGTCTAACGCCGTCACGTTTACACGAGCATCGAAGTCAATTTAATAACACAATGCGTTTGTTTGAACTCCCATTTAGCATGCGTATGTTTTATATTTCGACTTCTTTCGAAAGTACCAGCGACATTATATCTAGTTACACATTTTTTTTTATTCGATCCCCCATTGTACGCACGCATGAAAATATATTTGAAACACAACGCGTCGGAATCCAGCGAATACAAAAACAACACCGACATTAGCCACCTATTAAAAATCAACAAACAAACTCATAAGGGTGTTTTTTCAGACAACAAGAAATATTTGTTGGTGTCTAAAGCCAAAAGGGCTCGGTGACGTCGAACAATACTTGCACGAAGTAGTGTGTCTTTTTGGCTATGACATTTCTTTTGTAGCTGACTTGGCCTATTGTAAACACCTTCTAAACTCCGGTTACATATAAAGCAATCAGCTACAAAGCTGACGCATTTCACTAGGATTTGTTATATTGCTTTGAGAGATAAATCGATAACTAATACATGATAAATAATGATTAATAATTATGTTAATGTTGGACCTGAGTGCTTTCAACTTCCAATAGCTGAGTGTTTTAAATATAGCCGCAATGCGTTGAACTGGACTACTGTAAATATAGTGTTTTGAACGTACGTTACTTACATTGCTGCAGCGTTTTTGAAGGGTTTTGAACTTGTTACACCGGCGTTAGAGGGCGCGTTCAACAAGACAGTGGCGCCCCTCGGTGGAACATGACCCGAGGTGGACCGTGGTCGTCGACGCTCGTGTCGCTGCCTGTGTTCTCCGGATTAATGGCAGCAGTATAGCTTCCACTGCTGGGAATAATGTTGGCACAACATCCTCTTTCAAAGAGATTTTACCCCAAGGATAACCCAAGGCAGCAATGTTCACTGGTCCGGTTCGCAGTCGAAACAAGTGTTGTCGAAGCGATCAAAAGCGGCTGTACTTCGTTGGCTTGAAGCTTGATGTTTGCTTTGCTAGAACCAAATTTGCTTAGTAGGGAACGCAACTACATGTTAATCCAGTCTTACTAATGTTTGCATTGTAATCGAATGCAACACAATAAACTATTCTGACGATCGCTCTTATAATAATAGGCGGAGCGTAGTCTCGTAGAGACGATGCTGATGCGCCCTGTTGTCAAATTTTCAAATTTTGGCAGCGTCCACTGTGGCTGTGAAGGCCGATTCTTGAGTGGCAGTCCTTTCCGCAGCCAAAGCAGACGAAACAGGATGACATTGGTGGTAGTGCTGCGTTTTGTTTTCGCCGCATCCTCTTCTCTGCCGCATGCTGGTGTCTCCTTTCATCTGCCCTTTCAATGCCTCTGCGTGTTGCCTGACGCCAAGCAGTGCGGTCTTCGGCCACTGCTTCCCAGTCTTTGGGGCTGATGTCACAGGCCTTCATGTCACGATTGCAGGCATCCTTGAATCGGAGGGCTGGGCGTCCCACTGGCCTCGCGCCACTGGTGAGTTGTCCATAGAGGATGTCTTTCGGCAAGCGGCCGTCCTCCATGCGACGCACATGGCCCAACCAGCGCAGGCGTCTCTGGCTCAGCAGTGAATGCATGCTGCGGATCCTGGCACGGTCGAGTATGTCGCTGTAGGGGACACGATCCTGCCATGTGATGCCGAGGATACGCTTGAGGCACCGCATGTGGAAGGTGTTGAGGCGGCGCTCCTGGCACATGTATGTTGTCCACGATTCGCTGCCATAGAGGAGGGTGCCCAACACACAGGCCTGGTAGATTCTCATCTTGGTGTTCTCGGTGAGCATCTTATTTTCCCATACTCTTTTGGTCAGCTTGGCCATAGTGCATGCGGCTTTACCGATGCGTCTGTTTATCTCCTTGTCCAGCGAGAGGTTGTTAGAGATGTTTGACCCGAGGTAGGTGAAGTCTTCTACTACCTCCAGGGTGTAGTCATTGATCTTGACGGAGGGGACTTTGCTGGCATCCCGTGCAATGACGTTCGTCTTCTTCAGGCTGATTGTGAGTCCAAACTCACTGCAGGCATGTGCAAAGCGATCGACCAGCCTCTGAAGGGTCTCTTCTGAGTGGGCAGTGAGCGCTGCATCATCTGCAAACAGCATCTCCCTGACGTATACCTCTGTCACCTTTGTTTTGGCACGTAGACGTGCCAGGTTGAACAGCTTCCCATCAGATCTGGTGTGCAGGTAGATACCGTCTGAGGAAGAGTCGAAGGCATATGACAGAAGTAGGGAGAAGAAGATCCCAAACAATGTTGGAGCAAGGACACAGCCTTGCTTGACACCGCTGCAGACAGGGAAGGGCTCCGATGTCGAACCATCGTACACAACTGTACCCTTCATGTTCTCATGAAAGGAGACCACCATGCTGCGTAGCTTGGGAGGGCAGCCGATCTTCTCAAGTAGGCAGAAGAGTCCCTTCCTGCTGACAAGATCGAAGGCCTTGGTTAAGTCAATGAACGCCACGTAGAGGGGCATTCCCTGTTCTCTGCACTTTTCCTGGAGCTGGCGTACTGAGAAGATCATATCTATGGTGGATCTTCCTGCTCTGAACCCGCACTGGGATTCTGGGTAGACACGTGAGGCAAGTTTCTGAAGTCTGATTAGTAGAACCCGAGCGAAGGCCTTCCCCACAATGCTCAATAATGATATGCCCCTATAGTTGTTGCAGTCACTGCGGTCGCCTTTGTTTTTATACAAGGTGACTATTGTAGCATCCCGCATTTCTTGAGGGACTGTTCCTTCATTCCAGCAGAGACAGAACAGTTGATGAAGGTGGTGTAGTAAGGTGGGTTTCGCACACTTAATCACTTCTGGCGGTATGCTGTCACATCCTGGTGCCTTGCCGCAAGAGAGGGAGTCAATAGCTTTGCTGAGGTCCTCGACTGTGGGCTCGTTGTCCAGCTCCTCCATCATAGGCAAGTTCCTGATGGCGTTGAGGGCAGCATTAGTAACGACTGTTTGTCGGGAGTACAGTTCTGAATAATGTTCAACCCATCGCTCCATCTGTTTATCCCGGTCTGTGAGCATCTCTCCTGATGTGGATTTCAGTGGAGCCATCTTCCTTACAGTGGGGCCAACGGCTTTCTTGATGCCATCGTACATGCGACGATCGCTCTTATACAACCGCTATCGCTGTTAACCTTACACGGTGAGCGAATGGAAAGTCCACGTTTCGTAGCACTTCCTTGTCATCAGTGACGTCACGTCGAAGCTTGCCGATAACCGCGGGAAAAATATGTATAACCGAGGCAGGCCGGTAGAACAGAGTATTATTTGGAATTATTAATTAATTGAATTCTAATGATTTTTTGTGTTGTGGAAATGGAAATACACTACAGGTTTCCATATAATACAGTTTCAAACAATCGTTTTTATTCCCTTTTAGTATTATAGTATCATTTTATAACCAGTGTGGTTACATTACTGGCGATACTATGCGCTGTCTTACTTTCCCATTTGTTTGAACTGCCGTTTGACGTGTAGATTTTCCATTTCGACTTCTTTTGCAAGTAACTACGACAAATTATATCTAGAAACAAAACACGTCGGAATGCAGTGGAATCCAGAATAGACACATATAAAAAATCAACAAAATACTAGTAGGATGTTTTTTCAAACAAAGAAAAATATTTATTGGTGTAAAGCCAAAAGGGCTCGGTGACGTAGAACTTGCACGAAGTAGTGTGTCTTTGTGTATAATTATAAATATCGTTGATAGCAAAAATATATTACTAATTACATTTCTTTTGTAGTTGACTGCGCATATTGTAAACATGACGATGACTGATTCAATGTATCGGCTTATCCCAAGTAGATCATTTAAAATGGCTTCACCGCGAATAATTCCTATATTGTTTCAATATGCAATCACAACGATTTATCTTCAATATCGAAGAAGCTGAAACGTTGGACTTGCATTTTGTAATATATTAGTTATTTGAAGTCAATTACGTTATACATTTTACACGATTTAACAATATTTAGCATGGTTTAACACGATTACACACATTACTGTAGTGTTTTCGAGGGATTTTGAACTTGCTGCACCGGCCCCAGAGGGCGCATTCAACACGACAGTGGCGCCCCTCGGTGGAACACGATCCAGCCAAGGCGGTTTACTGACACAACTAATTTCAACATGCTATATCGGCTTCATGAACTTAGTGAATATGATCTGACCGAAAACCTATGGTTTGACTATTACCACTTGGCTGTTGCCTTGACCGGTTTAAGGGTCCCGACCTCCAAGTGGGGGCTCGAATATACATGAGTAGACCCTATGCTTCCACTCACCTTTCTCACCACCAATTTCAACCGTCCTTTCATTACTCAAGAGCTTCCTACGCCGTACAATATATTATTGTCATTAATACACGTATAAATAATGCGTTGCTCTATTTATTTTTTAGACAAGACACGGCATTCCCAATAAGAAAATGATGTTAGATTGGCGAAACAATTACAACGATATGAGAGGTAACGTCAGCGCAGATGGCAAGATGTTGCTTCGGAGCATACCTACGTTTTCGGCACTGATGGGCATATTGTTATCGATAGGCTTCTTAGCCAATGTCTACATCATCTGGCTGACGACCCGCTGTCGCTTTCTCATCCGCTGGGAGACGTTCCGCCTCATCCTTCGCTACTCGAGTGTCGTCGAATTGTCTCTGTGCACGGTCCTTGCGTCGGTCGTTCTGCAGCCGTGGTTGTCGCTCCACGCCAGAAGTGACGCCAATTTAACACTACAGTGCGCACACATCGACAAATTCTTGTTATTCGCAGCGTGTCTCGTCGGGAGCGGTGTTATTTTGATCAGCCGTCAAGTGAACACACTCTTGGCTTTCGATCAGGAGTTTGAGCTTTTTCGTCAACATCGCTCGCGCGCGACGAACCTGTGCAGAGATGTCGCCGTTGCCAGTGTCGTCTGCGTTATTGTTTCGGTGGTTCTGAGGAAGATGGCGCCGTCCATAGATCTGCATTTGTGTTTCCCCGTAGCGCCGACATCACGCGGCGTCCACCTGCTTATCGTCCCCGTCGCTGTCAACGTCGCTATGGGCGTCGTGGTAATCTGCAGGGCCTCCCGCCCAGTCATCGACAGCAAACTGCAGCACGATGATACATCGTGCGACAAGACGAAACTCATCAAACAATCTGCGGTGGTTGACCGTATGTCGGCCGAACTGAGCGACTGTCGGTGGAAACGTTTCGTCGTCGTTTTGACTGTGGCTGTTCTCACGTGGTTTACTATCGCAGCTTCCATGGCGTTGGCCGGGGTGCTCCTACAGCCTGTCAGTGTCGACACGTTGTTGGCGACGGCTGCAGTCTCGGCCTTCACTGGCGCCTGGAGTGTCTACGCCCTCGTCAGATACTGGGCATAGATGCTGCTCAACTTAATACAGAGGACTGCGCTTAAAAATTACTTCATGAAGTTTGATTCCATTAAGCGGCCGATTCACATAAGCGGCGCATTCTAATAAAGCGGGAATAGGGTCTGATTCTGTCTGAGCCAATATGTTTGTTCTACTAAACGGCTGATTCTATTAAACAATTTCTACCGTACTCCAGATTTTCTAAAAACAAATTACCTATCTTCTCTAAACCATTACCATCTCCAGACCATTACTTGGTATCTCCCGATTTCCACACAAACATCCCGCCTAGAATGAATTGTCATTGCGACGTGGTATGAACATGATACCGTGGTAATACAGTGTCTCCGTATAACAGAAATCACGGATAATCCGCTTAGCAGATTCACATATATTGGCTGTGACTGAATCAGTTCCTACTCCCGCAGTATTAAAGTGCGCCATTTAAGAGAATCAACCGTTCAACGGAATCAAATTCATTCATCTGACCAGAAGTGATTATGTTAAGCGGGTTCCTGTCCATTGCAAAAAACCTGACACACTTCCCCATGCAAAAACCTCTCCTGAAGGCATTATATATGACGATTTTTTAGCATAGCATTGTCCCAGACGTAACGGGGCAGCTGGAACAAATAATCTCCCGCTTTGGGCAGATGCAGAGAGGAATATCTCCCGCTCTCAGTTTCTATTGTGGTGGTATTTCAAGATATGACTAAAGCACCTCTGAACCAGATGTATTTTATGTACATTTCGTGATGAAACTTTTCGAAGTTCGTTTGATTTACGACTTGTTTTTTATCATGATCATTTGTATGGACTCAATCGGTTAGAAAAGGAATTTTCGTCAAGAAAATCACAAGGCATTAGAGCCAGATATATAATTGCCTATTTGTATGATTACTTGGTGCCGATAGCACATCGAACTTACAATGATGTTACGTTGAACATGCAATCGTTATTACATTCGGGTAACTGTCTGTAAAGTTATTTTTCGCTTCTCTATGTGTAAAGCGAGTTTTCTTTTATTCCATTCATAAAATGATGTGCTGCGTAGGTTTTGAAATAGCTTTTTAACCCGAATAAACAGTTTTAAATTTATATTTGTTTTAATTTAAATGTGTTTTGAATTGTTTATAATATATATATATATATATATATATATATATATATATATATATATATATATATATATATATATATAATATATATATATATATATATATATATATATATATATCACTTGATAGTGAACGTCATTTTTAAAGTACCAAAGCTGTTGATAGCATATATATATATATATATATATATATATATATATATATATATATATATATATATAATTTATATTTAATTTATATTTGTTTTCATTTTAAGTTTGGTGTTGAATTGTTTATAACATTGTTGCTATGAACAGCTTTGGTACTTTAAACATGACGTTCACTATCAAGTGGTATATATAATATATATATATATATATATATATATATATATATATATATATATATATATATATATATATAAGTGTTTAAATGGTATGTGTTTAAAGGGGAACTGAAGCAAGTCTGTGGTATTCCGTACATTTAAATATATATTATCTAACAATGCATTAATAGTGACAGATACCTACTGATTTATGAGATAAACTGAAACATTAATTTTATTCGAGACATAAATCGACACAATGCATCACCGCGTATCGCCATCTTGTTGTCTACGCAGGTACGAAGCGAGTGGTTTGAGTCGCGTATATGTAATCAATGGACATTTTGCGATTTTATTCGTAAATATGTATTCTGGAGCAAAAAAACGACATGGTTCTTTTTTATATATAAGTGTTTACACACCTCAACAAAATAGCGTTTTTGTGTGTTCCAAATAAAAAAGTTAAAGAAATTACAACAAAACACAAAAATCGTGGAAAACGCCCCACTTATGAATACACGAGACTCTAGCAAACGAGAATACGCGACAAAGGAATACCGGAACTATTTTTTCACTTGTTGACAAAATACATAGATGTATCGCTTGTGACAGTTTTACCAGATTTGCTACTAGCGATTAGTGATTTATTGAACTTCAGTAATAGTTATCTATCTTTGGAGAAATGGAAACCACATACGAAGAGTCCAGTTCGACAGGCCATACGGAAACAACGGCTGACAGTCGTAGATTGTCACCGAATGTGCGAGTCACGCTCCATACTCCAAGTGACACTGTTACTGATAAATGACAACAGCGCTTTGTCTGTCAAAGATTCCTGAATAGGTAATGTGATGTGGTGATCCTGTGGAAACTGCGTCCCAATGTTACGTTGAGTCATCATGCTGCGCCGAGGAAGCTATGGCTATGCAGCACAGTGTGCCCGACCGCGTTCATGCTTGCATCATCGAATACGATGATTTTGTAGTGGCATGCACAAACAGGGCGGTGCTAGATGTTGGTCTGATGTCATGGCATGATTTGCGTGCCGACTCATTGATTCGCTCTATAGCTAGCAGGTTAGTAATTCAAATGTTATCGAATCATCTTAATAATCATATTTTTTCTGCATATTTCTTTTTCCTAGCCCAAGGGCGAGGTCCGAAATACAATGCGTCTAATCTAATAAATTGTATCTATCTAATGAAGTGTACCGTGACTGTATTTTAATATTGTGTTTGATTTCGTGTTGATTAACATTGGTGACAATAATAACATTAGGGTTTATTTAAATCATTATGTCAATATATATATTCTTAAATGTTATCGTAATCGTAATTTTAATCATGATTGTAATCATGATTACATTAGTAATTGTGATTGGAATAATTTATGTAATTATGATTACGTTAATATTCATACTTGTAATCTCCCCTCCCTGTTGGGTTCAGTGTAATCATTTAAATAACAATAATTAACTACTGACAATATGTAATGTTCACAGTTTTGCAACTATTATGGTAATTATAGGATTAGTGCTATCAACTAACCCTGACAAATTATATTCAGAACATATCAACTGGCTGCATAATGGCATTTCGCACTGTGGGCAAGAGGAAGGCTCACGAAAGGCAAGACATCCTGCGATGTGGGAAGGATCTGTGATGTCTATTCTAAACCGAATTGAATTGATGAAAGTTTAGCTATGAAGATTGACCTGACACAGGTGAGTGTACTGATAATCTGATATAGACAAATCATGAGGCACCCACAGTATGCAGCAGGTCGAAAAACAACCTGGAAAATTACAAAAATCCCCACTAAAAGATTAATAACTGAATGATCTGAATGCCTTCTTATCCCTTACTCTTTCTCACAGAGGATGATAAATGAATGGCACAAACTGCCAAATGATTGTGTTAATGCAAGTACTGTGAATATGTTTAAAAATGTAATTGACATATATTTGATAAGGGCGGGCTACACATAAATGAAACAATTGTTGGACTCTCGATAAGCCAATGGCTTGCTTGTCCAATTGCCATCTGGAACTTGTTGTTTGGGATGGCAATCTTGTTGTTAAATCTTGTTATCCCACTTCTGTCAATAAAACTGTTACCTGCAGCATATTGCATGTCACTACACACAATATCATTTATATTGAGACCAACATAAAATATATCAAAAGTTTATTCACAGAAAAACAATCACCAAAGAAATGACAGTGACTTCACCGGTAAATACAACCTGGAACATGGATATCACAGTTACACACATCATTATTATGCTTTAGCTCAGGAAATAATTAATCTTTATATAATCAAGGCATTTTAATAATAATGCAATTGTTTCACCATCATCATCTGTACAAATGGCAATACACTACTTGTTTTGACTGGACAGTAAATGTACACCAATCATGTGTACCAATACACTACTTGTTCTGACTGACAGTAAATGTACACCAATTACAAACATAACACTACTTGCTCCTACCGACAGTAAATGTAAACCAAGCGTTTCATTCTCTATCAATACACTACTTGTACTGATAGTAAATGTACACCAATCATATTTATCAATACACTACTTGTTCTGACTGATAGTACTTGCACACCTATCATCTGTTCCAATACAATACTGACAGTAAATATACACCAATACACTACTTATTCTGACTGATAGTACATGTACAGCTAACAAATTCAATTCAACTTTCACTCATCCAGGGGTGGAAATCAGCACACTTGCCTCTGACAGACAGCCCAGTTTACGAAAGACCTTGGCTGATAGATCAGACATAAGTACAGTTTATGGCAGTTTGATGTGTGGCAGGTGCAGAAAAGTGACATAAGTTTTTGTCACGAATGACAAACTTCTTCTCTTTCTCATAGGTGTCGGAACTGCTTGAGTCATCCTCGGTTATGTCGCTGTTATCACATAGTATCATCCGCGCCAATGTCTTTGTTTTCACTGAATCACATGGAAGCTTCACATAGGAGTAGTCATGATCAACGTTCAACGGATCGATCGATTTGCGTTTCGGCATCAGTTGTCGATGGTTTCACAGCAGTAGCAGCGGTGGTGGCACTAAAGGTGACATCCGTAATGTCAAGATTGACGGCATCACCCGTAGCGCTGGATGTTTTAAAGCTAGTACTTGTACTTGTATTAACCAATGGTGAATCATTCATCTGAAAAAATTGCACATACATTTTACAAAATTCATCTTTTGCATAATAAAAATGAATCATAATATCAGAAACGTTCTCTTGTATATATTATTTTATAGAATATAAGAGTGCCAGTGTCATATAAAATATACACACACACGCACGCACGCGCGCGCGCACGCACTCTCACACACACACACACACACACACACATACACACACACACACACAAACACACAAACACACAAACACACTCACACTTACGCACGGCCACTCACTGTTCAACAGCTCGGTTTGCAGACATACAATTACCGCTATCCTCTAGGTAGGTATATCTACCACGGGCGCATTCAGTGACATCACCCACCTTCGCGAGCCAAGTGCTAGCGTACACTATTCCGACATATTTACGTCAGCAATTCTAATCGTATATATATATATATATATATATATATATATATATATATATATATATATATATATATATATATATATAATTATATACACACAGGCGCGCGCGCACGCACACACAAATACACGCCCACCTGCCCATAATGTGTGTGTGTTATATATATATATATATATATATATATATATATATATATATATATATATATATATATATATATATATATATATATATATATATATATAATCATTAGGCACTATACTGAAAGCATCTGCTAGATAGAATGGTGCATGGACAAAAGCCCCTCCCGACAACAGCTCCATGGACATAACCCTGTTTCAATTCAATTATACCGTTCATGACTGTTGCTGTAGTACACAGAGACAAGATATTGTCATGAATATACTTCAGGCATATGGTCAATTCCGGAATTGGAGTTTATTTTCGAAAATTAGTTGCAATTGGAATTGCTTTTTGTTTGGAATATAATTTTTGGGAATTGGAATTGATTTTGTTGGAATTATTGACTTGATACTGTTAATCGTTACCCTTATAGTTACTTTTAAAATCATATTTGTCTGCTATTGGCATGTCACCATGAATCTGGTAACAGCCAGGAAGCTGTCAACATTGCAGTGTAGGCAAGGTAACTACTACTGTTATTGAAACATTGTGAACAAGAACAATATAATCAAGCATTTGCATCAAAAAGAAATACTAAGTTACTCTAACAGACAGTAAAACCAAAATCAGACCATTCATGCCTCATTTTCTTTCTCAGTGGACAAGGTTTTTTACAGAGATTGCCAATTAAGGGCACCAGCCTGCTCATTCCCTTTGTG
Source organism: Lamellibrachia satsuma (assembly GCA_033239005.1). Classification (NCBI taxonomy): domain Eukaryota; kingdom Metazoa; phylum Annelida; class Polychaeta; order Sabellida; family Siboglinidae; genus Lamellibrachia; species Lamellibrachia satsuma. The sequence goes on from BSQZ01000011.1 coordinate 1,504,141, forward strand.
TGAGAGAGGAAGCCTGCCCCACTTGAATGCAGCCCCTTGTTTATCCAAGCCTAATGTTCAGCCCACAAGTTTCCCAAACTTAACAGGTCACTGGTCACCTGTATAATGCTGTTATATATGGATGTAGGGTTTGCCCTTTGTAGTAATTCAATATTTCCCGATGGAGAATACATGTTGGTGATTAGGATGTTGAAGACTCAAAGTTTACAATAAATTTGATGAAATATCAATGATACTACAACTGATATAAATGGGTTGCGGTCACTTGTCCCCCCGGACATTTGCCCCTAGGACATCCCCCCAGACATCTGCCTCCTAGGATATTACCCCCCACACCCCCCCGGACATCTGCCCTTCCCTTTTCTATGATAGTTGAGTCAAAATCAGTTTGCATTTTATTATTATTATTACTACAATAACATAACATTCAACGACAAGTCGAAGTCACTTTAGCCTAATGCAATGGCCTATCCCCTGGAGTGTGTCTTAAATGATCTGGTCCAGTCATCTTCCAGGTATCATCGATAGTCAAACCAGTGGTGGAAGATGGGTTCTTGGGGTGAGGCTTCCATGAACAGTGGTAGACAGTAACAATCAGAGATCAGCTGGTGTGGAGTGCCCCTGGAATTAGCTGCCTTAGTTTTCGGGTCCTCACGGACCTTGGCAGCTTCTATCTGTGCCATGTCACCATCATGGTTGCAGGCAGTCTTGTTGATCACATTGTGGGTATGGAGATCAGATCAGTGACCACATCACCCTTGCATGATCAGGATCGACGTTGGCTTCACTCCCATCGAAGAGTAATCTTGTTGGTCCCCTTCTTGGTGTAGGAATGACACTCAGAACATAACTTCTGACCTCCTCAAATTCTAGTAGTAATTTCCATGGTGAAGTTATAGGTGAATTCTGACAACTCTGGCTTGTGCATCCAGTTTTATAGGAAAAAGGAGTTACTCCAACTCGCCATGGTAAATGCAATTCAAAAGAAACCTTGTTGAGATGGCGTCTTTCAAATAACCTCAATTGTAATAACAGGTCCAGGTCCTAATGTCATTGGCTTCTTCCACAATTGCAATAAAGATAATCTTTGATTACAGGATCATCTCCACCTACATAAAGTAATTTACTTGGCTGATCTGGTACAAAGAACATTAATTGCAATTAGAGTAATGCATATACTGAATTCATGTTCAGAAATAAAAAATAAGTAAAAAAAAATATTTCTTAAAAAACTTACAAATAATCCAGAAGATATGAATAGGGGGCAAATGTCCACATTTTCAATAAGCAAGGGGCTAGTGTCTTGGGATGGCAAGTGACCAAGGGCAAATGTATGGGACGGTGCAAATGATCCAATATAAACAGGGGAAACTGTTCAAAACTCAGATTAACGACCCAACTGTCCAGGGCTGTCCAAAATGTCTGGCTTTGTTAGTAAAAACCCAGGAGAGGTGTAACAGCGGAAAGTACATATTAAATGGCTGAATGCAATTTTTAAAAATATAAATGTATATATATATATATATATATATATATATATATATATATATATATATATATATATATATATATATATATATATATATATATATATATATATATATATATATATATATATATATATATATATATATATATATATATATATATATATATATATATATATATATATATATATATATATATATATATATACATATACATATATACATACAATTTTTTATCATATCTGATTAAATATGATTGTGCACACGTGACAAATAAAACTGTGTTAAAATCAATTGGATTTGAATTTATCCTTAGCATAGGATTTAAAAAGTTGGAATTGGAATTGACCAATTGTAATTGGAATTTATTTTTTTGCAAGGCGGAATTTGAACAGATTTTTTGGAATTGATTGGAATTGACAAAACAGAATTGACCCCATGCCTGATATACTTCCTTCACATGTATAGTTTGTACAATACGACACTTACACGCACTTAATTGTATTAATACATTTCGATTTACTATGGGTCATACATAGGCTGACGTTGAAGCACAACTGTGCTTATTGGGGTGGAACTATATTGTAATCGTAGTCACAATGGTAAAGGTAATCCAATTTACTAAACTGATTTCGGGTCGTCGCATCATACGAATAGTCTATAGATACATAGTCATATGCGGAAAAATCAAACTAAGATGGAACGGTGTCTTTGACCAAGAATGACATCTTGAGTGATGTGAGTGAAGGAGAGGGGAGTAGGGGAGACAGGAGGGAAGGAGAAGGGAGTGGGGGAGACGGAAGGGAAAACAACCGGAGTGAAGGAGAGGGGAGTGGGAGAGACAAGAGCAAAGGAGTGGGAAGTGGGGGAGACAGGAGGGAAGGGGTCAGGACAGAATGTGATGGAGGGGATCGAAAGGAAGAGTTATTCTGCAGCAGTGATAGAGGGGGTGAGGAAGAGAGCGAGGGTGTTTGTGGGGGATTCGATAGTTAGGAAGACCGAGAGAGTCTTAAACAAGGGAGATAATGTGGTGGTCTGCTTGCCTGGAGCCAAAATAGAGGCGATAACTGAGAGGGTAAAAAAACATCGTAGGCTCGGGTAAGGGTGGATTTGTTTTAGTACACGTAGGGACAAATAACGTAGAGCGGGAGGGTACAACTGCCATAGTTAGGAAATATAGGCAGTTGGTCAGAACACTAAAACAGACGCGGGTTGAGCAGGTAATACTGTCAGGGATTTTACCTGTAATGGGCAGGAGGGGTAACAAATATCGAAATTGTCGGGGGATGGCAATTAACATGTTAGTCCAGAGGCTGTGTAGGGAAGAGGAAGTTGGATTTGTGGATTTATGGGGAAGTTTTGTTGGGAGGGCTGATATGTACAGGAAGGATGGGCTTTATTTAAGTGGAAAGGGGGCGGCAGTATTCGCGGACAAACTTTCAGCAGCAGTAGATAGCGACTTGGGTACAATGACAAATATTTTTGGAAGTAAACATTCTTTAAACTAGAAGTGCAGGGGGGTTACCTAGAGGTGTCTCAAGCAGAACAAAAGGCCACTAGCACAGATAAACCAATATCAAATCATCCGAAAAACATCTCTGGAAAAGGTTATAGATGCGTATGTTTAAATGCAAGGAGCATAGTAAATAAGAAAAACGAATTAAACATTATGGTAGAAGATATTGACCCTCACATAATTGGTATAACTGAATCATGGGCCAACATAGATATAACAGATGCTGAATTAGGACTGACAGGATACGTAATGTTTAGGAAAGATCGAATAGGAAGAAGGGGCGGGGGAGTTATTTTATATGTTAAAGAATCTATTCAGGCTTATGAAATAAAACTAGAATGGGAAGCAGAATGCGATGAAGCTGTTTGGTGCAAAATTGTTTCAGGAAATTAAAAATTAACTATTGGATTAGTTTACCGAAGTCCAAACATAAACGAAGAGGACAACACAAATATAAAAAAACGCTATAAAGGAAGTTAGTAAAGGGGAATGTATCATAATGGGAGATTTTAACCATGGACACATACAATGGAATTCTCTAGAGAGCACAGGGATTGAGGATCAACAATTTCTATGTTTAATCCAGGATAGCTTTCTTACTCAGCACGTACTAGAACCAACCAGGGGAGAAAATGTATTAGATATAGTTTTGTCATCACAAAAAGAATTAGTGGACAATGTAAAAATATTTGAACCATTGGGTAATAGTGACCATAATCAAATACATTTTGACATCAATGTAAAATCAGAAAGTAAAAATAAGAAAACGTACAAGAGAAACTTCCACAAAGGTAACTACAAAGATATGAGAAAATACTTAGCACAGCTAGATTGGAAAAACATGCTGATGAATAAGACCGCAATTGAATGTTGGAATATTCTAAAATATGAAATTGAGAGTATCATCGATAAATTTGTTCCCTTCCGAAAACAAGGAAAACGATGTAGAAAGAAACACTTGTCAAAAGAGGCAATTAGAAAAATAATGCTAAAACAAACTATGTGGAGGGTTTATAGGCGTACCAGAAAGGAAGAAGACTATGCAAAATACAAAGAGGCACTTAATGCAGCTACAACTGAAATCAGACAATCTAAAAGAAGCTATGAGCAAAAACTGGCATGTAACATAAAAAATGACAGCAAGAGCATATGTCAGGAGTAAACAAAACGTACAAGACAAGGTTGACCCTCTAGAAGACAGTGCTGGAAATATAATATCACATGGGTTTTTAATGGCGGAAGACTTAAATGGTTACTTCAGTTCAGTGTTTACCAAAGAAGATATTAGTTCATTACCAGTTGCTGATGCTAAATTTCAGGGGGCTAAATCTTACTATTTAGGACCGTTAGTTAACTCCAGAATTGGTAGCTAAGAAAATAAAAGCAATGAAGGATAACAAATCACCGGGAGTGGATGGGATTCCTCCAAAATTACTAATGGAAACAGTAGATAAAATCAGTATACCACTTGCAAGAGTATTCAACTTGTCATTAAAAGAGGGAGTTATTCCATTTGAATGGAAAGAAGCAAACATCATACCATTATTTAAAAAGGGTTCGAGAAATAAGTCAGAGAATTACAGACCAGTGAGTTTAACGTCAGTGATTTGTAAATTATTAGAAAGGTTAATTAAAGACCATATGGTGAACTTCCTCGTTAAGCATAAATTATTAAATTCATCTCAACATGGATTCCTTAAAGCGAGGTCATGCTTAACAAATATGTTATGTTTTTTTGGAAGAAATCACTAAGTGGATAGACGTGGGATCGCCAGTAGATATTATCTACTTAGATTTTCAGAAAGCTTTTGACAAAGTGCCACATCAAAGATTGCTACTTAAATTAAAAGCCCATGGTATCGGGGATAGCATAACTGACTGGATAGAACAATGGCTGACTGACAGAAGACAACGAGTTGTAGTAGATGGAGAAGTTTCAAATTGGAAATCGGTTTTGAGTGGGGTACCTCAAGGATCAGTATTAGGACCTATATTATTCTTAATTTATATCAATGACTTGGACGAGAGTATAACAAGTATCGTACTGAAATTTGCGGATGACACAAAACTGTTTAGAAAGGTTAACACTGATGGTGATAAACAACATTTACAAAACGATCTAGACAGATTAGTGAAATGGTCTGAGAAATGGCAGATGCTGTTCAATTTTGGGAAATGTAAATGCCTACATACAGGACATGGGAACTTGAATGCAAACTATAAAATGGGAGATACTGTTCTGGGTACTACTGTAAAAGAAAAGGACTTAGGAGTTACAATAAGCGCTGATATGAAAGTTTCAGAGCAGTTTGGTGTTGCAGCTTCAAAGGGTAATCAAATTCTTGGATTGATTAGAAGAAACATAACATACAAGGGAAAAAAGGTAATTATACCTCTTTATAAAGCAATAGTTAGACCTCATTTAGAATACTGTATACAAGCATGGAGACCATATCGTAAGAAGGATATAGATACGCTTGAACGCATACAAAGGAGAGCAACTGAAATGATTCCAGAACTTAGAGACCTTAGTTATGAAGAACGCCTAAAAGAATGTGGTTTAACAACTCTAGAGACAAGGAGGTTAAGAGGAGATCAGATTGATGTTTTTAAGATATTGAATGGGTATGAAAATATTGATAGAAATATGTTTTTCTCACTCAAGAAGGATAGCAGAACTAGAGGACATGAGGTAAAATTAGTAAAGGATCAATGTAGATTGGACATCAGGAAGCACTCGTTCTCACAGAGGACAATAAATGAATGGAACAAATTGTCTACAGATTGTGTAACTGCTAGCAGCGTGAATATGTTTAAAAACAAGGTTGACACATATATCAGGAGGGCGGGTTATAAGTAGGTGAACATTGTTGGACTCTCGATAAGCCAATGGCTTCCTTGTCCACTTGCCATCTGGGCCTTTTGGCTTGGATGGCAAATCTTGTTAAATCTTGTTAAATCTTGATGCTCACCATCTTTCCATCATCATCACATAGTCTTTTGTCTTGTAATCTGCATCGGAAAAGTGGTCTCTCGCAGAGTCTGCGGCTGGCGGACACGCCAATTTCCGCATTTGCAACTACCTTTTCCGCACCAACATCTTCCTCGGTAGTCAATAAATAGTTTGTTCATGCATTTGTAGTACTGATTGATATATACAGGAGCTGTCCAGTGCACACCAGTTCTTTTTTTTCGATTTTCCATGCGTTTCGGCCGTTTTTCCGAGAGGTAATGCGTCGTCGCTCATATTGATCTACTGTGTGAAGGCGGTGCCTTGGAGCTCGTACTCAAACCACTCTGCCGCAGAGAATTGGCGCCGCCCAGCGCAGATAATGGCAAAGTTAAAAAGGATATTGCAAAATTACCGTGGCGTTGCGCCCATCATATAAGGGTGATATATACTGTAAATGGTATATTATTATGTTTGGGCTATGGTTGTTCGAGTGCTCCAACCCCCCCTAATACTCCATTGGATAACCGTTGTTTGTGAATATCATGTTGTGTTGTGCACAATGTCATAACTCACACGATCTGGTTATGTGCGTCGTACTTGTAGCGACGGTTCTTGTGCTGCTGGTAGTCAATAGCGGCCAGCAGTACCCTAGCCTCATAGACAGGAGGGCTGTAAAACGTAACACATACAATGACACATTAATGGCATCATACTCTGTTGAACAAATACTACAATAACCGAAGAAGTTAAAATATATAAAGTTAGTCCATCCATCATCCATCCACCCCCATCCATCCACCACCATTAATCCACCTTTTATCCACCACCCACACTTCAACCATCCACCACTCATCCATCCATCATCCATCCATCATCCATCCACTATCCATCACCAATCCATCCATCCATCCATCCATCCATCCATCCATCCATCCATCCACAATGCCTTAATAAAAGAATATGACAATGACGTTAGCGACCACGTGCAGACAGCAATGCAGGTGGAGCGATTGAGAGCGCGTGTGAGTAATTGAGCCCGCGCAGGACGATGATGCAGATACCACATATACCCCTACAAAATACATGTACTACATTGAGATAATTCCACTTTAATTTTAAAGCTGCTCAGTTTTAAATTCAAGCCTAATTTATATATATATATATATTAATTGCAATCACTACAACGTGAGTTATCTTTCTCTTTCACCATTTTGTTTACATTAATTTAGTTGTTTATTGACCTTAACATCTGATTATCAGGATAGTCACAAACTACTTTATATAATATTTGTCAAAACGAAACAACAATCATGGTTTTGGACCATGATGTCTTTCACAATTAAGCCAACTATCTAATGTAGTACAACTTCATATGTTGTAGATAACGGAGTCGTTTATTTCATAGAGAATAATCCACTTAATCCTGTACATGTCGTGCGGTTTGTATGTGTGTTGACCCCAGGGACGGCGCAATTACAGCAGTTATAGCGGCGATTTAACGTCAACACTAGGCGTAGCCATCGGGGGTAGCTTTACTATTCCGATAGCATCACGATATGTGTATAACTATTGCAATACAATTGCGATAGTGTCACAACTGTCGCGACATTATTGCGATAGTTTCACCAAATAGCGAATAGCCAGCAAAATAATGAGCCATAATTGACGGGTGGCGCCATCGCGTGGCCTTGGAGTTGATTAAAAATGACTCCGTGAATGACGCTGCTCTAATTAGCCATTCTTAATGGTTGTCTGGTAGATAAATTAATAAAATTTTCCAATATAGGTGAAACAATATTTAGTTATATTATTACAGTGAAACAAGTAGCCCTGCGGGTTTGTTTGCCGGCTATTGTAATTAACGACTGTTTATCGTAATATCGACGATAACTATTGATAGTTCAATTTATTAATATAGTATTACATCTTCACATCAATTATTGCTATGCATGTTTAATTCAATGTAGTCAACACCAAATGATAACAGCCCAAATCATGTCGTTTAAATCGGATGTCGACCTATTTGTTGAACACCGGAGGTTCTGCCACGACACAAATACACAAAGTGCAGCGACGCCTCAAGTTAAACGTCATAAGACAACTGCCACAGTTGACATGCATGTTGACCCTGGAGGTCACGTTAACACCGAGTGTATCACTCCGCAAAGTAGGTTGGACTGTGGGGAGATATTTTAAGATCGATTATGTGATTCATATTTTGTGATATTAAGTTCTATATTCGGTGGATTATTCGCCGTTATGTATTGTTTAATACCTCCATTTGTTATTACCAGTCCACTGTGCATGCACCACCTTCAGGCTGTTTGGGGCGGACATCTGGGGCGCGATGGCATACCAGTTAGAAGACCGGACTCTCAATTTAGAGAACCCGGTTTCAAATGCCACTGCGATCTCTTCGAACCTTTGGCAAGTTTGATCACCCCAGGTTGCCACAGTTCTCTCAGCTGTATAAATGAGTACCTGGCAATACAGACAGTGGTGGAATTGTGAACGAATAGTCTTCGCGCAATTGCAGCGTGGCTGAATGCTTACAGAGAAGTTGAGATGGCCTTGGAATGAACAGGTCTGCCAGAGGGTGAAGTGTAAAGTGCTTTGAGACGTCATACGGACTGGATACTTCGCTACATAAGAACGCACCTTTTTAGGCGTGACACTTCGTGATAGCCATAAATAGGCAATGAACATATTAACAAGGCAGAGCGCTGAGTGTAGGCCTACTAGTGTACTACAGCGTCGTTCGCCGCGAGGATGTTCAAGTTTACGTTCACGATTTCAGTTGGTAAAGGAACCGTAACTTTCCTGTGACGTGCTCCGTATCACGGGTGACGGCCCAAGCAATCTGGTAGACCATCTGCAGCAACAAGTCACACTACATGTCGCTGAAAGACTGCATGCACAGTTGGTAGGAACAGGTGAGGTATGCTTCAATCGTTCGCCAGCAGCTATTATTATTAATGCCAGTGTTGAAGCAATGGTCATAGCGAGAGACAGATTAATGGTTGTTATATGTTATATGGAATACTGTGGCGACCTTATTTCTATTGACATTATATAGAAAATACGCCCACGAGATTCAAGCTAAAGCATATGATGCGATGAACACAATTTAAACGTAGTCCAGGCCCGGAGATTGAAGTAAGGCCCCCCATGTAAACCTGATTGCGCCAACACTCCACGTTGACTCTGGGGGGGCATGTACCCTCTGTAATACGAAGCATCACGTAACTACGAAACAGGTATCGTCGTGTTTTTATTTCATTAATACATGCGACATTGTTTCTCTGTGTGTATGCATGTGAGTCGTCCAAGCACACACACGAACACAATATTCACCCACACGACTCGCGCGACATGGTTCGGACGTTCAATATTCGTTTTTCGATCAAACGTTTTCCATTCAAAATAACTTTTATAATATTTATTTTACTGAATTGATGAATTAACTGTTAGTGAATTAATCTATCGATCTCTTGCACAAAATGTTTCTTCAGATTGTCTTAAGATTTTTGTGAAAACGGTATATTCTATTAAGTAGGTTGAACATGACGCCGACCAGAATAACGAAAACACGCCTTTTATTAATTTTAATAACTTTTTGAGAAACAAAGCCGGCAAATCTGGCCTTAACCACAGGTACATTGAAGCAACATTGTTTTATAGTGTAAATGTTGACACGTTTCTAACACAATATTAGATTAAATGGACAAAATTGCGTTAACTCAATGCCCTTGTCTCGGAGACTGAGTCTAACGCCGTCACGTTTACACAAACATCGAGGTCAATATAATAACACAATGCGTTGCCGCATTAAATATTATAATATAATTTTAAAATCAAAATGGCTACATTACTGGCGATAATACGTGCTATCTTCCTGTCCCGTTTCTTTCAACTCCCATTTGACATGCGTAGATTTTATATTTCGACTTCTTTCGAAAGTACCTGCGACAATTTATATCTAGTTACTCATTTCTTTATACTGGATCCCCCGTTGTGTGCACGCATGAAAATATACTTGAAACACAACTCGTCGGAATCCAGCGAATACAAAGACAACACTGAAAATAGTCACATATTGAAAAATCAACAAACTATTTATCAGGTTGTTTCTTCAGAAAACAAGAAATATTTGTTGGTTTCTAAAGCCAAAAGGACTCGGTGACGTCGAACAATACTTGCACGAAGTAGTGTGTCTTTTTGACTATGACATTTCTTTTGTAGCTGACTGGGCCAATTGTAAGGCGCCTCCTAAACTTCGGTTATATTTAAGACATTCAGCCACAAAGCTGGCGTATATCACTTTCACTAGGATTTTTTATATTGCTTTGAGTGATACATCGATAGCTAATACATGATAAATGATGATTAATATGTTAATGTAAGACCTGAGTGTTGTCATCTTCCAATAACTGAGTGTTTTAAATATAGCCGTAATGCGTTGAAATTGATTACTGGGTGTGATATATATATATATATATATATATATATATATATATATATATATATATATATATATATATATATATATATATATATATATATATATATATATATATATATATATATATATATATATATATATATATATAGTGTTTTGAACGTACGTTACATACATTGCTGTAGCGGTTTTTGAAGGGTTTTGAACTTATTACACCGGCCTTAGATGTCGCGTTCAAAAAGACAGTGGCGCCCCTCGGTGGAACATGACCCGAGGTGAACCGTGGTCGTCGACGCCCGTGTCGCTGCCTGTGTTCTACGGATTGATGGGATCAGCATTGCTTCCACTACTGGGAATAATATTGGCACAACATCCTCTTTCAAAATTGATTTAGCAAAAGGATAACCCAGGGCTGCATCTTCTCTGGTCCGGATCGCAGTCAAAACAAGTGTTCTCGAAGCGAGCAAAGGCGGCTGTTCTTCGTCGACTTGAAGTTTGTTTTCTTAGAAAATTTTTTTAGAAAGGAACATAAACAAATTACATGTTACTCCATTCTTCATAGTGTTTGCATTGCAATCGAATGCCGCACAATAAACTATTCCGAAGCTCACTCCTAAACAACCGCTATCGCTTTCAATTTTACACGGTGAATTAATGGAAAGTCCCAGTTTTCGTAGCACTTCCTTGTCATCAGTGACGTCACGTCGAAGCTTGCCGATAATCGCCGAAAAAAATTTTTATTTTTATTTTTTTATAAAAATTTGCATTTATATTTTCAATTTCGACTTCTTTTGCAAGTATCTACGACAAATTATATCCAGAAACAAAACAGGTCGGAATCCAGCGATTACAAAACGGTACCGAGAATAGACACATATTAAAAATCAACAAAATAGTATCAGGATGTTTTATCAAACAAAGATCAATATTTCTTGGTGCAAATACAAAAGGGCTCGGTGACGCCGAACAATACTTGCATGAAGTAGTATGTCTTTCGAGTATATAGAAACATCTGCGATAGCCAAAATCTACTATTAATTACATTTCTTTGTAGCTGACTGCGCCTATTTGTAAACATGACGATGACTGATTCATTGTATCGGCTTGTCCCAAGTCGATTATTTAAAATGGCTTCACTGCGACTAGTTCATATATTATTTCAACACGCAGGCACAAAGAGTTATCTTCAATATCGAGGAAACTAAAACGTTGGATTTACATATTTAAATATATTAGTTATTCCAGGTAAATTACGTTATACATTCTACACAATTAACAATATTTAACACGATTTAACAATTAGATTGAAATCCAAAGCAAAATCCTCCAAAATTACTAATGGAAACAGTAGATCAAACCAATATACCACTTGCAAGAGTATTCAACTTGTCATTAAAAGAGGGAGTTGTTCCGTTTGAATGGAAAGAAGCAAACAACATACCATTATTTAAAAAGGGGTCGAGAAATAAGTCAGAGAATTACAGACCAGTGAGTTTAACGTCAGTGATTTGTAAATTATTACAAAGGTTAACTAAAGACCATATGGTGGACTTCCTCGTTAAGCATAAATTATTAAATTCATCTCAACATGGATTCCTTAAAGCGAGGTCATGCTTAACAAATATGTTATGTTTTTTGGAAGAAATCACTAAGTGGATAGACGTGGGATCGCCAGTAGATATTATCTACTTAGATTTTCAGAAAGCTTTTGACAAAGTGCCACATCAAAGATTGTTACTTAAATTAAAAGCCCATGGTATCGGGGATAGCATAACTGACTGGATAGAACAATGGCTGACTGACAGAAGACAACGAGTTGTAGTAGATGGAGAAGTTTCAAATTGGAAATCGGCTTTGAGTGGGGTACCTCAAGGATCAGTATTAGGACCTATATTATTCTTAATTTATATCAATGACTTGGACGACAGTATAACAAGTAACGTACTGAAATTTGCGGATGACACAAAACTGTTTAGAAAGGTTAATACTGATGGTGATAAACAACATTTACAAAACGATCTAGACAGATTAGTGAAATGGTCAGATGCTGTTCAATTTTGGGAAATGTAAATGCCTACATACAGGACATGGGAACTTGAATGTAAACTATAAAATGGGAAATACTGTTCTGGGTACTACGGTAAAAGAAAAGGACTTAGGAGTTACAATAAGCGCTGATATGAAAGTTTTAAAGCAGTGTGGTATTGCAGCTTCAAAGGGTAATCAAATTATTGGATTGATTAGAAGAAACATAACATACAAGGGAAAAAAGTTAATTATACCTCTTTATAAAGCAATAGTTAGACCTCATTTAGAATACTGTATACAAGCATGGAGACCATATCGTAAGAAGGATATAGATACGCTTGAACGCATAAAAAAGGAGAGCAACTAAAATGATTCCAGAACTTAGAGACCTTAGTTATGAAGAACGCCTGAAAGAATGTGGTTTAACAACTCTAGTGACAAGGAGGTTAAGAGGAGATCAGATTGAAGTTTTTATGTTATTAAATGGGTATGAAAATATTGATAGAAATATGTTTTTCTTACTCAAGAAGGATAGCAGAACTAGAGGACATGAGGTAAAATTAGTAAAGGATCAATGTAGATTGGACATCAGGAAGCACTCGTTCGCACAGAGGACAATAAATGAATGGAACAAATTGTCTACAGATTGTGTAACTGCTAGCAGCGTGAATATGTTTAAAAACAAGGTTGACACATATCTCAGGAGGGCGGGTTATAAGTAGGTGAACATTGTTGGACTCTCGATAAGCCAATGGCTTCCTTGTCCACTTGCCATCTGGGCCATTTGGCTTGGATGGCAAATCTTGTTAAATCTTGTTAAATCTTGTTAGTTGGTATTTTCAATGTATGTTCAAGACAGATGCAGTATTTTCAACGTACAGTATTGCTTTTAAACTTAGATTACATTTAGCAATAAACTGGCTATTATCATTTTCCCAAGGATTGTTGTTATTGCATTGACCGATACATCGACAGTTAATACATAATAAATGATGATTAATATGTTAATGTTTTGCTTTCATCTTCGTATAACTGAGTGTTTTAAATGTAGCCGTAGTGATTTGCACATGGTTACTGTACATATAGTGTTTTGATCGTACATTACACACATTACTCTAATGTTTTCGAGGGGTTTTGAACTTGCTACACGTGTCCTAGAGGGCGCATTCAACAAGACAGCCCAATTGATTCCAATAAGCGGCCGATTCATTAAGCGGTGCATTTTAATAAAGCGGGAAGAGGGACTGATTCTGTCTGAGCCAATATGTTTGTTTTGCAAACTGGCTGATTCTATTAAACAATTTCTCACACACTCCAGATTTTCTAAAAACAAATCACCTCTTCTTTCTCCAGACCATTACTTACTATCTCCCGATCTCTACACAAACTTCCCGACAAGAATTATTTTGTGACGTGGTATGAACATGATACCTTGGTAATACAGTGACATCACATAACAGAAATCAAGAATAATCCGCTTAGTAGATTCACATATATTGGCAGTGACTGAATCATTTCCCACTCCCGCAATATTAAAGTGCGCCGTTTAAGAAAATCAAACGATTAATAGAATCAGATTGATCTGGGCAGAAATAATTCTCTTAAGCGAGATCCTGTCTATTGCAAAAAATCTGACACACTTCCCGATGCAAATACCCCTCCTGAAGGCATCAGATGTCGCGATTTGTAGCATAGCATTTTCCTAGACGTAACGGGGCAGTCGGAACAAATAATTTACCGCTTTGGGCAGGTGCAGAGAGGGATATCTCCCGCTCTCAATTTCTGTTGTGGTGGTATTTCAAGATATGACTAAAGAACATATGAACCAGATGTATTTTTATGTACATTTCGTGATGAGACAATTCTTTGATCAAACAAACTTCGAAGTTTGTTTGATCAAATAATTGTTTTTTTTTCATCTTGATCATTTGTATAGACTCAATCGGCTACATAAGGAATGTTCCTCCAGAAAATCACAACGCATTAGAGCCACATATAATATATAATATATACTTGCCTCTTTGTATGATTACTTGGTGCCGATAACACATCTAACTTACAATGATGTTACGTTGAACATGCAATCGTTATTACATTCGGGTAACTGTCTCTCACGTTAGTTTTCTTTTCTCCATATGTACAGCAAGTTTTCTTTTCTTCCATTCATAAAAGGACACGTGAACGAGCGAAGTCAAGTCTACCGCACGAAGTGTGGATGTATTTTGTCGAAGTTATTCAAAACGTACAAACATAAAAATATGCCACATAGATGCATAAGACGTGAAAACTGGCATACATGCATACATACATACATACATACATACATACATACACACACATACATACATACATACATACATACATACATACATACATACATACATACATACATACATACATACGTACATACATACATACATACATACATACATACATACATACGTACATACGTACATACATACATACATACATACATACATGCATACATACATATATGCACGATCGTGCGTATGTGCGTGCGTACATACATGCATACATACAAATAAATACATACATGCATGCATACATACATACATACATCATCAATTACACCATCTGAAATGTAGATTCATCCATAGAATGGTAATCGAAATGTTTCTTTGAGCGTTGAGTGAAATGCAAAAGAAAGATTCAATATTCCTAAACGTGGGAGAGAAGAGGCCCGTCGATGCAGGAGTTAATGACATATATCAGGTAGGCTGTTTACCAACGGGCGACCCATTTACTAGTTGAGTCGAGTGGATAATTGATGGTTTTATTTTCTAATTATCGCCTAAATGAATATCACATGTCTTCTCCGAACTGTATATTTAGCCATGTTAGTGTGTTGGAGCAAAGTTAGAATAATGATGTCTTGTACACTAACAAGGACATAATATGTTTTGCAAGATCGACGGCATTATCACCCATGGACATTCTCCAACATCTGACAAATGAAGACAGTGTAGACGAATTATGTCGCAGAGTACAAGACCTGATAAATCAAGTGCCGAAAGGTTCCAATGCAAAAATCGGAAGCATCAGGGATAGCAGCAGTGTGTGGTCTCTATGCCAACAACGAAGCAGGGAAACAACGAAAACACAAACGAAGAAGATTATTCACGTGGACATCACCAGGTGGGAAGCACCGAAATCAAATCGACTGCTGTCTCTTAATGGGGATCAATAATATAATGAAACAATATAAATTTCGAAGTGTGTTTATCCAACAGTTATTCTCACTTGTGTATGTTTGCGCACACTTCTATTATTGAGCGTTCAATTGTGCCCATTTGAAAATTCGCTTGTGGTAACGGAATTTGCGCACTTTTTTATTATTTTCTGTTATTCATTTAGTATTACGTTTTGTATAATTCTATAAGGTGCGTGTACAATATAGTGGTGATATATATCACTTGATACCCTCCACATGTATTAGCGATGTTCACAGCAGGGTCAATGATAGGATGCTTAACTAATACACCCACTTAGTTAATCTAGCTGAAACCTTTGGCAACCAAAGAGTTTGGATAAACAAGACACGAGTATACTGTTATATAGCCGCGCACAAACATGTAATCACAAATTGATTACCTGCAATCTGATGCATATGTGCCAATATATTTTCAAGTACATGTGCCTTGTCTTTGCCTTCTTACAGAAGATTTCCGAAAGTGAGAGCGGGCAATGATCGATTCGCCTCTGACTTTGCCAATATCCACAATCAATATATACTCACCGTTTACTGATTGACGACCATTTCACCTATTAACATACATGACAGAATCCCCTATGGTAAATGTCTTTATGTGCGTGTATGCTTGCGTGTGTAAGTATAATTGTGTTCATAAGTGTGTGTGTAAGTACGTACGTGCGTGTGTGCATATGTACGTACGCATCTATGTACGCATGTATGTATGTACGGTACAGAGGTGTGGAAGCAGAGATGGCATAAGCAAGATGCAAATAAAAATAAGTGGAAATGCAAGCCAAGTGAGCCAATAGTCTAGGAAGAAATTGAGTATTTTCAGGTTTCTGTAATCATTTGTTTGAACAGTTTCTTGAATTATACACGCTAGACAAATGTTGTTATGTTTAGCGGGCTGTGAACTTTAAAGAAAATATTAAATCAAATGTGAAGCGAAGTAAGCACCCGAATGAACGGCAGTGGGAATTAAGTGATTCTGCCACCCTTCTGGCTCTAACAACAATGCACGGGGAATATACTTTTCATAGTAACTAATTCCCAGAATACCTTCGTAGTGATTTATGGTATCTGATACTCTTACACTTTAGAATAATGAAGTTAATTGTAAGTCCAACAATAGGTAGAATGGCTGTCAATTGATATATGATCATTACTAGACCTATTGCTGCATGGGTCTGTTCAACGTGAAAGTGAACCACACATTATCACCGACACATCGTATTTGGTAAGGTGCTCACTCACGGACACATAGCACACATAACCACCGACCTGCACCATATTCGGTTTCGTCAATCAGTCGTCGTCGAGTATATCTTCTTACTGTGGACGGTGACAAAGCCAGAGGCGACTCGATCGCTGCCCACTGTCACTTTCGGAAATCTCCACGCGGCTTAGCAGCCGTTCGTTTACAAGACGGCAAAGACAACTATCAGGTACGTGGCATTATACTGATAATTATTTATTGCTATGCTGATAATCAATAGACGATTACGTGCACGTCTGTTTATGCGTGGCTATGTGACAGTACAGCCGTGTCTCGCTTATCCACACACATTGGATCCCAACGGTTTTGGGTAGGTCAACGAAGCGTGTGTATTTGTAAACACCCTGTTATAGTCCATGCTATTGCTATCAGTAATGTAGAAGTACTGTGGCACGGGCATCATATCTTTGGCCACCCGGATACAAATTGCTTATTAAACCAGCTCCGGGATTGTCTCCATGATATATTCCACTTAATGACTGACAGTAAATTAAAGTTAAATGCATATAAAACATAGATTCTTATTATTGGTAAAAAAAAAGCAGCGTGGCAAACTTGATTGTTTTCTCTCGACACCTGTGCGGAGCCAGAATTTCACACCGGCAGTCTCACCACGAAATTTAGGAGTCACCTTTAAAATTAATATAAAATTTAGAAATCATATTTCACAAACTTGTCTTGCTTGCTACTTTGATCTCATTTGTGTCCTTCGCCATATGTTTTTTTTGCCGACAAAACTATTGCAACTGCTCTTGTTAGCAGCACACACGCTATTATACACTCAAAGATGGCCGCCGCGTGGTGACGTTTTAAAAGTGAAATTAGACGTTGTTTGCTCTTTCTTTGGGCAAGAGCCGCTCTGCTGGAAGATGGAGAGTGCGATGATGTGACTGGGCAGTCATGTAAAAGGTTTACATATGGTAGGAGGTCGTTTTTTTGTGTTGCTGCGCGATCGGTTGGGTGATCACATTTACAGACAACACGCGTCCAACAATACACACCTGAGACAAGCCCGGCCAAGTGAAGACAGCTCTGCCACTGCTACACATGTCAGTGACATGGATGTTGATGTGCTAAAGGTAGCTTTCGCTGAAATTCTCTCAGACCATGATATTTTAAAAACTTTGAGAAAACTTTATATCCACAGGAACTTTTTGATAAGTTCGACCTACTTATGCAAATACTGAACAGTTGTATAAAGAAATTGAACAGAAAGAAAACAGAATAACCGACCTGGAAAAGAGAGTAGCGTCTCTAGGACTACAAAATGACAGGCTAGAACAATACAGCAGAAGAGAAAATCTGAGATTCGAAGGAATCTCAGAGGCTGCTGGTACACCAGACCTTGAAAAGGAACTCTTACGTATTCTAAACGACAACATGAAGTTAATTCCCAAAATGCAGTCCGAGGAAATTGGACGAGCGCACATAATTGGACGAATTATTCCAGAGGGACGCCCGCGCACAGTCATAGTGCGATTTAAATCGGAGCGTTTAAAACCCGGGCTAGCCTTAAGACGCAAAATGCAACGACGGAAATGCATCGTATCTTCTTAAAGTAAGATTTAACCAACCAACGAGCTGGGCTACTTTGAGTTGCGGAAATTGAAGAAAGCTGGGAATATTGCGGACTGCTGATTGTTTAATGGAGACATTTTAATGAAGACTCTAAACATGAAAGTTCGCCAAGTGCAAACGAGGCAAGACCAGTGCTTCGCGGCTTCTGCGACAGTTGTCTGAACAGTGACAGGTGACATCCTTTGTGACACCAGGTATTGCCTTTCAGCGCTTTCCAGCTGTATCGTTGGTGCGAAAAGTGACTGAGGCTTTGTGCAATTACGCTGCATAAATCTGTTCACACCTCCACACGGTGTTAAAGTCTAACACATACACTGACTTATACTTGCAGCTAAATGATCATAACAGTGTTTTTCTTCTTTTATTTGAATAGGTATACCGGTTCACAGTAACATTATTCATTATATATGAATATACATTATTATTTGTGCTTGACTATATATATATATATATATATATATATATATATATATATATATATATATATATATATATATATATATATATATATATATATATATATATATATATATATATATATATATATATATATATTATATGTATGACATTATTTGTGAACTACTGTATTCACGTATTTGTGTTTTTTTAGTGATTAAGATTTTAAACTGGACGTTTTGTTCGCCTACACTGCATAATATTTTCATACCTTTTCACGGCTTTAATTGTAGGCCCACGTAGAAACGTTGGCTTATGCATGTTGTTATGTGACAATACCAGTAGTGTTTTTGTTGTGGATAGGTATACTGTGTTACAGCATATTTTAATGACATAATTTAAATATTACATTGTAATATTAGTTATTGACAAAATGGAAAATAATGTTCCGGTTTGAAATTGATTAAGGTCCTACACTGGATGCCTTGCGTAATAAACTGCATAAAAGTTTTCACACCGTTATCACGGCGTTAAAATTTTCCAATGTAGAGACGTTGGCTTATACGAATCACCAGCTTACACATACCGCTGTGTGATCATATCGATATTGTTTTAGCTTTGTATTATTGGTGATTGTTGTTGGTGGTATTGCCCTATAACTTTGAATAGACTAAACTTATGCAAAGCTACGTCAAAGTTAACTATTTTTTCTCCTTGGAATTTCTCACGAAGTTATTCCAAATCTTCATTAGCATTTATCTTTTTTATTGTAATGGTTTTTCATACAAATCGATATGATGTATAATTACCTAAATACTCTCCAGTTTGGTATACTGTTTATTGCGCTATTAAGAAATGTGGACGTTAATAGAAAAATATAAAGCAGAACCAATTATAAATCTTAATATATATATATATATATATATATATATATATATATATATATATATATATATATATATATATATATATATATATATATATATATATGAACATTGGGAAGGACTGATAATTAAAGTAAATGGTTGTAATTTATCAAAATCGTTAAACCGTTGGGAATATATATAGTCCACCAAGAACACGTGATGAAAAAATAAATTCAGTTACAATTGAATTTTCATCAGCAGTAACAATAATATATATATATATATATATATATATATATATATATATACATATAATCATGAACTAATTATTGTAGGATACTTTAATATAAAACAATTGAATTTTCATCAGCAGTAATAATATATATATATATATATATATATATATATATATATATATATATATATATATATTAATCATGAACTAATTATTGTAGGATACTTTAATATAAACGTACTCAAAATAAATGAAAATGAAACTTATAGCAGCTTTTTGATACCTTAACATCATACAACCTTTAAGCCCAAATAACTCTTTCCACTAGATTTACAAGAACAAACGGAACACTGATAGACAACTTTTTCTGTAAACTTGGTCAAACTGTATTAGAAAGTACGACAGGGATATTAACTAAAATATTCTCTGATCATCTGCCATACTTCATGATTTCAGGCATTACCCAAAAGACAGAACCTCCTCTTAAATATGTAAAAATAAATATATTAAGCACAGAGGCAATGCAGAAAGTTAGACATTAAATTAAATTTACAATAAACTTTAAAAAATCCCAAATGCTAATCCAAGTTTAAATTATAGTATAATATATATTTTTTATAAAGAAATGTTACAATCTAAAAATAACCATGTGCCAGGTAAATTAATAAAATGTTATAAATATAAGCATAAAAAATTAACATGGATTACTTAGGGTTTGCTCAAATCAATCATGTACCGAGATAAACTTTATAAACAATTAAAATTAACTAACCCAAATTCACCTAATTATAAAACAATTAACATTAACCTTAAATCGTATAGTGGAATCATGTTTTAACCTGTTCAAAATGACATAAGAAATACTTCGAAAACTATAAATGATTTTCTCGCAAAGACAAAAGCACCAAACAAATTTCCAACATTCTTTAAAGAAAATGATGAAAAATAACGCATAAAAATATTGCAAATAAGTTTAATATTTTTTTCCACAAACATAGCTCAGATTATTGCAAATGATATTAAATATGACGGCAATAAAATTATATTATTTAAATAACCACACCAATTCGGTGTTTAATTTCGGAATATTGATGAGGAAACTAAAAAACACTATACATAGTCTTCCTACAAAACGTAGTTTTGGATTTTATTGTATATCTTCTAAGTTAATACAAATAATTGAACCTGATATAATTGAATAATTAACTATATAAATAAATAAAGTGTTTAACACGGGTATCGTTCCTGATGAACTCAAAATTGCCAAAGTAATTCCGTTATTTAAAAAAGATGACCCTACATTATTTAAAAATTACAGTCCCATTTCTCTACTTCCAACGATTGCTAAAGTAATAGAGAAATTTTTTTTTACTGAGTTATCATCATATTTCTAATATTAAACTGAGCTTTAATAATCAGTACGGTTTTAGACCAAAGCATTCAACTGAATGTGCTGCACTAGAATTAGTAGATAGAATCGTAACGCAAATGGATAAAAATGAAGTTCCAATTAACATATTTCTCAATCTCTCTAAAGCTTTTGACACCACTGACCACACCTTTTTTTGGTAAATAAATTGAGAAATTTATATTATGGCATGGATGATGAAGGTATACTGTTGTTAAAAAATTATTTAAATAATCGCAAACAGTATGTTAAAATTTAAAAAAATAAAGTCTGAAATTTTTCCAATAGCAGTTGGTGTCCCACAAGGTTCAAGCTTTGTACCATTGTTATTTATCATATATATATATATATATATATATATATATATATATATATATATACACTTGTCAGCTAGCAAGTAGCAATTTATAATGAATGCAGATTATACAACATTATTGAGTACTTTAACATATTTTAGGGATATTACACAAAAATAACACAATTCAATCTTTAATAAATGCTGAACTTTCCAAAGTTGTTGAATGTTTAAAAATAAATAAACTATCACTAAATAAAACTAAATCAAAATATATGATTTTTCATGTCCCCAATAAAGGTATACATTCCCTTACACTTAAAATAGATAATACACATTTTTTTTAAATGGTTGAATTTAATTTTTTAGGGTTAACCCTGGATTCAAATTTCAATTGGAAAAACATAGAAAAAAATATATGATAAATGTGCAAAAATGCTTGGCTAAAATATGTCTTGCCTCTAGAAATAAAAACATTGTTACATAAATCTTTAGTATTATCACATATAAACTATTGTATTATGGCATGGGGATACAAAGGAAACGATTAATGAAAATTCAGAAAAAAACTGTTCACATAATAACATTAAGTGGATATAAGTCACAAACTGAGCCACTTGTTAAGCAACTTTATTTGTTAAAGATGGAAGATCAATTAAAGTTACAAGAATTACAATTTTACGTTAAATAAATTCATAGAAATTTACTTGTTTATTTATTAAACTCTCAGATTACTCCAAATGTTAACATACACCTTCTTGAGACTCATAAATCTAAAAATGCACATACTGCCAGAACTAAACATGAATTTTCAAAAATATATCTTAAATATAATTTCCCATTCATTATAAACAACACTCATGATAATTATAGTGAAGGAAAAGATATACACTCATAGCCTGCGGGGCTTTACAACTTATGCAAAAAACATTCTTCTGCAAATATATAAAGACACATGTACACTTCTAAACTGTTATTTATGTCACCAAGATCAGCAGTGCTGATTGTTCATCATAAATGGAATGGAAACTATAATATTCAAGTTCATAAACACACTTGATTATATTAGTAGGTATAAAAAAACTTACTGCCAGATCAAATCCATATGCTTATATAATTGAGATAGACATGTCATTAAAATGCCAAGAAAGACACAACAACTATTTGTCATAACTGGAGTGGCTCCTATGATAGGTACAGTATGTCTTAATGGGAGCATTTGATCCCTATTTGTTTTAACATTGAAAGGTTATTGTTTTAATTAATTATGGTTCTCTATACTGGTTTCTAATAAAGATGTATGCACACTTGTATTATTATTAATGTATATATTTGTATTTGTGTAAATGCATATCCCTAATTTATCTATTGTGTTATTTGTTATTTTTTTGGTAAAAATAAACTTCTTTTTCTTGTTCTTTTTCTATTGCAATTCCAGTTTCACAATATTGCTCTCAAAGACATCTTGAAACGTCAACGTGTACAAAATTGGCAAAGGTAGTTAGTACTAGTTACCCGGTCTCCTCATTTCTCTCACCCAGTCTTGGCTCCCAGTCCGATATTGCAACATGTTTAAGATCTACGCAATTATATATCAATCACTTTCACCAAAACAACCAGCATATTTACATTCATTGCTAACTCCTGCAAGATAGCCCAGGCACTTTCGATCAACTAATTCTAATCTACTTTTCATTCCCGGCTTTAAGACAAACGTCGGAACTAGAGCTTTCTCGGTTGCTACACCGACTCTGTGAAGATATTTATGTAATTTTACTTACATACTTTCTTATTTACATAAGATACATATCCATATATGCGTGCACGGATGTATACTGTGTATATATTATGTATGTATTTTTCTGTGTTGTTTTCTTCCTTCGCTTATTAGCTGTTTCTCGCCACTCTAAGGCTGGATGTTGACAACAGACACTAATGAAGATGCTGATCTTCGTCGTGATATGTTCTCTGTCCCTGGTGGTAAATGTTTCCTCTTAGAGTTGATCCCAGAGGGGGTCTGTATGAATGTCCTCTTATTGCGAGCTGTGATTGATGTTGTAATTCGCAGTCCGTCTGCACCATACAGAATAAACTATTTAGCACTTTGAAGGTAACAGTTTATTTATTCTCACCGCAATGGTCTGATTCCGCTTAACCATAAACTATATTAATCTCGACCAAACTTAGAATGATCAATATTCAATCTAACATTTGCCACATATATGTACATAATGCATGTGGTATTCTTAATTAACTGATCATAAACGCATGTAATATTTAAGTGTGCACTAAATCTTTCTTTAACTTTACAATAACATATACCTGCAGCTAGGTCTTTGAAATATACACTTTGGTAAATAGTACATATATTAGGCCATGGAGTATGACTGTTCAAAAGAGCATCAGAAGAGGAGAAGAAACGAACCACACGACTGACCGAGGACAGGGACCGCCGAAAACAGAGGTCTATAAACCCAACGCCTTCTCATCCCACTACCTTCGCCTGCAGCAAGTGCGACAGAGACTGCCATGCCATAGTGGGGCTGGTGAATCACACCAGGCAACGCTCAACACGGACTGGACAACGGCGGCGCAAGTTATTGGCTATTCAGGACATAAGGATGCCAACAACATTTCATTTTATTTCACTAACATTTACAAGTAATGGGCACTTGCAAGGCTACTGTTAAGGCTTTTGTAATTCGCCCATATCTTACACCAGTCTTTATTATATATTATATGTTGCAGATATAATATTGTCGGGCAATGAGTTACACACATCTACCATTCTTCGACAGAAACATCGCTATCTACATAGTTTCATACATATTTATTTGCTTAATATTATAATGTGGCCTCTGAGGTTATTTAGATTAATGTTAGAAAAACTGATCAGGATTTACCTTCTCCTTCCTAGATAACCACTTAGAAGTCTCAATTAAATCTCCTCGTACTTTCCATTCTTCTTGTCTATATAGTCTTAGTTAATCTTTCCTCATTTGAAAATTTCATAATTCCTATAATCAGTTTAGTTGCTCCACGTTCTCTAGCATAACAACAGATTTGGCGACTCCAAAGGGACTACATTCATCGTATCATACTTACACATATATGTCGAACTTACACGAGATCTTTTTAATACACTGTGTAGCAGCGCATCTTCATTACACGCGTTAATGACTTCCTCTGACGTCGTGGGAGAGAGTATCATTAACGCGTGTAATTAGATAACGACACAACAATCAACTATCCACACGACTAGTTAATGTGACTCCCGTGTGTAAACATCTCATATGTGCCAGGAACGTCGGCATCGACGGATCTCTTCTTCTCAGCCGCGTATGTGAATTGTGAAACTTTCTTTTGCATTTCATTAAAGGTTTAAAGTAACATTTCTAATACAATTTCATGGATGAAGCTGAATAATGTTTGAAACTATTTAACCACTTGTGTTATATTGGAACGTCGTATCTTTATTTTATACTTCTTCGTCGGAAACCATATTGGTGCTTCCAGGAGAAATTAGAAGATACAATGAGAAGATATCCGTATAACATAAGGCAAGTGTGTGAACATTACTGTAATGTTTGATAGGAGGACTTCAGCATAACTGCGACTAAGATTATCAAGTATTTCATTTCCTACCATTGGATGCCTTGGAAGATGAATAGAAGTGAGGCGAACGACAGCGTTGGTGTTGCTTCCGGGCGAGACAACTCGCTGTCCGGCTTCCTCGAGGTCCGTGTGTCCAACTTCCTCAACCTGTACATCGAGGCTGTGATTCTCTTCGGCGGACTTCTCGGCAATGCCATCGTCATAGGCGTCTTCTCAAAGAAGACTTACCGGAAGAACGCCACTTTCATCTACATTCGTATACTCGCTGTCGTAGACTTCGTCACTTTGGCCGTTCTTTTGACCACTCACTGGACAAACTACAACTTCCGACACAGCAGCAAGAGCGTCTGGCTCTGCAAGTCGATATTGTCGATGGCGAGAATCTTCCTCGACTGCAGCGCGTGGATCGTCGTTGCTGTGAACGGAAACCACTTCATCGCTGTCGTCTATCCCTTCAAATATACGTACGTAACATCAGTTTTCGTAAATCGCATATCATCCTGAATGCTGTTTATTTCACTCAGTTTCTGTTCCGAAACTACCATATCAGTACTATTTGTTCTTTTCTTGCAAAGTCATATTCACTATCAACTCTATTATGTGTAAGAATATATATTTGATAACAAGATTAAATAAAATCTGCCTTCTTAAAAACATTTTGCTATTTTGTGTACACCTACTTGTACAATGTGCTCTACTTTATTTTTAGTGATTTGCAAATAATTGAGGTATTCTGATTATACAAAGCCCGCAACTAGCTACGATCAGTTAACCAATTCAACTATCTTTGTACATTCCCCATTAAATATATTATGCTCCATGTGTGTGTGTATTATGTTATACATTACACATCAGTCAGTTAGTCAGCTTTTTTAGTAACCGCAGTGTGAATGGGTGATTTACATGTATCTGTGTTGAGTTGGATTTATTCCACATAGAGGTTTCCAAGTAAAATAAACATCATGCTTTCAGTAAAATGTGCACCGCGCGACGGGCTTACGTTATCGTGGCATTGATCAGCGTATGCGCACTGCTTAAGAACTCGTACAGCTTCGTGTTGGCGGGATTCGCCGCCAGTCAAAATAGTAAGGTCAAGGTGAGTAGTAGAAACATTTTGCGTCGCCATCATTTTTCTAACGCATGTTCCTCTCTGAGCGTGTATGTTGGTACATCTGTCTGACTGTCTGTTTCTCTCGCTCGCTCGCTTGTGCGGCGTTCTCTCCCTTGCTCCCTCCTTCCCTCTCTCCCTACTCCCTCCCTCCCTCCCTACTCAGTTACCTATTCTCTCCCTATCTACTCCCTCCCTCTCTACTCCCTCCCTCGCTACTCCCTCCCTGTATCCCTACTCCATCCCTCCTTAGTCACTCCTTCCTCCCAACTCCCTTCCTGCCAACTCCCTATCTACTCTGTGTATACACACTTTCTCTTTCTGTCGCATCAGCATTGTACACGTTCTCCGTCCATAACTTTTTAAATACACTCCTCATAATGTAGAAATAATATCATTATCATTTTCCATGGGCAAATATATATATATACAGACCAAAATGTATTATTTAAACATGTACACACACTTGTCGTAGTTCTAGAGTTCTGCTGGGTATATATTTTCTTCACAAACTAAGCAAACTGAATATATTTCCATCGTCTCTAACAAGGTGTGCAATATGCTGCTCGACAATGCCAACCCACTACACGTCACCTATACTTGGTTCGAGGTGTCCATCTCGAGTATCGTGCCGTTCCTGCTGCTTGTCTTTTTCAACGTCCACATACTACGCCAGGTGACAATACTTCATCTTCTTCAATGTATTATTCTCATATTTATACAACGTGTTTCGTTAATAACCCAAGTTCAGAAAGTTGAAATGTTCCAGGTCTATGTCATTGTTTTGTTTTTAAACCTGTCTGGATACAATTTGATTGTGCATTCTATGATTGACATCAAAAGAACTTGTCATGAATTTTCAAAACGTTGAGTTCATGGTTACTACACAGCGTGTTGGTTAGTTACATTTTTGGCGCATTTCCATGAATAACCGGTTTGTGCACGCATGTGGGTTTTGCTTCATAATTGGGGCCAACTGTTAGTGAGATTGGAACTAGTCCTAATTTACCTCCACTCATTCTTTGAAAAAAAATACCCTCGCTAATTGGTCTTCCATGACAAGATTCTTGCAGCTCATTAACTGCTTCAGCTGTACGGCCACAGCGCGAACGTCGAGGTCGCCACGACCTTTGCACTGATGAAGCAACAGCGGAATCGGCGGATGGCGACAATGCTCATCCTGTTGTCAACTCTCTTCATCGTCTTCACGCTTCCCAAGAAAATTGCAAATCTCTTGCAGGTCTGATATGAACTCCAGGTGTGTTTGTGTGTGTGTGTGCGTGTGTGTGTGTGTGTGTGTGTGTGTGTGTGTGTGTGTGTGTGTGTGTGTGTGTGTGTGTGTGTGTGTGTGTGTGTGTGTGTGTGTGTGTGTGTGTGTGTGTGTGTGTGTGTGTGTGTGTGTGTGTGTGTGTGTGTGTGTGTGTGTGTGTGTGTGTGTGTGTGTGTGTGTGTGTGTGTGTGTGTGTGTGTGTATGAGTGTGTGTGCGTGTGTGTGTGTGTGCGTGTGTGTGTGTGTGTGTGTGTGTGTGTGTGTGTGTGTGTGTGTGTGTGTGTGTGTGTGTGTGTGTGTGTGTGTGTGTGTGTGTGTGTGTGTGTGTGTGTGTGCATGCGAGCGTGAATATGAACAACCCTGATAATATCTAGCCAAACTAATAATATATAATAGACTTGACTTCGCTCGTTCTCACCACAGGGTCACCTGGCCGCCCACGGAAGCGACGCCCACAACAAGGCGATCTTTATCCTGGTGCAAAGCGTTGCACACAAACTGTGGTACTCGAGCAGCGCCGTCAACGTCTGGATCTACATCGCCTTCAACGCCCAGTTTCGACGCGACGTCGCCCGGATCTTCTGTCGTCGGCCAGTCGCCGTTCAGCCGTACGACGTGGGATAAATCGAGCCGGAACGTTTGATAGATACTGTATTCCAGTGTCGCGAGCATGGTTACATATCTTCACGTAACTGTCACAGGTGCTCGATGGTATCTCGGGTAGGTTTAATTGTTCATACCAGCATTCAATTTAGAGAACGTCCTCAAGAATTACGGGTAAACCGTAAAACTTTGCACGTACGCATAAATCACTTGTTATTTTGATAAGAACGTATGAGCAATTCAACGGTCGTCGCAAGTTACATTACGTGAATGTAATGATGAAAAGATAGTTGTTCAATACAGTACAACGTTACTAGGGATTTGAATGTCTTGAATGCATGGAGATTTATTAGTTGTGTTGTCAAATCATCAGTCAGATTTTGTGACAGTAATGGCATACATTTCCATTTACTTGTATAAATGTATTTTTTTGTTTTGTTCCTGTTGAACAAATGCAAACGATGAAATGATGTTGATGTCGTCAATGTATATTAAACGCCTGAGACTGTTGGTCAAACGCCGTCGCTGTTGTTACTGGGTGAACCACCTACTCTCCTTAGTGTTTCCCCTTTTAAGGTATAGCCTTAGCAGCATAACGCATCATTCGTATCCCTCCCACGAGCAATTATTACCATGATCCTAAAATGTGTATTGCAAATGTTTGGTCTAAATATGCGATCAAAAGAGAGGTTAACGACAATATTAGCTATTTTCTAAACACTTCAACCTTTTTTTATATACATTAATTATGTCATGCGTTGGACAGCGTCATGTTCAAATAAATGTAGATGTCGAATTTCACAATAAATTGCCATAGGCTAGTACAAGTTATTTCTCGATCAAAACCGAAGCTTCGTGTTGACTAACATCATGAAGGTTCAATTCAAAATCTTCAATGTATTTGATGAATTGGGTTGGATAATTAATTTATATGTAATCTGTCCATTGTAAAGTGTCCATGTGTCAACGTCACGGAGGCTTAACTGGCGCTTGTGTAGAGCATTGTCACTGGTCTGCGGTGTCCAGTCGAAGCATGATACAGCTATGTGTCGTCGGCGAACATGTGAAAATTTAGATCCTGCTTCCTGGTATTATCAGTAAAGGGCATAACATGAACGGGTTCCGGCACATATTCTTTTGACACAAGCGGCGTCTTGTTTGAAACATAACCAATAGCAATGCACTGTTAGTTACAACACGAGCCACACTACTGTTGAGCCACCTGAAGCTATATCTGTTTTCTAGCCGATGTAATGATTGAGATATTCCAAATTATTGCTAGAAATCACAATTAATCTGCACTCTCACTAATCCTTTGTTACTATTGACGCAATGGGTTTCTGTTCTTCCAACACGGCTGTTTGTCTAGGGTATTATATTTATGGATTCTCGATAAGACAACTGCTTCCTTGTCCATCTGCAGATCTTGTACCCTTCTCGAAATCTTGCTGAATCGTGTACGGTTATTCCAGCATATCAGATTGCTTTCTCATATTTATTATCGCAACATGACTTTCTACGACCTCTGGAAAGTTATTTAGGAGTTTAATATGCAACCGTGTTTTAGATATTTGTGCAAATAATTCCACAGTTTCGATTGATCTACTCTACTCACAACTATTTCAACATCGTGGAAATAAATCAGTGTTTCTCTTGTATACTATAATTAGGATGTTCATTCAAATATGCGCACAGCTACCGACACGGGAGGGGTTTCGCTGGTCCTACCGACACGGGAGGGGTTTCGCTGGTCCTACCGACACGGAGGGGTTTCGTTGGTCCTACCGACACGGGAGGGGTTTCGTTAGTTCTACCGACACGGGAAGGGTTTCGCTGGTCCGATGCGCATTTTCTTTTCCGATGTATCCACAACCAAAGCAGTTACTCAATATGAGCGGTTAATTAGAAGCTAGTGGATTAAAATTGTAAACTATCTGAATGCCAATCAACATCGATGAGAATTTGTGTTAGCAGTGAATTAAACACGTTCATAATTATATCATCACATCGCAATTTCCAAAATTTACCAAAATTTATCCTGCCGCAGTAGGACCCACGTTTCAACCGATAGTTGTTGTCTTCTGAAGCAACAGCAAAGCGCGAATACGTCGCATATCGTTTTTCTCCCTCGTAATCTTCCAGGTCGACTCTCAGTTCGTAGCGTTTATTTGAGGTGATGTCATGTAATATGTCGTTACCTGGCACTTACATACAACAACATATTGATTAAAACTTCGTGCATATACCGATTTCCATTGAAAGAGTAATTAAACGATGCACGTACGTACGCACGTACGCACATACGCACGCACGCGCGCGCACACACACGCACACACACACACACACACACACACACACACACACATATACACATTTCACCGTGTGACCTTTGATATTGTTTACTTACCTAGCCAGAATTCTGTTGACACGTTACCAAAGTCGGTTTTATAGCTGTTCCAATCCCGATAAAAGCCAACGGTTCCGTCTTGACGACGTTGGAAGGACTGGACGCCAATAAACAAATATCACAATAACATCGTGTATTCGCAAAACATTGGGATTATTCCGATAAATAAACGTACAGATATCGTCTTTCATCACGCCGTAACAGTAAGAGCTGCCGTATATTACAACTACAGTTTCAATGTTTATGTTCAAGGATAGAGGCTGTGTGACAAGATTTATGTCTAAGGAGTCAACTGGACTGACAGGATGACGTCTCTGGAAATGATTGAACCCAACATGTTGAAAAATTTCTTAATGATGATTTATCGCAGTTGTAATTATTTGTCACAAATAGACCGCTTAATTTTTATTCAGCGCACAATCCTTTAATCAAACAACGTCTTTGTTGTTTTTCTAAATACCAATGTTTAGAAACAAACTTCAAGTATAAATAGGCTATATGTTCCCATTACAAATTAAAATAATAGACGCTACCCAGAATAATGTATTTTTATTCGGCAGATGGCGAATACGTCGAATGTCGACGAGATGTTCGTGAAATGCACGTGGTTTGTTTTTTAGAAACTTTTACAATACGAATTTTCATAAATGTGTAGAACAATATTCGTTGGTTACGATTAAGTGTTGTGGTATGTCTAATAGGCTATATGTTCCCATTACAAATTAAAATAATAGACGCTACCCAGAATAATGTATTTTTATTCGGCAGATGGCGAATACGTCGAATGTCGACGAGATGTTCGTGAAATGCACGTGGTTTATTTTTAGAAACTTTTACAATACGAATTCTCATAAATGTGTAGAACAATATTCGTTGGTTACGATTAAGTGTTGTGGTATGTCTATGTTCATAGGTGGATGACATAATTTGAATAAAATGACACTCAGACAACTAAAAAATTCCAGACATTGTTTTGCCATACGCCGAAACAATTGCGTATCCATGACAACGCGTGTTCCGTCGCGTTCGAAATTATTCAAACGTCAGGCCGACCGATGTTTGCGTTCTAGTACTAGTGATTTTTTACTATTAGTAAGCGTTATTATTGACACGATGTATTCTTGGCTGAAACGAAAATTCGTTAAATATTTACGTACTTGTCGTCATCGTGGGTACACCGTTGTTCTGACTATATAAATACAAGTACACAATTACGGGTCGTATATCCGTCGACGCACGCACAATAGTGCATGTTATATTGTGCACAAGGGGCGCCATGGGTATTTTGGGTAGGTTATATCGTGAGCTTAATTCCGCCAACCCATTGAAATGGCTGTTCCTTTATACTGGCTGAAGAACAGGAAGGATTTAGGGGCGTGAGAAGCATCTCTGAACAGATTGATCATAAAAAAACACCTGCTTCACCAAAAAGACCTGCTCATTTACTTTAAGAAGGCGTTTGACCATATCTGGCACGAAGGTTTGTGGAAAGTCACGAAAAACTACAACTTCGCCAAAAATCTGATACAAGTCATACAGGCATTTTACCCCAACTCAAACAGTGTTGTTCTTCTAAATAACCAACTTGGAGAACTTTTCAGAACAACTGTATGATTTTGTCAGGGGTGCCCACTCTCGGATGTTTTCTTCAACGTATTCCTCGAGAACATCATGCAGGAGACCCTCCAAGACTTCAACGCCGTCATATCTATTGGTGGAACGCGAATATGTAATCTTCGTTTTGCGGATTATATTGGCCGCATGGTAGGCAGCGAGAATGACCATAAAGACCTCACTACCAGACTGGAAGAAAAGGCAAGAGCTTACGGGATGGAAGTGAGCTCAGAGAAGAGCAAAATACTTGTCAACAGTACCAACCAGAACATCCCCATTACCATAATGATGAACTGTCAGAACCTTGAGGAAGTAGAATATTTCAAATACGTTGGGTCCACCTTATACAAAAGATGACACCTCAACAAAGGAAATCAAAATAAGGATTGCAGTGGTCATGTCTGCTATGTCAAGACTTAACATCATCTGGACGAGCAGAAACGTCAGCTTAAAAACGAAGATCAAGCTCTACAGAGCACTCGCTGTATAAATCCTCCTCTACGGATGCGCCCGCTTGGCTCTGACAGCAGAAACAGAGAGACGCGTACAAACATTTGAAACGAAATGTTTCAGGAAACTCCTCCGCATTTCGTAGACCGAACACAATACCAATAAATATGTGAGACAAAAAGTGGACTCCCTTGCTGGAAAGCAGGAGCCCTGTTGGCAACAGTGAAACGACGCAAGCTCTCCTGGTTTGGCCGCATAACTCGACACAACACCATTGCAAAAAACATCCTGTGGCGCCATTGTTTCAAATTCCACGCTTTGCCTGCGATAATGTCAAGTCGAACTTTGTTACAAACGGTAAAATTAAAGGCCATTTGGTGGACTACCATGTTAAGCGTAATAAATAAATCCATATCAACGTGGATTCCTAAAAGCGAGGTAAGGCTTAGCAAATATCGTATCTTGTTTAAAGAAAAGAATCTCTAGATGACTGATTGCTGGTTTTCTTCTGAGATTTTCAGAAATGCCATATCAAAGATTACCGCTTAAATTAAAAGCACATAGTATCGCGGATTGCATAATCAGATGTATATAATATATAAATAGACTGCTAGACGGCAACGGGTAGTAGTACACGGGAAAGTTTCAGATTGGAAATCCGTTTTCAGTGGAGTACCACAAGGATCGGTATTAGAATCTTATTGTTATTAACATTTATAGATATATCAACGACTTAGATGATAATATAGCTAGCACGGTACAGGCATTTGCGGATGACGCAAAAGTGCTTAGAAAGTTTAAAATTGATGGAGATAAATTACATTTACAAGACGATCTACACATTTTTTTTTTAACTGTCAGATGTTATTCGATTTCGGGAGATGTAAATGCCTACACAAAGGAAACAGGATTGTGTACACAACATATAGTTATATGGAATATATTGTTCTAGGAAATAACATGTAAGAACAGGACTTGAAAGACTGATGTGGACATCTCGTAGCATTGTAGGATTGCAGATTGAAACGATATTCACATTATTGGGTTGATTAGGATAAATGTAAGTAAATATACTTTAATAATAATATTCACATTATTGGGTTGATTAGGATAAATGTAAGTAAGTATACTTTAATAATAATATTCACATTATTGGGTTGATTAGGATAAATGTAAGTAAATATACTTTAATAATAATATTCACATTATTGGGTTGATTAGGATAAATGTAAGTAAATATACTTTAATAATAATATTCACATTATTGGGTTGATTAGGATAAATGTAAGTAAGTATACTTTAATAATAATATTCACATTATTGGGTTGATTAGGATAAATGTAAGTAAATATACTTTAATAATAATATTCACATTATTGGGTTGATTAGGATAAATGTAAGTAAGTATACTTTAATAATAATATTCACATTATTGGGTTGATTAGGATAAATGTAAGTAAATATACTTTAATAATAATATTCACATTATTGGGTTGATTAGGATAAATGTAAGTAAGTATACTTTAATAATAATATTCACATTATTGGGTTGATTAGGATAAATGTAAGTAAGTATACTTTAATAATAATATTCACATTATTGGGTTGATTAGGATAAATGTAAGTAAATATACTTTAATAATAATATTCACATTATTGGGTTGATTAGGATAAATGTAAGTAAATATACTTTAATAATAATATTCACCTTATTGGGTTGATTAGGATAAATGTAAGTAAGTATACTTTAATAATAGTATTCACATTATTGGGTTGATTAGGATAAATGTTAGTAAATATACTTTAATAATAATATTCACATTATTGGGTTGATTAAGATAAATGTAAGTAAGTATACTTTAATAATAATATTCACATTATTGGGTTGATTAGGATAAATGTAAGTAAATATACTTTAATAATAATATTCACATTATTGGGTTGATTAGGATAAATGTAAGTAAGTATACTTTAATAATAATATTCGCATTATTGGGTTGATTAGGATAAATGTAAGTAAATATACTTTAATAATAATATTCACATTATTGGGTTGATTAGGAGAAATATAAGTAAATATACTTTAATAATAATATTCACATTATTGGGTTGATTAGGAGAAATATAAGTAAATATACTTTAATAATAATATTCACATTATTGGGTTGATTAGGAGAAATATAAGTAAATATACTTTAATAATAATATTCACATTATTGGGTTGATTAGGAGAAATGTAAGTAAGTATATCTCTGTCTAAAGCAATAGTTAGGCCTCATTTAGACTACTGTATGCGAGCTTTGAGGCCATATCATCAGAAGGATATTATATATAATATCATCAGAAGGATATTATAAATAATACAGAGGAGAGAAACTAAACTGATTCCAGACCTGATATACCTTAATTATGAAAAATGCCTAAAAGAATGTGGTTTAACGATACCAGAACCAAGGATATTGAGAGGAGATTAAATAGATGGTGTCAATGTATAAAAGGGTTACGAACATATGTATTGTGTTGTTTTAGTACTTAAGGAAGATTAAAGAATCATAGGACACGAAGTAACATCAGTGAAGGAACGTTGTAGATTATACGTCAGAAAGTATGCAATGCCACAGTGGACATTAAATGAATGGAAACAACTATCGACTAAATGCAAGCAGTGTGAATATGCTTAAAACAAAATTGATAAATATAAATCTCAGAGTTACACAGAGATGAACATTTGTTGGAATTTCGACAAGCCAATGGCTTCATTGTCCACTTGCCATCTCAAGTATTAACTTTCGGTGGCAATCTTGTTAAATTTTTTAACGTTATGTATTGATTCGTTTTTTTACAACCAGACAAGGTAAACACGGGCCAATTCGGTATAGATTGCATTACTTGTAATTGTTGTGTTACTAATTTGTAATCATACATGTCAAACGATATTGACGATGTGCCCTTTCTACATTATGTCTGGGTGCAATTATTGGAAAATATACAATGTACATCGATTGTCGAGCTATCCTATTTCATAGTTTATGTGTCTAGGGTTTCACAATGATCGTTGGCTTTGGTCGGCGCTCATCAGTATGCCCGCTGATAAATCTAAGGCACGTTTGCTGCGCACGACTATGGTAGGTAATTACGAATAACCGCGGATGTATCCGTATATGAAATACTTTTGTTTACAAAGAGACGGATTTATCCGAGGATTCAATTTGTTGTAAATTCCTTGATAAAAATATTTCTCATAAACATTTATACTTTCTTTTGGGGAATGCGTATGATGGCGTTTCGTTTATATTTTGTATATTATTCGACGGACTCAGAAAGAAGTATAACCGAAGTGTGTTAGATGTACGGCAAGCGATGACAACGACCGTCGCAGTGCTGATGCTCAGTCGGTTGGACGACTACATCTGTCAGATGGGAGACATGTAGGATTCAAAGTGAAAACATAACAATAAAGGAAGTTCCGGCTAGCGCGACTCTTTTAAAAGTAACCTGTTTCGATCGACGAATTCTTGTGCATAGCAAACATATCATATGTGTTTCTAGAACACTTACCCTGGAATCGCTTGGAGAATAACAGTTTCAGTGGTTTGACTAATTGAGCACTGTCAATAGAACACCTCGAACAACAAGAGTACATGCACCAGGATATTCTAAAACCTTTAGTGCCATTGGAATCAACAACAAGAGTACATGCACCAGGATATTCTAAAACATCTTGTGTCATTCGAATCATTCACGTTTCGACACACTGACGCGTAGCTAGTTATGGGATTTGTATAATTAGAATGCCTCAATTATTTGAGCACTGTGCACGGAACCATTCAAGGTTTTGAGGAGGGGATACAAAATCGATCAGCGCTGCGATAGGTACGTCAATAGTGGTCTATGTAGACAACTTATATGACTGGCAAGATTATATCAGAAGAGGATTTTTTTTATATTAACAGATAATGCAAACCATTTTAAAGTAGGGCAAATTGTACAAGTAGGTTTACACAAAATACGAAAATGCTTTTAAAAAGGCACATTTTAATTAATCGTGTTATCAAATTTATATTCTTACACACAAGAGAGTTGAAAGTGAATATGACTTTGCAAGAAAATTATAAATAGCACTGACATGGTAGTTTTTTTTTAACCTGAGTGAAATAAACGGCATTCAGGATGCTATGCGATTCACCAAAACTGATGTTACATACGTATGTTTGATGGGATCGACGACAAGTGAAGTGTATCAAGTGATATGTATCACCACGATACAGTACATATACCTTAAGGAATTATACAAAACGTAATACTAAATTAATAACCGAAAATATTACAAAAACCGTTTAAAAAAATCCGTTACCACAAGCGAATTTTCAAATGGGCACAATTGAACGCTCAATTATAGAAGTGTGCGCAAACATACACAAGTGAGAATAACTGTTGGATAAACACACTTCGATATTTATATTGCTTCATTATATTATTGATCCCCATTCAGAGACAGCAGTCGATTTGATTTCGGTGCTTCCCACCTGGTGATGTACACGTGTGTAATCTTCTTCGTTTGTGTTTTCGTTGTTTCCCTGCTTCGTTGTTGGCATAGAGACCACACACTGCTGCTATCCCTGATGCTTCCGATCTCAGCGAGTAATTCGTCTACATCGTCTTCATTTGCAGATGTTGGAGAAGGTCCTTCCTTGGATGACAATGCCATCGATCTTGCTAAACATATTATGTTCTTGTTAGTGTACAAGACATTATTCTAACTATGCCCCAATATACTAATATGGCTAAATACACAGTTCAGAAGAAGACATGTGATATTCATTTAGCGATAATTAGAAAACAAAACCATCAATTATCCACTCGAGTCAACTAGTTAATGTGTCGCCCGTTGGTAAACAGCCTACCTCGTATACGTCATTAACTCCTGCATCGACGGGCCTCTTCTCTCCCACGTTTAGGAATAGTGAAACTTTCTTTTGCATTTCATTCAACGCTCAGAGAAACATTTCGATTAGCATTCTATGGATTAATCTAAATTTCAGACGCTGATGAAGTGACAGCGTGTGTATATATATATATATATATATATATATATATATATATATATATATATATATATATATATATATATATATATATATATATATATATATATATATATATATATATATATATATATATATATATATATATATATATATATATGTATATATATATATATATATATATATATATATATATATATATATATATATATATATATATACATATATATATACATATATATATATATATATATATATATATATATATATATATATATATATATATATATATATATATATACACACACACATATATATATATATATATATATATATATATATATATATATATATATATATATATATATATATATATATGTGTGTGTGTGTGTGTGTGTGTGTGTGTGTGTGTGTGTGTGTGTGTGTGTGTGTGTGTGTGTGTGTGTGTGTGTGTGTGTGTGTGTGTGTGTGTGTGTGTGTGTGTGTGTGTGTGTGTGTGTGTGTGTGTGTGTGTGTGTGTGTGTGTGTGTGTGTGTGTGTGTGTGTGTGTGTGTGTGTGTGTGTGTGTGTGTGTGTGTGTGTGTGTGTGTGTGTGTGTGTGTGTGTGTATGAATGGACGGTTGAAATCTCTTTGAAAGAGGATGTTCTGCCAACATTATTCCCAGTAGTGGAAGCTATGCTGATGCCATTAATCCGGAGAATCCGAGGGGCGCCACTGTCTTGTTGAACGCGCCCTCTAAGGCCAGTTTAACAAGTTCAAAACCTTTCAAAAACGCTACAGCAGTGTATGTAGCGTACGTTCAAAACATTATATGTCCAGTAGTTACGTTCAACGCATCAAGGCTATACTTAAAACACTCAACTATTGGAAGTTGAAAGCACTCAAGTCCAACATTAATATATTAATCATCATATTAATAATTACCATGTATTAACTAGCAATGTATTGCTCATATCAAAGCAATATAAAAAATACTAGTGAAAGTGATATACGCCAGCTTTGTGGCTGAATGTCTTAAATGCCCTTTTTTACCAGATGGAAGCAGACACCGTCGCATGCGTCGGGGTGAGATCGAAACCGAAGAAGGTGTAGCCGTCCCGGAAGTCGACAAGAGTCAGGTCGTTCCCCTTGTCCTGCTACACCTTACCGGTCGACCCGAACAGGTTGAGGTAGCTCTTCACGTAACAGTTGTTGGCGAAATTCGGCTGGAATGCTTTAGCGGGTACCTGTCGTCCGTCCACGTACACGGCACGGAAGTTGATGCCGTTGTGCTTGGTGTTAAACGGGTTCTTGGCGTACGAACCGTTGTATGCGTCGTTGTCGATGCAGCACAACACCAGTCATCTCGGCAGAGTACAGAGGAACAGGTACTCGTGCGTGTGCGACCGGGCTCCACGCGGCATTTGAATATACTTTGCAGTCGACGGAACGCATCGGATACATGACCGTGCTCTTCTCGAGCGCCTTGATGTGCGCCATCTGCACGGCCGGACTCAGGGCGGCTTCTTCGCGAACAAGGTGGCGTCGACGAATTGGATCTTGTAACCAGGGTTTGCACCACCGGCCATGAGCGCGAATGCGCCCTTGCTGCGCACCAGTCGTATCTTGACGTCGACGCCGTTGATCAGGAAACGACGTTGCAGGGATAGGTCCATGTGGAGTCGTCCCATCATCTCGACGACGTGACTCTGCGAGATGTGCCTTCGTCGAGCCGAGAACCCCTGATTCGCTGCAGCCTCGTCGACGTCGACGGCTTCCATGCGATCGGCCGTGTCCTTGATACCGTAACTCAGCAGCGTAGCAGATGTAGGTACGATACGCGTATGTGTTGGACGAAGGGGTAACGAGCGTACCGTTCAGGTAGACGTTGACTTGACTGAACAGCGAATGCAACCAGTTATTCACCGGACCCACAGCGGTGGCCGAATCGAGATCGGCCGCGGCAGCTGTGGTCACCTTCGTTTTCACGATCAGGTAAGTGTTGACGAGATCCAAGTAATCGTCTCCCGCTCCGGGTAGTATGAATTCGATCGGTCCACCCGAGTCGAGTGAGGCCGTCGGTTGATGTTGCACCCATTGGCTGCGGACGATGCTGGTATGAGTCGGCGCACGCCAAAGAGATCGAAATCTCTCTTGACCCCCTCACACGATTGTCTATGCACGAAAGCCATCGTCGTCGTTATCGTCGAACACTTCGGCTGTCCTCGTTTGATGGCGCATCTGTGCTGTACTGACGCGTCGATTCGCGATCGTGCGTTTTATACATCGTCGTTTCGGCGGTCGCGCGCAGGGAGGAGGAGGAGGAGGAGGAGGAGGAGATCAACAACAGTCCACTCAGCAGGTCTTTCCTGGCCTCCGTGACATGTCTTTTGGTGGCAGTTTTTATGTTCTGACCGGACATGACGTCGTCGGCAGTGTGCACGCCAGTCTTCAACGTTCGTTTTCCCAACGCCACGGCGTCTCGACCACGACCACGTGTCTGTCGGTCAAGGCGTTGTACCGCTGCAAGACCTGATTGTACAAATGCACCTTTTCCCCGTCGTCCAGATCGGTTCTTTCGAGGATGGCGGTCATGTCGGCGTCGAGTCCTCGCATGACCTTACACATGGCGTCCG
Source organism: Lamellibrachia satsuma (assembly GCA_033239005.1). Lineage (NCBI taxonomy): Eukaryota > Metazoa > Annelida > Polychaeta > Sabellida > Siboglinidae > Lamellibrachia > Lamellibrachia satsuma. Next base: position 1,544,580 of record BSQZ01000011.1, read on the forward strand.
TCGGCGGCGATCGAAGGGTCTCCAGCAACCGCGGATCCGCCAAGGGTAATTTACGCGCGTGCTCCATGCTTCTACCTCAACAGCTGTCCGAGCAAGAGAGCAAGAACCGTGCTCGCCAACGGAGCTAGGAAGGCCGACAGGAAGCCACCGTTCTGTAGGATCTCTTTCTTCTTTTTGGCCAACGTCTTCTTCTTGCTTAACGCGCGCATGTGATGCTTGTACTTTTAAAGTTTTCTTGTGTACCCTAGTCAAAGGAACGTTCCCTTTCAAGATAATGTAGACGCACTCGGCGAGACAGCAGAGGAAATCGGCGTTGGCGTTGGCGATGACAGCCTTGCGTAGTTTGATATTCTGGTGTCTGTTAAGCATCTGAAGACAAAAGATTCACCTTTTAACGCGTTCGGAAATCGTGCAACTAATG
>BSQZ01000011.1:1550000-1577500 GCA_033239005.1 Lamellibrachia satsuma
AAGTTGGGCATTTTATTAAATATGTCCATAGCGAATCCACGCAAGTTAAAATTCTGCAAATTAACGTGTTCCAGCGCGTGAGACTGCGTAAGAGATATGGCAATCGATTGTGTGCAAAGTACGTTAGAAAAGTCGATATATTTCAAACTTTGTTGCGGGTCGATAAAACATACGTTCCACGACGGACTTAAGGAATGCATGGTAAAGGTCGTGTCGGTGAAAGACATCGACCGAAGTTGTGCTCGTAACGTAATGTTAATTGATCGGGTACAGTCTTTGTTCATATTTAAACTAATGACCTTGTCACTGGACGTCTGTGTCACCACACGATTAATGCCACTAACCTGTAAAGTTTCTAGGTGCGGGAGTGTTAGAATCTCTATCCAAAATTGCGAAAGAGACCCTGGCCCGGCAAAGATGTTTCCACCAAGCGATATGTATTCTAACATGGGCAGTGTTGTCAAAGGAGAGCCCCGAATGTAGCGAATGTAATTTCTGCCAAGATCTAGACGTTTCAACGAAACACCCACCGACCCATGTTGGAATAAATCGGCTATGTTTAGTCCGATTTCGGGGTGCTGCACTGAATGAATGGCATGCAATATGAGTGTATGGAAACTTGTATTAGTTATGCCTGCCAACATACGGCTGTAATCATTGTAGTATAGAGCATCGCTTTTGGTACCCACATGTCGGAACGTGAGCTCTTGCAATGACACTAAAGGCTTTAACACATCCGGGTGTATGTACACTAGTTCTTCGACATATTCTATTATCAGTGCTCGTAGGTTAGTCAAACCAGCGAAATAGTTAATATTGAAGAGATTCCATGATAATCGGTTCAGAATCAAGCATGATATATGTGTTATGCCTCGAAACATGTGATCATCCCAAGATGCAAGATGGAGACCTTCCAACGTCAGTGTCCGGATGTTCGGCAGATGGTCAAATTTTAATTTCACAAGGACTCGATGGAAGCAAATTATTTTTAAGTGAGTCGCGTTGACCGGAACCCTTTATTGCCCGCCCGCCCGCCCCCGCCCGCCCGCCCGCCCCCGCCCGCCCGCCCGCCCGCCCGCCCGCCCGCCCGCCCGCCCGCCCGCCCGCCCGCCCGCCCGCCCGCCCGCCCGCCCGCCCGCCCGCCCGCCCGCCCGCCCGCCCGCCCGCCCGCCCGCCCGCCCGCCCGCCCGCCCGCCCGCCCGCCCGCCCGCCCGCCCGCCCGCCCGCCCGCCCGCCCGCCCGCCCGCCCGCCCGCCCGCCCGCCCGCCCGCCCGCCCGCCCGCCCGCCCGCCCGCCCGCCCGCCCGCCCGCCCGCCCGCCCGCCCGCCCGCCCGCCCGCCCGCCCGCCCGCCCGCCCGCCCGCCCGCCCGCCCGCCCGCCCGCCCGCCCGCCCCCGCCCGCCCGCCCGCCCGGCCTCACATTCTTGGAAAGCTTCACGGGTGGGACGCGGTGAACACAGAATTAGTGCACTGGCCTTGTTTTTGTCAACTGTTTTGATTATTTTTATGACCACAGCATGCCAACACGAATTCTGCAGCTTGTTCCTTGACATCTGAAGAAAGCACTTGTGCGCCGACATTACCCAGAAAGTTTAATGAGATTTCATAATTGTATGCACTACTGATCACCAAGTCCGAACCAACCTGTACAAGTCAAACATGTTGTGTCAAACGCTTTGTCTCTCCAACTTTACAATGCCTACGTGGTAAATCCATGGAGGTCACAGTTTTGAGTATTGCATTATGAAATCCATCAGTCCAACTCAACACTAGCAATAACAAAAGACTACATACGTGTTACCACCTTGTCGACTTCGACCGAGGAATGATCCACAACTTGCACAGAAACTATGTTCACCAGCCCAGCTGAACGGTGATTGGGGTCGAGTGCGAAGCCCTTATATACCGTGCATAGGTTTCCTGTCTTGTCCGTCGCACTTCATTCTCACTTACTGTTACAACGAGTGTATTCATATTCAATGCAACCAACATTTTATGTACCCTAATATTGTCAACCGTTTCTCTTAATACGTCTAGCACGTTATCAAACGTGACTGTTTCTATAAATTACATTACCCTGAAGTAGACGTGGAATGTTTCGGTTATCCTCTCTCTGCCCTGAAGCGATTACCACGTAATATGCGTATCGGTACAATGTCCAATTATAACACGTACTCTCTAAATTAGCATTACAAAATTAGACCCCCTCTTCTGACGCATACATTCCAGTAAGTAATTCCTACATAATTATGACGAGTTTCCTTTAACTGCGTTGAACAAAAGAGCTACGTTGCAATCCATTTCCATCACAGATTAATTTCGAAAGCCTGAATGCATTATGTGTTAAACAGCGTTACCTCGTCGCCTCCCCTTTATATACTAAAATAGCCTACGTAGTTGTTTCGGCTCAGTATTTGCCAGATATGAAGTTCCCTGTTAATACCGGATACTAACTGTGGGTGGTTAAATTAAATTGCCGAGAACAGTCAAACATAACTCTGTATAATGATCCTCACTTTACAATATTTCAAAATTGTCCAAATTTGCTTTAAACGCACTGCTGTCATTTCTTAAACAGTTAGTAGACATTGTGATCCATTCGTTTACCGTCCTCTGTGTGAATGAAAAATTGTATCTACATTGTTCCTTCACTGACGCTACTTCTTGTCTTGGTTAATATGTTTGCATTAATTGTGAACAATATGTACACTTGATCTCCCCATAACCTTCGTTAGCGTTTAAAAAAATATAGACGAGAAGAGGCCATATCGTACGAAAGACATAGACATACAAGAACGTATACAGACAAGAGCCAAACTTTTTCCAGAATTGAGATACTTTTGTTGTGAACGGAATAAAGAGTGTGGCTCAACATAACTAGAGACGAAGTGATTAAGATGATATCAAATAATATTTATTAAGATGTTGAATGGTTATGAAAATGTTGATAGAAATACATTTGTTCACTTAAGTAAGATAGGAGAACTAGATGACACGAAGTAATATTAACCATTGAATGAACAGTGTAAATATGTCGACTGTATCGTTGTTTTGGACGGAAATGTTGTTTAGTCTTGTTCAACCACATTCTTATAATTTTTATCATAACTAAAGGGTGGACCATTGGACACAGTGATATAATGAATTCGTACCAGAAGAAGAACAATGGAAAGTTGAGAAAACATGAAGAGACCGAATAGTGTAATCCTATAATTTGGAAAATGTAATTAAGATGGCAGAAATTGAAGTTTGTTTTTATATTTCAATAGTTAAAAGAACAAGGGTCAGTGCATAACAGTAGTAAAATAGGAGTGTAGATTGAACACACGAAAATACAAATTTTCACTTTAACTGCCGCATGTTCAAAAACAGCAATATTCGTGTTAGTTAGATCGCTAATAGATGTGCATGAGATGTTTATTTTTCGGGCAATGTGTGAGAACCAACTGCTCAGCTACCTGCACATAGTTGCACAGTTAGCAGTATACACACAGGATAATCGGTTACGCAGAAGACAGATACTAGATTTGGCGACGTTGTTATCTTGGATGAGTCTGTAGGTAGAAAATGTACACACGCTGCTTGCAGTACGAGGAACATATATCAAAATGTAGACCAGGGATAAGGCATTATAGGTGAATTATGAGTCTGCAAAGGATACAACAATACTATGAAAAATACTGCCTATTTTAATATGACCCTGATTATAAATTAATCTTCATAAATGCATTCACCCGTAGCCCCGCCATACGATGCTTCCATTTGAAAAGACAACCATGAAAGAATGCCTTTGGAGCTGAACAGTTCATCATTGACAAACCTTCTAGCACATATATGTACAATACTCGTTTATCAAGCTGCGTTTGAAAAATACACGTTTTTGATTTATACAATATAATAAACATACAAACAGGCAGTAATAAATACTAATAATAAGCATTTATTTATTTTGCATTCATGACATTGAATAAAAGTATAGCTACACAATATGTATTTGTTAAAATTATATGCCTATGTTTTTAGGTTAGAACATAGTTTAAAGAATAAAATACGCACCGAAATCCAAGCACGATATCGTGGCGGTGACGCGAAGACAACACTAAGCCACTTTGCCAGCGAACTATTATAAGCGCTAAGCGTCTTGCATCATGTGTACAGAGTACTTATGCTTTTCACTGAGTGTCATCATGTGTACAGTGTACTTATGCTTTCACTGACTGTCAACGAAAACAGGTCAAGTGTGTTCACGAGACACAGTCTTCCTGAGAAGCAGAGTGTAGGGGAAAGTTGCCAAAAATACGACACTTTTCTCAGTCTCAGTAATTTTAGCAATGTATCAGAAACCAAGGACATGTTTGGTTTTAATTGTCTTGCAATATTGCAAGAAAATAGTGACCATGCATCCTTAAATGGGAAATGAATGTTTTTGGGAAATAAAGTTGACCAGTTGGCCAATGACCATACTGACTGTTCAACGTTTAAAAAATTCGCAGTTGGAACTTCAGTATAATTTTTTTTAACTGGCTGCTGACTAAATCTCCAATGGCACGCACACACACACACACACACACACACACACACACACACACACACACACACACACACACACACACACACACACACACACACACACACACACACACACACACACACACACACACACACACACACACACACACACCACTCACTCTCGTAAACAAATTACATGTAAATCAGAAACATTATGAAAGAGAAACAAATCGGTTAAAACGTGTATAAGTTCATAACAATATATATATTGGCAGTTGGCTTTAATATGAAAAAGCCCAGGCATGGGCAGCAATTCACGCCCTTGACAAAGTTTAGAGAGCGTCCATCTGCGGACTCACCAAACTGAAGACTTTAAGGACGACGGTCGAACCGATCCTGCTATGTGGACGCGATTCATGGTCGCTAACACAAACTGTAGAAAATGCACGGGGTGGAACTTACAAAAGGAAAACGTGTCATGGCGCGTGTCATGGCTAAAAGTGTCATGGCGCAATCACATGACCAACCAAGATCCCACGGCTCACCGCCACCATGAGACAACAGTGTCTTCGTTTGGCAGGTCATGTGATGCGTCATGACGAAGTAGCCAACAGGGGCAGGGACAAATTTACTAACAGAAATGAAGAACCGAAACGACTGGAAGGACATTATCACGTCACCACGTTAAGTGGGCGAAAAAAGAGGAAGAAGATATGGCTGTTGTACAGAATGTGCTATATACGAACGTGTTTTCCTTAGCCCCCGCTGTGTGGTATGATTAAGGGTGACTCCATTTTTAGCACGTGCAACTAATCTCGCATGGCCAAATTAATGTGGACATTCACTAGAAACGTCCTACAAATGTTACGCGCGTTTGGCAAATTGATAAGCGAGTCTTTTGCAGATGTTGCGATTGAGGGTTTAGTAATGCGTTCAGTTTACTGTTGTAATTGTTCAACTCCAATGGCATTGTTCATATACTGTCATGCACATACGAAGTGCGGTGCATCAATTCATGCAGATAAATCCATTATTGAAATAAACGACGGCAAATCAAAGGATCAGATTACGATAGGCACGATGTATTACGATAGGCGCGATGTATTACGATAGGCGCGATGTATTACGAGAGGCGCGATGTACTCATGGTTGAATTAGTCGTGTTACATTTCCACACTTTGTAGATTCTTCACTTACCCAAAATCCTTTATATATAACAAAGAAATCATAATGACCAAGACGGTTATTGCAAACGCATTTAATACCTTCTTTACCAATATTGGCCAAAACATAGCCTAACAAATCAGTAATCCTATAAATGTAACTTTTAGATACTACCTGAATGAGCCGTATACCAATTCACTTAATTTTGAATGTATTGATGAAGAAACGATTTCTAAAACAATAGATAATATGCAACCAATGGTATGTCTTCACGATTATTAAAGTTAGTTAAACCTGCGGTGATAAAATCATTAACACTAATTACAAACCAAATATTAGCTACAGGTATCTTCCCTGATTAACCTAAAATTTCAAAAGTAATTATTTTAAAAGGTGACAATACCCAAGTCGGTAATTACAGACCAACATCACTTTTACCAGTTATGTTAAAGGTAGTTGAAACAATTATTTACACCCAGCTAGATTCCTTTTTTTTAAACAAAATCTCTTGTTTGAAAACCAAAATGGATTTAGAACGGAACATAGCACTCAATGGGCGGCCCTTAAATTAACCGATAGAATAATGACATATATGGATAAAAATTAAATTCCTGGAAATATTTATTTGGACCTTTCCAAAGCATTTGATACCCTGGATCATAAGATATTACTAGATAAATTAGAATGGTATGGTATAAAAGGAGTAGCTTTAAGATTAATTAGAAATTAACCAAACAAAAATAGTAAACAATACGTTGAAATAGAGGATGTCAAATCAGAAATGTTTAATATTTCAACAGCCGTTCCCCAAGGTTCGATTCCAAGCCAATTATTGTTTATTATATATATACACATTAATTTCATAATGTATGCCGATGATGTTACCCTCTCAAGTACCCTTGACTCATTGTCCACGTACGAACAAAATAGAAACGTAGAATTTATTAAAAATACAGAATTAAAAAAAAAACAGTGAATAGGTAACACTAAACACATTGTCTCTTAACCTAAGCAAAACAAAGTATATGCTTTTTTTAAAACAACCAGAAGAAAACGTGTGACTTCCCATTACTGCTAATAAATAATACTATTATTGATAGAGTGTTTGAATTTAATTTTCTTGGAATAAATTTGAGTGAACAATTTAACTGGAAAAGTTACATGAAAAAAATTTTGAACATGAACAAACAGTTTTTCAAGGACGTCAGGTGTTCTAAATAGACTAAAACGATTGTTGCCTCTGAATAAAAAAGATCATATTGTACAACCCACTGATACCGCCACACATAAACTATGGCGTATCCGCTTGGGGCTACAAATATTAGTCCGAAACTTGTCCAAATTAATAGTGTAAGCAAATATAAGGCTCACACTGAATCACTGTTTTAAGTCTTAAAAATAGAACACATATTAAAATTACAAGAACTAAAATGTATTATTAATTTGCACATAACAAACTTCCTGTTTACTTTCAAAATGTACCGCTTCACCAGAACAAAAGCATTCACAATTTTAAGACACGTGGACAATACAACATACACACAATCAGAGTTCAACACGAATTTTCGAAACAAAGCCTCAGATATACCTTGCCACATACAATCAATAATGCACATGATTTAGTAAAAAGATACATTCACAGCTTACACGGGTTTGCAATGTACGTAAAGCATCGTTATTTGCACACTCACTTAGCAGTATATACACTCTGAATTTGTTACATTTGTCATTATGTGTGAATAACCAAAAATAATAAACTTTTATGTGTACCTCTTTTTATGAATAACCATTCAATCTGTTATCATGTATAATGTGATGTTGTCTGCCTTGCCAGTCTGTTTACCTATTTATTCTATTATTTCTATATACCAGGATTTGTCTTTTATTATACTTTTGTGGCTCATCTGGGAGCGGCTTTTTAGCCCTAGTGGGATTCTCTCATACTCTAATTTGATCACTGTATACTTTATGCAATTTTTATATGTATGTTTTTACATACTCATTTGTTGAGTGATATGCACATGGGGCAAAATAGGGGTAGATTGGACTCAGCTGGACAAAGAGGTTGTCGAATATATAAATGGTACATTGTGTTGCCCCGGAGGAACGACGTACCGGGGTAATTGTCCAAATATGTAAGCGAAAGGAGACCCAAGGAAATACCGAAGCATCATACGTCGTCGTCAGGTTATCAAGCCTCTAGAGAGGATTCTTGGTGTGATGATACGGAAGAGATTGGTGCCAGGCTTAGGTAAAAAACATAGTATGTTTCGAACGGAAAGGGGTACGACGGGTTGGATGTTTGCACTTCGAAAACTGGCACAGAAGATGATTGCACTAAGAGAAGTGGCATAGAAGAGAGATTTAAGATGCAAGAGATTGTGTTACTGGGATGTGGGGGCGAGAGAACGTAGATAAGGCTTTAGAAACCGTCCATATGCATATGGTTTTGACAGCTGTGAGATGGATGTGAGTGTCAGAAGCATGGCAAGCATGGTGGAAGCAATGCATGAGATAACAGAAAACAGATTAGTGGTTGTACCTGGGATGTCGGGATGCGAGTTTCAGATTAACATCGGTTTGAGGTAAGGAAGTATTTTACATTTCAACATGGTAAGGGAATTAATCAACTATGCATTAAGCCTCTACTGTGGGTTTCAGTAGTGGCTCGGCAAGTGTGCGTTGTTTAGTAACTGCTGAGTGGGCCTATATTATACACTATGTTAAGTGGGTGACATAAGCAAGTATGTAAGGTCTGCATAACAAGAGCTTGCTACGTCGAAACTAGGACAAACTGGAGTGCAATTGAGGCAGGTCCTTAAAAGAGCCATTGCGTAACCTAAGATACGTATTTCGCAACCGGTATGTACACATCACCGCCAGGCTTGTTAACAAATGCATGTCAACGCATCTGAATGCAAATGCAAATGTTTTGGTCAGACATTTGTAAATGCATTTGAATTAATTTCAAATGTATTAGCTTTATATTAACGTTTTGTTTAATCAGACAACGATTCCATAATCTGCTCAATACAGAGTACTTCTTCAAAGAGCACGTTGTGAAAGTGGATTTACAGGTCAGACAATTATTCCATAATCTGCTCACTACAGAGCACTTTTCCAAAGACAACGTTGTAAAATTGTATTCACAAGTCAGACAATGATTCCATAACCTGCTCATTACAGAGCTTGTTTTCAAAGAGCACGTTGTGAAAGTCGATTCACAGGTCAGACAATGATTTCATGATCTGCTGAGGATACTGCTTACTACAAAGCACTTTTTCCAATGGCATGTTGTAACTCGTGAAAGTGAATCTAACAATAATAACGGATGCATTTGATTCGCATTTGACTGTGCATTTGATAAATCAAATGTGTGTGGATCGCATTCAAATGTAAATGCAAATGTTTAAGGTACACATTCAAATGCAAATGTATACAAAAATTTGAGATATTTGAATGTGCTGAGAAATTTACATTATTATATATATATATATATATATATATATATATATATATATATCATCTACACAATCTAAATGAATTAACACGTTACTTCGTGTCCTCTAGTTCTTCTTCCTTAAGTGACAAAACCATACTACAATCAAAATGTTCGTAACCATTTAATACATTGAACACTTCTATTTGATCGTCTCTTAATGTTCTTGTTTCTGGTGTTGTTAAACCACATTCTGTTAACCCTTTTTCTTAACTCTCAGGCCTGGAATCAGTTTAATTGTTCTCCTCTGTATTCTTCCTTATATATATATATATATATATATATATATATATATATATATATATATATATATATATATATATATATATATATATATATATATATATATATATATATATATATATATATATATATATATATAGATAACGAGGTTCGATTTAATATTCTCGCAGGCAAAACGTGAATGTTGAGCATTTGAATGCGCATTCAAATGCTGAACGTTCAAATGCGCATTCAAATGCACTTGCATTTGTTAACAAGCCTGATCACCGCGTCCAAAAAATTAAATAAAATCCTTCTCAATCGCAACGTTAGTGTAGTTCTCTGTCTATCCGCTGTGCGCGCCATTACTGTGTTGTGTGCTTTCTAGCTCAACGTGTGGCGCCATTATTTAATTCACACATATATATATATTCACACACATATATATATATATATATATATATATATATATATATATATATATATATATATATATATATATATATATATATATATATATATATATATATTAGGAAGAATACAGAGGAGAACAATTAAACTGATTCCAGGCCTGAGAGTTATGAAAAAGGCTTAACAGAATGTGGCTTAGCAACACCAGAAACAAGAACATTAAAAGACGATCAAATAGAAATGTTCTATGTATTAAATGGTTAGGAACATATTGATTGTAGTATGGTTTTATCACTTAAGGAAGAAGAACTAGAGGACACGAAGTAACGTTAATTCATTTAGATTGTGTAGATGATTAGACGGACCCAGAAAGTAGTATAACCCAAGAGGGTTAGATGTACCGCAAGCGATGACAATGGCCGTCGCGCTGCTGACATTCTGTCGATTGTTCAGAAATGCAATCGAGTCGTGTCCGGACGACTACATATGTTAGATGGGACGTGAGATGTTCGTGCTACAATGCAAACTGTTTCCCGATCATGTAGCTACCAAGGTACGGAATGGAACAATAGAGGACGTTCCGAGTAGCGCAACTCATTTAATAATAACGTGTTTCGATCGACGATTCCTTGCGAAATTGTAGGAAACTGACGATGCATAATCTGCGTTTTGAAATTTGGAACGAAGGCATGTTTCTTATATATCATATTTGTTTCTATGACATTTAACCTGGAATCACTTCGAGACTAACAGTTTCAGTTGTTATGACTAACTTAAGAGTACTATAAATAGAACATCTCGAAAAACGAGAGTACATGCAACCTTCGTAGCGCAAAATCGATCATAACATTTTTAGCTCAGTTCGACATGCCTTAAAAAGTATTTTAGTGAATGTTAACTTGCGTGATTTTGCCGTGCAAATATTTCATAAAATGCTCAACTTGACGTTTCTAACTAATTCCCTTAGTCCTTTTCGCTCCCACTGGAGCATAATATGCCAACAAATCGTTACATGACAGCAGACTCTGCCATGTCACTCCAGTTCTGGATCTCGTCCACCAGACAATCTCCTGTTACATTTCCCTGTCGTCATATTGAACACCTTTCAACCTCCCCCCTGACGTATGCACACAGCCTTGAGCAGTGTACTTGAACACTGAGCGGCCATTGGCAGTCGTCAGTGAATACTTCGGCGACACTGTGGAACAAACTGCCGTTGGCGCCGAGACGGCCAAGTTATCAGAACAATGTTAAGTATACATTTAAAACGTACAGTTTTACTCAAGCGAACAACAAGTGAAGTTTAAGCTTAGTTCGTGATATGTTTTTTGTTTTTTATTGAATTCTTATTTTCATATTTAATAAGCTATTGCGCCACTTTTAGATATTTTTTAGATATTTAGATAAGCATTTATTGACTTTTGACGCTAAATAAATACATCATTGTTTTTACTATTATTAGTATTATAATTACTATGGTTATTATTATGATTATAGTTATAAGAGTTATTACAATTATAATAATTGTTATACTTATTGCAATTATTATAATTGTTACAATTATTATAATTATTACAATTATTGCCCTTATTATAATTTCTATAATTGTTATAATGATTGTAATGATTATAATTGTTATAGTTATAATGATTATTATTACTCAGCACAATACATGTCGCAATGACGTATCAAGTTCCGAGCTGCAGCTGTATTGCTACTGCACCATGACAAATACCTTGCAGAGAACTGTATACCGTAACTCGAGCTCATTTTAGTTAGTTCGTAGTGACCACATGAGAATACCATGAATGGAATTGAAAACAATCAAACATAACATATGTGAACACGCCTATTGGACCGAAAGTTAGTCACGTTCTCGTACGGACCGGGCAGAAAAGAACACTAATAGAGAGCATCCGGTACACATCATCATCGGAGACTACAATCTGGACAATTGACAAAGTGGCGGAAGCAGACAGCAACAAAATATCATATGAGACTTGGTTATTAATTACAACCGTTTATTAATAACATCAATCGAAACATGAAGAATCTTGATAGTTGCAGCATTCCTAACGTATTTAAATATATGTTAAAACATTACAAATAAGGTCAGCTGAGCAAGTTAGTAGCAATGGTTGAATTTTAAGGCACAGACACAATATAACAAAATGGGATATCCATAAAACATGTCGCACTATTTGTGGACGTTTTTGAGACCCCTCAATGCAGCTTTAGCATGTACGTCCCCGAACTATGTTCGTTTTTATAAAGTAACTCCACCTTAAATCTGTTTTATGTAGACTATAGATCCGTGTACATTGTGCACATTTAATATGTTGAAGCACTTGGGATTCCATCCTTGTATTGCCACATAAGTGACACTAAGAGACACGCACTTCTGCTTTTGGGCCTACCCGCAAAATAGACATCCTCCCAAGGATTCGTAGTGCTGCCCAGGGGATTATTGGTTTCCCAGGCATCAGTGCAGTTTCTGAAATTGGGGAGTATAACGAATGTCCACGTCCTTCTCATCAAGCCACTTGAATCATCCACGTATGCACATGAGTTCGTGGTGACGTTTCCCGGGGGTTTGTGGAGTTTTCTGCACATCAAGTTTGCAAACTGTGCGCGCCACAACATACTTCACACGTGCATAGCAAAGTCCGCATTCCACTCAGTTGGAATTCAGTTTTCATATTACCACCAACATTGGAGCAGCATTTCACAATGTCGGTTTGATGTCGATAGCTTGACGAGCGAATGCGCATGACGCACTTTATGGACGGATGACCTCCCTAAAAGTAATAACCACAAACGCACAAAAGCTGTTCACATTATAAATATCCACACACACACACACACACACACACACACACACACACACACACACACACACACACACACACACACACACACACACACACACACACACACACACACACACACACACACACACACACACACACACACACACACACACACACACACACACACACACACACACACACACACACACACACACACACACACACACACACACACACAAACAATGGCTCACTTTATATGCAAGTGATCTAGCAAGACAGCTTACTAACACAACAAGGCTCGCCACAAATAAATGTTATTTTACAAGCGTAGTGTCACCAACACTGCATACAATAAAAATGCAAAGTGTTGCAACTTACGGGCACACATTTTATTTAAAAGCCATTTACCGATCACAAAACAACTGCGAATGTCGTATAGTAATCGAGTGTAAAAGCAACATAGCAATTACAATAAATACATTACACCACATGGATATGCTAAATCGTTAAATATGTCGTTTAATATTGATATGTGTCGTGAATCTAAAACTAAAATTATAAGTGATGACATACATGTGGACATTGCAGGTATAACATACAAATAAATAGCTCTGATCCTTGTGGAACCCGACATCAAACTTGTTTCCAGTGCGATAATAGTATTATCTAGTAATAGTGTCTGCCAGAATGCACATGGCGACAACGCGCTAATTGTACAGTGGTCTAAGGTTGCCACCATGTTTCAACTTAGTTATCAGTTTGTCCCAGAAACGTGCCTGTCCCTCTGGGTCGTCCGTCCACTGTAGGTACGACTTAGTCAAGATTCCTTCGAGTGTCAGCGTCATCTCCGATGGTGGAAGCTCGTGCAGGATGATCGGCACAATGACGTCACGTCCCTGACTGAAGAAGCGGTTGCGGGCAAGATACATCTCATGGAGGCACAAGTTGCTGGAGAGGAAGTCCGGCGACAAGACGAGCACGGTGAAACGAGACTTGTCGATACTCTCACGGATATCTTCAAGTTCGTTGCCTATGAGGAAGTCGCGATCGTGAATCACGGTCGATATATCATTACTACCCAAGTGGTCGAGCAGATCGTGACACACCCAGCCGCTGTCATTTGAGTTGTAACAGATGAACGCGTCGTGTTCGTAGGCAACTTGAGAACATTTATCGTATTTCGTGAATCGATTCCAGACGTGTGCACATTTCCATCGATACTTGTACAACACGCAGAGTAAGGTAGAAGCGACAACAATAACAATCATCGTCGGTAGTATGACGGGTAAAAACAGCTTTCCACGGTATGTGTCAAAATGTTTCCGTTTACATTTATTCACCAGCGCCTCACTGTCTGTGTGGAAGAGTCGTGTCAAAGTGTTGTCATCAACCGTACAAAACGTGTCGTCTGTGTTGACAAACTTCACGCGGGTTGTGTGTGTCCACATGACAAAGTCGATGTTGTAGCAATAACATTTCCCTCGGTCGCCACTTCATCAAGTTGTGAGCGCGTAGCCAGGGTGAGGGTGTGCAGTTTATTGTGGCTCAGATTTAAGAATCTCAATTCTTTCAGCGTCTGTAGTTCTACATGAAACTCTTTCAACCGATTTCCAGATAGGTTTAAATGTTTTAACTCTTGCAAGTTTGAGAATAACTGTCTCGGTATTTCACTAAGCCCACATTTGGCCAGATCTAAAACTCGCAGTTTACTGTTATTGCTGAACATATGGTTTCCAGTATCTTTTGCAACTATGTCACCTATGTCATTTTTTCCCAGCAACAAAACGGTCAAATTTGGCATTCCGCTAAATTCATCTATGAAAACAGAATGGATATTCTGCAAATTGAAATACTTCAGAGCACGAAGTTTACCGAACCAAAACGTAATATATTGCGTCGATTTAAAATTAGAGACATCAATATGTTTCAAATTACTGCCATCATGAAACACAAAAGTAAAAGCGTATTGTATGTCTGGAACTAGAACAGGATAACTGTCTAGAAACGCTAAACTATCCCAGAGAAAAACAGCCTGGCTAAAAGATAAGGTTTCTAATATTGGGCTTATTCGAAGAGGAAACTGACTAATGTCAATGGGATAAAACTGTCCTGAATGTAACGTGAGGGAGTATAAGGATTTTGTTGAAACTTCTGTTTCAGGGGTTTTTATCGTATTAATTTGGACAGTTTTCATGGATCCTGTTAAAATACATTCAAGCCAAGCAATAAGTCTTAGGCGAATGGGTGCAATTACCTTTCCAGTTAGTACCATGTGTTGTAACTGCATATATTTGTCACCACGGGAGTCTACAATGTAATTATTATCTGCGAGTTCTAAACGTTTCAAAGGACTCTCCCTTAACAACTTTCTTAATAATAACTCTAGTTCCACTCCTTCACCAGCCGAGCGGATGCCGTGTAATGTAAGTGATTGAAAGTTAGAGCTCGCAATACCTTCCAACACTTTGGGATAGGCATTGTAAGGCAAGCCAATGTGACGGAAGGAGAGTGATTGCAACGACACTAAAGGCGTCAGGACGTCCGGGTGCATGTATTCCAACTGATTGAGTTGATCCAGAGTCAGCGACTGTAACTGGCTTAAACCATCGAAACAGTTCTTTCCCACGTGCTTCCAGTACACATTGTGCAGAACCAAATGTGATATATTCTCGATACCGTAGAACAAACGTTGTGCTTTTGTGGTAAAATGTATATTAGCGATAGTGAGTTCCCTAATTCCAGACAGATTGGCGAACGTCAGCTGCACGAAACCTCGTTGACGGTTGCAGTCTATCTTAAGACGTTTCACATTTATATGTAATTCTACCACCACTTCAGATTGCGGTTTGTCGTTTGCCAGCTTACATCGCAACGCAAATACATTTCCTTCCCACTGGCATGCAAAGTTTGCAGGGCAGGTCTCCATTGCACTTGCTACCAAACTGCTCAACATCAGGAGCACAACGGATGTTAGCATGGTTCTTCGTGGAGAGAGTGCGTATTGAAGGCTATTATTTCGAAAGTATGATCTGGAAATATAAAAACAACAAAAAGATAATGTAATGTAAAAAAACATGGTATCAACAGTATAGTTCGCCAGATGCACGGAATACTGAGTGATATGACTGATAACAACGAGAAGTATGACTGAAAAGAATGAGTAAAATAAATGAAAACAATGAGTATTATTATGATTGAAATGAATGAGTAGTATAAATGATAAAAGAATTAGTAGTATAAATGAAAAAAGAATTAGTAGTATAAATGATTGGCCTATTGGATGAAAAACCTTGTTGTGTGGCTGGGTAATAATAATAATAATAATAATGAACAGGGACGCGCAAAAGTCATTATCAGAACGAGGGACAACCGGAGATTTATGGTGGAAATGCAATTTGAGATAATGTCTTGAATTTTTTTTTTAAATAGCTATAGTTTACAATGTGATGGGAGTTATGGCGCAGCGAGAGAGAAAGCATGTTTGCCCAAGTTTTGTTTTAGGCAAAATACGTTATTGTGAAATTGATGATCAAAAATTTCACTATTGCTCTTCTGCTGTAAAGAACAAGTTATTCATAGCCTACTTCAGTAATGTGTATATGTGCGCCTTATGGGTGAATTATACAAAAGCAGTTTTCCAGCATGTTATAGTGGCATATAACAACTCATACATAATTTTAAATAGGCTGCCTACGAGATGGAGCGCCAGTCACATGTTTGCTGCGGCCAATGTCAACTCTTGTAAATGCGTCACCAGAAATGCTATTTATAGTTTAATGACTAGGAATGACAAGTCATTGAATCCAATTATTCAGGCCATTACAATTTGCGAAACCTATTTTATATATAAATTGAGAACTCACTGGATTGCATCCTTGTATAATATTTAAATATACTTTTTTATATTTATTTTATATTTTATATAAACAAACTGTTGATTGTCTGAAACAATAAACTTATTATACATGTATGTGTATATATATATATATATATATATATATATATATATATACATACATACATACATACATACAAATATATTCACTCATACACAAACATACACCCATATATATATATATATATATATGGGTGTATGTTTGTGTATGAGTGAATATATTTGTATGTATGTATATGTATGTATGTATATGTATGTATGTGTATATATATGTGTATGTATATATATGTGTATGTATATATATATATATATATATATATATATATATATATATATATATATATATATATATATATATATATATATATATATATATATATATATATATATATATATATATATATATATATATATATGTGTATTTCTACATGATTACCTGATATAATGTTTACTTTTATTTTTATGCTCAATATGTGTGTTTATATATATATATATATATATATATATATATATATATATATATATATATATATATATATATATATATATATATATATATACATACATACATACATACATACATATCTCTACATGTATTTTATGTATATCTATGGACTTTTGTCTGAATTAAAACATTATTATTATAGTCAATGCGGGTACTAATTAACGCCGTTGTTTTAGCAGTAGATATAAATATGTGACGCCGAATTCGACGGAGATCACGTATATGATAGAAACAGGATTTACATAATTGAGATATTTGCCCCCTAAAGTCCAACTCCTCGTCCATCGCCATGGGAGGAGGGACATGCCAAAGTAGGGGAAACCTGAAACGACCTGGAGACTCTGGTGAAGCTGCGACAGGTCTAGCTAGCCGGTAGCGGATAACATTTGCTCAGGACACTAAGAGGAGAAAGAAACGGACGGAACAAAGGGGAAAACGGACCGATCGCGGACAAGGACAACGAGAAAGAACAAGCTAACTAACAGGAACGTGGAATGTATGTGGACTTAAGGACAAAGAACCTGAAATTATAGAATTCATGAAGAAGAAGAGAGTACCAGTGATGGGTATTTCAGACTGCAGACGGAAAGGAACGGGGAGAAAAAAATCATAACATGGACGGGCGTAGATATAGCCCTTAAAGCAATACATGGTGTGGTCTTCATCGCGAAGAAAGTGCTAGAAACAAAATCCGGGTTAGAGGGGGAAAAAATATCAAACTTCACCCAAGCTCACGCACCTTGCAATGACTCATGTACCAAAAGGAGGAATTCTTTGAAACATTTGCGGACACCAACAGCAAGATACCAGACACAGAAGAGCTGATTGTCATGGGAGGTTTCAACGGTAGTGTGCGCAAAGGAAGTTCACTTTGAGAGCCATACCTGGGCCCACACAATGATACCACAACAAATTGTAATTACAATGGGAAACAGCTACTTCGAATATGTGCAGTGTATGGACTGTGGATCACAAACACGTTCTATGAACGCAGACCCGGTCAAACACGGACGTGGTACAGATGGAATTATATCAACACATCATCCCAGATAGACTTCATCTTGACAAGGATGGAACACAGACGAAACGCTACAGATGCAAAGACCTTCCCAACGCAGGCCTGGACACAGACCTTTGCCCAGTCATCATATGCGCTACAACACAAAGTCGAAGAACACCAAGATCCAAGACAAAAACTTATAAAGAACAGATAAACCTGAGGAAACTCCAAAAGGAAGAATTCCGGCAGGAAGTGGAGATAGAAGTCACCAAGAAACTGAAAGAAACATGGTCTGTCTTCAAGAACACTCTAGTCGAAACACTCAAAGAAGCGTGCGGCACAAGGAAGACAGGAAGAGGGCAGACAAAACAGACATCTTGGTGGAACGACACACACAAAGAAGCCAGCAGAGAGACGAAGAAGTTGTACAAGGTGTAGGTGAAAACAAAGCTAAAGGAGGACTACATCAAATACAGAATTGCAAGACGACATAGCAAGAGAGTGGTGAAAGCTGCCATAAAATCATCATGGAAGGCATAAGGTGAGGAACTAAGCGAACTGTACAAACACTCACCCAGAGAATTGCATAAGAGTGTCAAAGCCATGAGACTGAGAAACGAGATATACAACCCAATAACAATGCTACACGACAAAGATGGAAACGCCCTATATGATGAAAACAGCATCAAACACATATGGCACATAAGAGCATTTCAAATTACTCCTAAACGAAAATACACCCAATATCAGTTCACCCCAAGACACCCAGATCACGAGGAGACTTCAATCTTGAAATCTATTGTTAGAAAGGCAGTGAAGACAAGTCCAAGAAACAAAGCATCCGGGGTGGATGAAATACCAACTGAGGCCTATTAGCACCTGGAGAAACCGAGATCACATGGCTTACCACAATATTCCAGAAGGCCTGGAATAAGAGAAAGGTCCCTGAAGACTGGCAGCGTGTAGCAGTTGTACCAATCTGTAAAAAAGGAAGGCAGCAAGAACGATTGTGGCGCATACAGAGGAATATCGCTTATCAGCCACACAAGCAAAATATACACAAAAATCCTCGAGCAGTGACCTTGGTACAAGGTGGAACCACTGCTGAGCGACGTACAGATGGGTTTCAGAAAAGGAAGAAGGTGCACAGATGTTATCTATGCTCTACAACAACTAAGCGACAACTCAATCGAGTACAACCGAGAACTGAACCTTGTCTTCGTAAACCAAGAAAAGGCCTTCGACAGGGATAACAGAGACACACTTTGGAGAGTATTGGAAACGTACAACGTGAAAAACAACTCATGGACAACATGAGAGCCATCTACAACAACAACTTGAGCTCAGTCCGCACCCCCAAGAGGACTCACAGACTGGTTCCAAATTACATATGGAGTGATACAAGGGTGTGTCCTATCACAACTGCTGTTCTTTGTATACAAGGACAAGATAACAAAGGAGGCAAACCCAGAACCAGAAGCCTTAAATAAACTGTTGTTTGCCGATGACCACAGCCTTGCAAATGAAGAAGAAAAGAAGATGGAAAAGCAAACAAATGGCATAAACACTACCTGTGAAGAATACGACATGAGGATCCGTATCAGCCAGACCGAGACAATGAAGGTGAACAGAACACACAGCAAACTCAACATCAACATCAACGGCAGTCAACTCCAGCAAGTGACTGAGTTCAAGTACCTCGGCAGCATATTTACAGAAGATGGACGATTTAACAGAGAAGTCGAAACAAGGGTCCAGAAAGCAAATAACGTCAGCTACCAGCTTCCACCGGTCCTGAAACACCCCAACAACACGCATGGCCACCAACCAACTGGCTCTCAAGGCATGCAACACCAGGATGGCAGGGTTCAAAGCGAGAGGGGAAAAAACTTGGATTGCAGGTGTCAAAAAGACACTGGAGACATACGAAATCCCCCCTCTCCAGGCATTCCAGCTTGCTGCTGAGCGTCAGCTTCATCTCCCCGCAGCCCCCCCCCCCCGGTACAAGCCAACGGATAAAGTAAAGATAAAGTAAGTACGAAATATGCTGGCGAAAGTTGAAGTCACTATCAAAGACAACACCTTGATTACGAACCGTATCTGATGGGAATGTATCACTGCCAAGCAATTTAACTGGAAAATGGCTGATGACCCTAGATGTCAGTAAGACAACTACTTAAAGTCGAAACAGATTACTGTGCATTTGATTGTGAAAGTGATATGTAAACCTGTGTGTTATCAGCATAAGGTGATGACTGAGATTATGATTAGTAATCAGTTGGCTTAGAGACGTAGTATATAAGCTAAACCGAACAGGGCCAAAGTCGGATCCTTGCGGCACTCCGAATGGAAGGTGTTGTGGGCAAGGTAGTGTGCCAGATATGTTAATGCTTTGGTATCTAAACAGTATGAATTGAAACACCAAAGAGCTGTGCCAGAAATGCCAAAACGTCGATGAAGGCGTTGTAAAAGGATTAAATGATCAATCGTTTCGAAAGCAGCTGAGATATCTAGTAAAGTGACCATGTTTTCAAATCACTTTTCTTTACTGTGCCACACGAACAACATCATCCGAGCTTCTAAATGTATTCCCACCTACCCGCCCAATGTATTTCTGCTTCTGTGATGATATGCTTTCTAAACTCACATATCACGTGATAATATGTCTATATATCGAATTAGCCAAAATACCTACAACTCTTTGCCAATACGTTAATACATCATGTTCAATGTGTTTCAAAACGATCCACCAGAGAGCGCCTCTGGAATTGACGGAATCATGACGCTGATAGTTTGGGAAAGGGTAAAGAATGAGTAGTATAAATGAAAAGAAACGAATGAGTAAAATAAATGAAAACATGACTGAAAGTAGTAGTGTAAATGAAAACAACGAGCAGTATAAATGAAAATAACGAGTAGTATAACTGACAATAATGCATATTTTAGCTTTGCTTTATCGGCTCATTTAGCAATGATATCTTCCCAAACTTATTTATATATCATTCGAAAGATATGCATTACATTAGTCACCGTATGCACGCAGGGGCGTCCGCAGGAAATTTTGCCAGGGAGGGGCAAGAAAGAAGATTATATATATATATATATATATATATATATATATATATATATATATATATATATATATATATAATCTTCTTTCTTAAGAAATATATATATATATATAATCTTCTTTCTTAAGAATATATATATATATATATATATATATATATATATATATATATATATATATATATATATATATATATATATATATATATATATATATATATATATATATATATATATATATATATATATATATATATATATATATATATATATATATATATATATATATATATAGCACATTAGAGGGTTCTTACGGTTTCCTTCAGATCAAAAAAGACCCGACCTTCCTATTGCTCACTTGATATATGACTATTTTCTTATGTAATATAAAAATGGGGAAGAATAATTAATGGAACAGCAAAGAAGCATTACGAAACTGATAACTAGTCCCGATAGGAACGTAGGCTAGGGTTCACTGGGCCTTTGCTCAATATTAAAAAGAATACATACACACTTGTTTAATGATTTTTGTGTGAAAACATTATACATTTATGACTGAAGATATAGGATTAACCCGTATATTGACCACACATTTATCAAAACCAGGCAAGTACATATATAATTTCTATGCACCAGCTTTTTTCTGCAGTGTTTTTTTCTAAATCATTACGTATCCTGTTTATACTTCTTAAACATTTTCATTGGTCTGCAAGTTGGCAACCCCAAATGTTTACGTTAGACTGCGATTTGCAGTAAACGTAGTCGATCACAAGCTTTCAGACTTGAATGATATAAATACAAAAAAAGGTTGTTTTATCGCAAGTGTTAACTGGTTTGTGGGCCACTTAAGAGGCAAAGTGCCTATTGATTGTTATATTCGTCTATTTCAGTTTTATTGTAACACCCATTATGGCTCAACTCTATGGGCATTACATGATAAAGGGTTCAACGATTTTTGCGTGACTTGGAACAAAGGCGTCAGGCGCATCTTAAACGTCAGTTATATGACGCATACAGCACTTTTAGGACAATTAATTAACACTTGTCACATATCCATTCAATTGGTGAAGCGATTTTGCATGTTTGTGGATTTAATGTTGACTAGTCGCAACGCCATTGTTAGGCATTTCGTTAGGCGGGCTATAAACTCAGCTCAATCACCAATTGGCCGAAATATAGCGGTTATTCGGCATAGGTACGCAATATATGTACTAGATATTAACGTGAACCACGTACGTAGACAATGTCTTTTCAGTCAGCCAGAGCTGACAGGAATCGCTTGGTGCATACTCGAATTATTGCGTGTATCCAATAACGAGAATGACTTACCCGGTTTTACAAAAAAACGATGTTAACAACATGATTAACGCACTCTGCACTTGTTAATCAGGCTGCCAATGATTTTTGTTTTATTCATTTGTACCTAAACTATTGCGTACGAATAAATGATATACACACACTAAAAGTTATCAGTGGACATTATACTACTGTCTAGGCCTTCTCTCCACTTCCTGCCAGCCTAAATGACCAGTTGTAGGTGGTAGTCCCATTCACACACGACCGAACCTCCCTCTCTTCATCCCTCCCCCTCTCTCTTTTAAAGTATAAAACGAGAATTTCATTAACAATTAATTTGGAATTTATCTATGAAAATTAAATTAACCCATTTTGGTAACGTTAATTGATTAAATTTAATTAAAGTACAATTGCTGGTAATATTAATTAAATTAAATTAATTAATTGAGTTAATTCATTATTAATAAGCTAACCATTAACAATTAACAATTTAAATTAACCCACGCCTCGCACATACACGCACACACACACACACGCACGCACGCACCCACGCACGCACGCACGCACGCGCGCGCACACACACATTTAGAAGAACATTCAAGGTATAGTTCCGTACAAGTGCGTATATTTTGCTACACAACATCATTGGACATATCATACTGACACGTGCCGATGATCAAAAAAAATTATTATTGCAGAGTATATGTATGCCTGTGAATCAATAAATCAATGACAATTAAAATAATATTTTGACGGTTTTTTATTTTTGAAGTATTTCCACACTTTCAGACTGTCAAGTTTTAAAGACACGACCTATTGATATTACCTGTCAAACATGTCTTCTAAAACTTATTCACGTACACATCTAACAGTAGAAAATATGTGTTTTTCAGAAATGCATATATTTAATATTTTAATGTGGAATTCGATGAGTAAAAACTACTCCAATACATTATTATCAATTATTCATGTACCTGACACACACATATACTATATATATATATATATATATATATATATATATATATATATATATATATATATATATATATATATATATATATATATATATATATATATATATATATATATATATATATATATATATATATATATATATATATATATATATATATATATATATTAATATACATACACATAAAATAAAGGCAAAATACAACATAATACAATTGCCGAAGAGATATATTCCACGATCGTTTCCAACTAGAATTTTAGTAATATATTTATAAACCCATCATAAGCTTTGGAAAAACATTCTCATTACCCACACAAACACACACACACACACACACACACACACACACACACACACACACACACTCACACACACACACACACACAAACACACACTCACGCACGCACGCACGCACGCACGCACGCACGCACACACACACACACGCACGCACGCACGCACACACAGACATACAGACACACACACACACGCACGCACGCACGCATGCACGCGCGAATATTGTATGGTGGCGATGTACTAAGTTTCCAGTAGTCTAAGGTTGCCACCTCGTTTCAACTTAGTTATCAGTTTGTCCCAGAAAAGAGCCTGTCCCTCTGGATCGTCCGTCCACTGCAGGTACGACTTGCTCAAGATTCCTTCGAGTGTCCGCGTCACCTCCGACATGGGAAACTCGTGCAGGATGATCGGCACAATGACGTCACGCCCCTAACTGATGATGCGGCTGTGGGCGAGATGCATCTCGAGGCGACACCAGTTGCTGGAGAGGAAGTCTGGCGACAAGACAAGCACGGTGAAACGACACTTGTCGATACTCTCACGGATTGTCTCTTCAAGTACGCTGCCTGGCAGGAAGTCGCGATGGTGGATCACGGTCGATATACCATTACTATCCAAGTGATCGAGCAGGTCGTGACACACCCAGCCGCTGTCATTTGAGTTGTAACAGATGAACGCGTCGCATTTGTAAGTAACTTGGTCTTGTTGTACAGCAGAACACCTT
The DNA here is from genome assembly GCA_033239005.1 of Lamellibrachia satsuma. Lineage (NCBI taxonomy): Eukaryota > Metazoa > Annelida > Polychaeta > Sabellida > Siboglinidae > Lamellibrachia > Lamellibrachia satsuma. The sequence continues at coordinate 1,574,374 of BSQZ01000011.1, forward strand.
TGGTATTTCGTGAAGCGATTCCAGACGTATGCCCATTTCCATCGATATTTGTACAACACGCAGAGTACGACAGAAACGACAGCAGTAACAATCATCGTCGGTAGTATGACTAGTAGAAACAGTTTTCCACGGTAAGTGTCTATGTGTTTCTGTGTACAATTGTTCACCAGGGCCTCACTGTCTACTTGGAAAAGTCGTGTCAATATGTTGTCATCAGCCGTACAAAACGTGTCGTCTGTGTTGACAAACTTCACGCGGGTTGTGTGTATCCACGTAACAAAGTCGATGTTGTAGCAATAACAGTGAAGCAGGTTTCCGCTGATGTCCACATGGATATTTCCTTTGGTCGCCACTTCATCTAGTTGTGAACGCGTAACCAGGGAGAGGGTATCCAGCTTATTTCGGCTCAGATTTAGTAATTTTAGTTCTCTGAGCGTTTGTAGTTCGGCGTGAAATTCTTCCAACATATTTTCAGACAGGTTGAGATGTTGCAATTCTTGCAAGTTTGAGAACGATCTTTTCGGTATTTCGTTAATTCCGCATCTAGCCAAATCGAGAACTTGTAATTTATTGTTATTACTGAACAAACTGTTTTCAATATCTTTTGCTAATATGTCACCTATGTCGTTGTTTCCAAGCAACAGGACCTTCAAATTTGCCATGCTATTATATGTCTCTATTGCAACAGAACGGATATTCTGCAAGTTAAAATACTGTAGCGCAGGGAGTTTACCAAATATAAATGTAATACATAATGTCGATTTTAAATTAGACACGTCGATATATTTCAAAACGTTCCCTGTGATGTTGAATTCTATGGTACTCCGCGTATACAAATAATCGTACTCGAAAAATGAATATTCAATGAGAAACACTGCTTCGCTGAGAGAGATGGATTCCACCAATGGGCCCACTACAACGGGTAACGGAACAGGCAATTCTGTAATATTACTAGACACCTCAAGTGAGCACAAGGGAGCAGTGTGCATGGTCTGCTCTAATGCAATTTTTTATTTTGTTTTTATTTCCAATGTTTTCATGCTTGGATTTGAAATGAAACATGACAACCACTTATGTATATATGTCGGTTCACTGAAAGTTACGTTTCCAGTTAGTGACATGTGTTGTAATGGGGGAACCATTGACATGTCCGTCAGTGCAACTGCTCCGTAGCTATTATCTGCGAGTTCTAAGCGTTTCAAAGGAGTCTCCCTTGACCAACTTCCTAATAACGTATTAAGTTCCACATCACGAAAGGAGCGGATGCCATGTAATGTAAGTGATTGAAAGTTCCAGCTCGCAATACCTCCCAGCACTGAAGGATAGGCATTGTAAGGCAAGCCAATGTGTCGGAAGGATAGTGATTGCAACAACAATAAAGGCTTTAACACGTCCGGGTGCATGTATTCCAACTCATCGAGATGATCCAGTGTCAGCGACAGCAACTGGCGCAAACCTTGGAAACTGTCATTTCCCATGTGCTTCAAGCTCACATTCTGCAGAACCAAACTTGATATATTGTCGACGCCATGAAATAGTCCAAGTGTGGACAATTTTATATTCGCAACTGTGAGTGACCGTACTCTGTGGAGACCAACGAATGTCAGCAGCACGAAGCGATGTAGACATTAGCAGTCGATCTTCAGGTGTGTCACAATTGCAGGCAAGTCTGCTATTGTTCCTACCACCATTTTCGATTGGAGATTTTCGTCTACCCGTCTACATTGCAGCACAAACACATGTCCTTCCCACTGACACGTGAATGCTTCTGGGCAGGTGTCCGCTGTACTTCCAACCACACCGCTCAACGACGGCAGTGAACATGATTGTTCGCATGTAGGGTGCACACCGATCTTAACCACGAAAATACAGCTTCCACTGTGAGATCTGGAAATACAAAGACAACGTAATGTCATCACACAGTTTCACTATGTCGTGGCATCGGCGAGGTATCAACAGAATCAACCGTAGTGGTGCTAATACCGTGATCTTGAGCTACTCAAGGATAAAGGTAAATTCACATGATGACGAGTATGTTAAAGAAACTATAATATCTAGTATTGTTTTTGCAAGAAAACACATTCTCAAACAATAACCATTTATGTTAATGGATATTGTTTTCTACATTGTACAATTTGATTGGTTAACTGGTATAGTGCTACCGCTGGCGGAGGAAATGCTACATAAAGGCGGACGGGGAAACAACAGCTAACCAAAGAACAATGACTAAGAAGTCCAACATAGGAAGGTCCCTCAGATTGTCATTCTTCAGGGCCACCGTCGAAAGTACATTACTTTATGGAGCTGATACATGGCCCCACAAACGATCCGGAAGGGACGTCCGACAGTAAAATGCCCAGGATCTAAATGTCCACTGGAACAATAGGCTGATAAACAAAGAATTGTATGTAGACATAGACAAGCGCTCAAAGACGATTTGAATTAAACGTTTCCAAATAGCTGTATTGCCACAAATACGAACCAGTGCCAATATTCTTCTGGTTAACACCCACTCATGGCAAGAAAAACAGAGTGAAACGAAGAAACACATACGCCAAATTGATATGTGAAAACCTTGCTGTAGAAGTGGCTGACTTTCCATCCTTAATGAACAACCAACTGTGGCTAACCTTCCATCCCTAATGAACAACCACCTTTTATGAAAACGGCTCGTGCTTTGGCTGCGGCCGACCGATAGTGGCAGTGATGATGCTTTGACTGCAGTTCGCGTATATTGGCGGAATGTAGGTCATTTGAATTAAACGTAAAACTAATCTTATATTTTGAGTCAACGTTTACGTTGGTTAGTAATTTTAGATTTAAGTAGTCTACCTGCCTAGGGTTGAGGGATACAAAAAGTAATGTTGCTACGTTGATGGCACAGATGATCGTACATTTAACTTTGTTACTGATTCCGACTGGGACGGAATTTGATATTACAACTCAACATTAGCCTGATTAGTAAGTGTTGCCGTAATTGTCTGTATTAGCCACATATAAAATGTTACTAAAGTGTTGACGAGCAGTGTTTACTGGTTACGTGGCATAGGATGGCGTGGGGCTGATTCGAGTCTATATTGGAACATGTTACATTTGCGTTGTTTAGCAGGTTAGTTATTAGTTGGTG
>BSQZ01000011.1:1582500-1662500 GCA_033239005.1 Lamellibrachia satsuma
CTATTCGCTCAAGACTATCGCATTGTTTGATAACGACACGTCAACACCAAGTGTAGATGTAGACATGTACATGATTTGGTAGTGCAAAGAGTTATAAGCTCTTGCACTGGCTGCCTTTTCTCCCGTGCAACGCCGGGCAATTCGGCTAGTATTATATAAATCAGTCCAGAAGTAAAGATCTGTCGAAACATAGTGACATGATATTGTCGCATCCATAAATACAACTAAACCCAAAACAGGTGTTGCAGTATACATACCCCAGTGAAGGATAGCAATGTTCCTAGTAAGTAAACCACTTGTAACTGTATCGACAACTGCTGTACGAAGTGTTTCCCTGTTTCAACTGGACAAAGTTGTTCCTTGTTTCGGTAGAAGAAAACAAACCCGAACATGCGCAGTACCTAGCTGCATTCAATCTATTGAATATAACTAGCCATATTGAGGTCACGTGTGTTATTCAGGCTTTGTATTTCTGTCAAGATCGAGCGGGTGGGGAGGGGGGTAAAATTTACATTTTGTGGGGCGTGGTAGCGTAGCGGTTAGAACGTCGGGCTCTCAGTAGAGAGAATCCGGGTTCGAGGTCGATGAGTTGTTCCATCCGGTAACGAAACCTTTGGATTAAACTGTTCATTTTCGTTTAAATCAGATTGACATTTTTATTACTACTGTGTTAGTTAATCATGGAAAACTTGCGCACCGCTGACGCCATCAACTTCCTTCTTGGTGATCGGCGAATGTGGCAGTGGGTGGCATTGTTCACTGGACCGTGCAAACACGACGTAAATACTGCGACGTGACCCACTGGCTCGAATACAGACACTCATGCACACACAGAGGGGACGGGGAAGAATGTAGCAAGGGGATAGATGGAGGAAATGATGAAAAATTAAGGGAATGCAGGAGAGAGGAAGAATGAAGTAGGCCGGGATCAGGGAAGGGGAGGGTGGTTATCGGGTGTTAAGAAGAGAGGGAGCAAAGAATGTAGATAGGGAGGGTTGAATGTAGGGGTGGGAGGGAAAGAGGGGACGGAGGGAACATGAGAAAGGGGAAATGAACCAGGGAACAGACGGAGTGAGTTTTGTATGCAAGGAGTCAACGTGACGGGATGGGGTGAGGTTATCAAGAGGGTGAATGAGGGAGGGAAAGAGATAATGGCGGAGGTGTCTCAAGCCAGCCATACACATACCGACTTTTAGTCGCCAACAGTTTGCCTGCCCATGGAGGGAGGGAGGGAGGGAGGGAGGGAGGAAGGGGGGGGAGGGAGGGAGGGAGGGAGGGAGGGAGGGAGGGAGGGAGGGAGGGAGGGAGGGAGGGAGGGGGAGGGAGGGAGGGAGGGAGGGAGGGAGGGAGGGAGGGAGGGAGGGAGGGAGGGAGGGAGGGAGTCAGAAACTGTTCATGTAACTACCGACAGCTTAAGTCAATGTTTGTTGTTAAAATAAAATAAATTTTGCTGGGAAGAACTTGCAAAGTTATAATAATTTTAGGTCACATGAAGCGACAACAGGGAGCCCTTTCTCAGAGAAACGTGCTGGGTCCACAGTCCACGTCGTCACGCATCAAATGCGTGCATCGCCATTCGACCTACCCACAAACCCTAACAAAGTTAATATTCTCCCGAAAACAATAGTTTCTTAGAACGGTACAAGGTCCAACGTATGTACTTTACTCATACAGATCAGGTAATTGTGGCAACGTGGGGTGATTAAACTTGCCAAAGGTTCGAAGCGACCGCAGTGGCATTTGAAACCGGGTTCTCTCGATTGAGAGTCCGGCCTTCTAACCGGTATGCCATCGCACCCCACGTTGTGTGTGTGTGTGTGTGTGTGTGTGTGTGTGTGTGTGTGTGTGTGTGTGTGTGTGTGTGTGTGTGTGTGTGTGCGTATGCGCGTGAGTGTGCGTGAGCGTGTGCGTGTGCGTGGGCGTGTGCTCGTGAGCGTGAGCGTGTGCTTGTGCTTGTGCGCGTGTGCGTGTGCGTGTGCGTGTGCGTGTGTGTGTAATGGGAATCTTTTTCCAAAGCTTATGATGGGTTTATCAATATATTACTGAAACTCTTATTGTAAACGCTCGTGGAATATATCTCTTCGATAATTGTTTTATGTTGTATTTTGCCAATGAGTCCTTTGGTTTACAGAAACCTGGCCACGGTATGTTTACAGTTCGTTGCTAAGCTGTCTTCCTTGGGTGGTTTAGCTTGATCACCAACAGTTGTGATGTAGATACATTCGTGTTGTACCGTTATACTCTTTGCATATTTTATTATTCAAATCAAAAAGAGAAGTATTGGATCACCGGTGTTCCTCTACGAAGAATTATGTGCAGTGGAGACCTGCCCTGAATATTTCACATGTCAATGGGAAGGTTATGTATTTACGCTTCAGGGTAATTTCGGTAAAATCAAGCACAACATACAGAGCCGGTCTTCAAGAATCATGTTAGCTACCGTCGTACTGCTGGTGTTGAGCCGATCACGTATGCAGTGGAGACCTGCCCTGAACACTTCACGTGTCAATGGGAAGGAGATGTGTTTGTGTTGCACTGCAAACCGGAAAACCGTAATGACATTTATCATGCCTTATTGTCTGTCTATTATAATTTCACACAAAAGCTTGAAAACGCTGCATATCACTGGAATGGATCATCCGAAACATGAATCACTCTCAAAACATTGTGCGCAATTGCCATATCAACGAATCTGTCAAGCCTGAATAGTCCATGGCCAATACCGTCTGTCGAGGTGAATGCATCAACATTTATGTTGGATAACAAAATAATGTCAAAGCAAATGTTAGATAAATACCCGAAAGGGGATTTCGGAATACCAATCAACTCGTCGAACATTACATCGATGTATCTAATTTTCAATCTTCACCGCGTATTGACGTTTCATTTACCGAACTTTATGCTCTGGAATATTTTAACATGCAAAATGTTCGTTCTATTGATCCGGAAGTATTTAACGAAAAAGCCCAACGTGGCGGTTTTATTGCTAGGAAACAACGACCTACATCGTTGCGAATGACATTGGAAACCGTTTGTGGAGCAACACCAAAAACGTGCTAGTTCTCGATTTGGCGGGATGCCAGCTAACCCAAATACCAAGAAATGAATTCTCCAATCTACTTAAGTTACAACATCTCAACTTATTTTTTGGAACATTTTCAGGTAGAACTGCACACGCTTAAAGAATTTCGATTCCTAAATCTGAGAGACAATAAACTGAACACCCTGTCTGTGGCTACACGAACGGAACTTGATCAAATGGCTGCTGAAAGAAACGTTCTTGTCGACATCAGTTCGAATCAGCTTCAGTGCACCTGCAACAACATTGGATTTGTGTCGTGGGTTCATACATCACCCGTGACGTTTCAGAACAAAAATAATATGTTTGTACAGATGGCAACAACACATTACATTTCCTCTTTCATCTAAACAGTGACGCGATGGAACATGTTTGTAATCCAAATCGATACAAGAACGACACGACGATAAACAATGACTATCAACGAACCCGATGAAAGATCGTCACAATTGGGCCCAGAACTGAGCCTACTACTGACATCCATCACGACAACCTGTACGTGACAATTTTACTACCGGCCATGATTGTCATTGTTTTCATATCAGTCTCACTCTGTGTGACGTACAAGTATCGATGGAAATGTGCATATGTCTGGAATCGCTTCAAGAAATATGCTAGGTTGACTAATGTTCATCTTAACGAAGTTATTTATGAACGCGACGCGTTCATCTGTTACAACTCAAACGACAGCGGCTGGGTGTGTCACCACCTACTCGATCACTTGGATAGTAATGGTATATCGACCATCATACACCATCGCGACTTCCTGCCAGGCAGCGTACTTGAAGAGACAATCCGTGAGAGTATCGACAAGTCTCGTTTCACCGTGCTCGTCTTGTCGCCAAACTTCCTTCCAACTGCAACGAGTTTCCCACGTCGCAGGTGACGCGGACACTGGAAGGAATCTTGAGCAAGTCGTGCCTACAGTGGACCGAAGACCAAGACGGACAGGCTCGTTTCTGGGACAAATTGATAACTGAGTTGAAACATGGTGGCAACCTTAGACCACTGGAGAATTAGCGCGTTGTCGCCATATGCATTCATACAGACACGATTACTAAATGATGCTATTATAACACTGGAAACAAGTTTGTTGTCGGGTTTCACAAGGATCAGAACTATTTATCTGTGTGACTTGGGGTTTTTATCCGAGTTGTATGTAAGGCGTGCAATACCCACATGTATGGCATCACTGATAGTTTTAGGTTAACGACACATGTCGTGATTAACCGACATATTTTGCGATTTTACATATTGATGTGGCGTAATGTGTTTGTTGTAAATGCAATATGTGTTTGTGCACACGATTAGTATACCACACTCGACGATAATGTGTGTCTGTAAAACGTAATGCGTTCATTTATGTTGTGAAATACTTATACGCTGTGTTAATGACATATTAAGAATAATAAGGTTCTAATTAATATATATATATACACTTCGACGAGAGCTATCTGAAAATCTAAGTAGAAAACCGGTGACCCCTCATCTAGAGATTTTTTTCTTTAAAAAAGATAAGATATTTACTAAGCCTTACCTCGCTTTTAGGAATCCGCGTTGAGGTGGATTTATTTACTTATGCTTAACAAGTCAGTCTACAAAACGGCCTTTAATGTTACTGTTGGTAACGAAGTTCGATTTAACATTCTCGCAGGCAAAGCGTGGCAGTTGAAACATTGGCGCCACACGTTGAGCTAGAAAGCACCCAACGCAGTAGTGGCGCCCATAGCGGATAGACAGAGAAATACAAGAACGTTGCTCCTTGAAAAGAATATTGAATGATTATTCCATTTTTAGACGCGGCGATGTGTACGTACCTGTTGCGAAATACACATTTATGTCACATTTTATGTCTCTTTTCAGGACCTGCCTCAACTGCACTTCAGTTTGCCGTAGATTCGACGTAGCAGGCTCTTGCTATGCAGACCATACCTACTTAAGGTATGTCATCCATATAACGTGGTGTAGGGGAAGGCAGTGTTAGTTGAGCCATTTTTCATTCTTTTTGATGTCTAGGGCGCAACCTTATTCAAAAGTAAAACCTGTTTTTACTCACATAAACTATGATCATTAGTAAATCATGTATACCTAATTTATATTATATCTAGCATGCATAGATAAGCTGTAGTGAGACATTAATCAACACACATTGCCCACAACGATGTCACATACGCTGCAGACAGACTTACTTATCCGATTTGCTACTTGTGTCATGGTCGACGGGCGGGGATGCTCAATGACGTATGCTATCCAACCCACACCACATGGTCGACGGGCGGGGGTGCTCAATGACGTATGCTATCCAACCCACACCACATGGTCGACGGGCGGGGGTGCTCAATGACGTATGCTATCCAACCCACACCACATGGTCGACGGGTGGCGGTGCTCAATGACGTATGCTATCCAACCCACACCACATGGTCGACGGGCGGGGGTGCTCAATGACGTATGCTATCCAACCCACACCACATGGTCGACGGGCGGGGGTGCTCAATGACGTATGCTATCCAACCCACACCACATGGTCGACGGGCGGGGATGCTCAATGACGTATGCTATCCAACCCACACCACATGGTCGACGGGTGGCGGTGCTCAATGACGTATGCTATCCAACCCACACCACATGGTCGACGGGCGGGGGTGCTCAATGACGTATGCTATCCAACCCACACCACATGGTCGACGGGCGGCGGTGCTCAATGACGTATACTATCCAACCCACATCACATGTCTTCTCCAGGCTCATCTTCAGTCGATACTTCTTAAACACATCCTTCCACTCATCCGTTTCTTCTTGTAATTCCTGTTTGCTCTCTGCTCCCATGGCCATGTCATCTGTGTACACCACCTTCGTGAGTATACCCTTCTTAGTAATCTTTCTGCTGATTAATATCCTCACAATGATGAAATAGCCTCAAACAGATGTTAACCTGAAAATCACGTCACGACATCCCAGGTACAACCACTACTGTACCATTTGTAATCTCATGCATAGCTACCACCATCCTGGCACTCCCATCCATCTCACAGCTGTCAAAACCATATGTCTCTGGACGGTGTCGAAAGTTTTCTTCTCAAGGTCCACAAATTCCACTGCCATACTGCATCTCCAACCTCTCCTATGCCAGTTTTTTCTTAGCGCAAACATCCTATCTGTCGTTCCCAGTTCCATTTCTAATATTTTTCCATTGCTATTCAGCTAATTCCGGCACCACTCTCTTTCCTATGCTCAAACCAAGAATCCTCTCTAGCAGCTTGTTTTGTGATGCTTCGGTATTTCCATGGTTCATCAACAGCCCAAATTGTGTAACTTCTTCCAGTTGCTGTTGGCTGGGAGTTGTCCACGGCTAGACATTGACATACGCAAGCAGCTCTAAAATTAAAATAAGTAAAATAAGTAGAGGGATAAAAACAATTACAGAGGTAGGCAGTGAGTGTTTTGTGCCACAGCAAGTCGCTGAACAGCAACATTCCAGCTGGCAAACAGTTAGTCATCCGGTTTTGAAATCCTCAGCATCCCAGTTTCTATTGTTTACGAGTAGGTCGTCGACCTTCATTACTCATAAAAATCCAGCGACAGCCATGGGAACATGAGTAATATTCGTTAACGTAGACGTACAAGAACTCCGTTGAAAATAGTTCATAAAGCACTTGCAACGCTTCAGCAAATGTGAACGAATAGGTGAATGTTTCAGCGCGAGCGAACTGTGTAAAAGGACACTCAAAACTCCCTCCTCGGTTGATTTAGCCGTTCTTGAGTCAGGCTCGCTGACGTTCAAATATGTAGTGCGTGAATAGTTTAAGTAATAACTGCAGTCGGGTTACGAGTGCGTTCCGTTGTTGAAATCATTGGAACAATTGCCTTGAGATCAGCTGCCTTGCGACAGTGTGAATAGTACAATTTGATTAATTATGAAACAATTATAAACAGAACATAGGCGCCATATGATGTACAGTGGACATAGTAAACTGTTGTAAATATACATTATAGCCTGCTGCTGCTGCTGCTGCTGCTGCTGCTGCTGCTGCTGCTGCTGCTGCTGCTGCTGCTGCTGCTGCTGCTGCTGCTGCTGCTGCTGCTGCTGCTGCTGCTGCTGCTGCTGCTGCTGCTGCTGCTGCTGCTGCTGCTGCTGCTGCTGCTGCTGCTGCTGCTGCTGCTGCTGCTGCTGCTGCTGCTGCTGCTGCTGCTGCTGCTGCTGCTGCTGCTGCTGCTGCTGCTGCTGCTGGGACATTGAATAAACAGTGTATTATACCCTAACTAACTAGTTTTGACCCACCGGATCTCCGACCCCTTGCTACCCCCCCCGTTAACCCAAAATGTTACCTAAATACGACCCCTTTTGTAGTCATGGTATGGGCCTGAATATATCATAATAATATTATTACTTTCTGCTGTTTTGAGGTTGTCTTCGCATTGTGTTGGGTAATTTTTTGTCCAGTCCAAAGTCCGTTCGCTAGGCACAGCCAGGTTTATCACACTGACGAACGCCAGTCACCACATTCGCCCATTACAGCCGTACGTTTGTACCGAATGTAATAGGGATACACTGACTACCACTGACATGTTTACGAAGTTGTTTTTCTTCTACAGCGCGACCCTTGGACGGACGCCTCTCGTAGCAGCAAGTGTTCTAAACATCAACTAACATTTCGCAAGACGGTACTTAATGGCGTGTTCAATGCTGTACCTCCTGCCGTTTGTTGCCGTCATGTGCATGGCACATGGACAAGGCACGGTGCCACGGGACGACGACTTCGTAGCTGACAACTCTCTTCGGAGATGGATGAGCAGATTGGAGGCACAGTACATCTATCTGGCGAATGAAAACGAGAAACGTGTAAATGCCATGGAACAGCTGCGCGCGGAAAACGAAAAGATCGTTAGTGACAACGCATACTTGCGACAAGAACTGGCAACCATCAAAGCAGGTAGGGATCGACAGAAATATCACCTTTGCGCAATACTCTGTGAATAATGCAATGCTTCCTTCCTTCATCCCTTGCCCTTCCTCGCCACCGTTGTCTGTACTCTGCTGTGCGTAGCAGGGTAGGTCTTGATGTGTCCATTGTTGTATATTGTCTAGCCAATTTTATCTCTGGCGGCCCCGTCGTCTGTTGCCCTCCAGGGTGCCTTGCAGGGTGGTTTTTGCAATGGTGTTGTGTCGAGTGATGTGGCCAAACCAGGAATGCTTGCGTCGTTTTACTGTTGCCAACATAGACTCTTGCTTTCAAGCAAGGGAGTCTACTTGTTGTTTCACATCCTCATTTTCTTGTGTTCGATATACGAAATGCGGTGGAGTCTTCTGATGCATTTCGTTTCAAATGTTTGTACGCGTTTCTCTGTCACTGCTGTCAGAGTCCAGCTCTCGCATTCGTAGAGGAGGATTGATACAGCGAGTGCTGTGTAGAGCGTAAGCTTCGTTTTGGAGCTGACGTTTCTGCTCTTCCAGCAGTGATCAATCTTACATTGAAGATCTATTCAGTGGTGCGTCTCCCGTCCCTAAACCCTGCCTGTTCTTCAGCCAGTATTTCTTCTGCTTTTCTTTTGAGTCTCTTCAAGATGACTCGTAGCATGATCTTGCTTGGGTGACTCATGATGCAGATGGGTCTGTAATTTTTGCATAGTCTTAGATTTCCCTTATTTATGAGTGGAATGATCATGGATTGAATCCATTCTTTGGGCCATTCCTTTGTATTCAAGATCCTCTGGCATAATGTATTGAGGATCTTTATCATCTCAAGGCGACCGGGTTTGAGCAGTTCTGTTGAAATGTTGTCGGCGACTGGTGATTTTCTTCCTTACAGTGTGCGCAATGCCCCCTCTATTTCTTCTTTCATCACTTGCGTATTATATGTTTCATCAACACTGCTGGTTTTGCTTTTCACTATGCTGGTATCTGGTTTTAGTTTGTAGTTGTAGAACTCTTGGCAATACTCAGTCCATCGTGTAAGAACGGCCACATTATCAGTTAGCAGGGACCCATTCTTATCTTATATAATTGTAGTCTTATGTTGTTGTTTTCTTGTCAGCTTCTTCAATGTATCAAAGGCTTTCTCGCTGTTACTCTCTTTTATGTATTTCTCAATGTTGTCACATTGCCCTGAGATCCATTTCTCTTTTGCTTTTATCATCTCCGTTCTGATGGTGCGATTGACAGTGAGGTATTGTTCCGATGTTTCAGGGGTGGAGTTCTTAATGTTTCTCCTTGTATCGCAGAGACCAGGGATGTCGTTGTTAATCCACGGTTCGATCTTTTTCCTTTCTGTTACATATTTAAGTTTGGCTGGATAATATGCAGCGAGTCAGTGGACATGAACTCGTTATATTAAGTGTGGGTATCTGTGCAACTGCGATAATTCAACAACGACGGTAAAGGGTACTGGAATGTCCGTTTTAACACACAATAGAAAAAACTAGTAATGTTACAATCCCACGTCAAGAATGATTTACAGTTCTACATAAAGAAAGATTCACAGTTGTATATCAAGAAAAAATTACGTGTTCTGCGAGTGTAGTCTTGCATTACGGCGTGTTCGGCGATTGTAGTCTTGCGTTACGGCGTGTTCGGCGAGTGCAGTCTTGCGTTACAGCGTGTTCGGCGAGTGTAGTCTTGCATTACGGCGTGTTCGGCGAGTGTATTCTTGCGTTACGGCGTGTTCGGATAGTGTAGTCTTACGTCACGGCGTGTTCGGCGAGTGTAGTCTTCCGTTACGGCGTGTTCGGCGAGTGCAGTCTTGCGTTACGGCGTGTTCGGTGAGTGTAGTCTTGCATTACGGCGTGTTCGGCGAGTGTAGTCTTGAGTTACGGCGTGTCCGGCGAGTGTAGTCTTATGTCACGGCGTGTTCGACGAGTGTAGTCTTGCGTTACGGCGTGTTAGGCGAGTGCAGTCTTGCGTTACGGCGTGTTCGGCGAGTGCTGATTTCCTACACACAATTTATATCATAGGAATCTCTACAATACACAAACATTACGATGGTATACATAAAAATGCATCTGCTACCAGATTTATAACAGAAAACAACTTTGAACATTCCTTTAGCTCCCTCTATTATTCGAAGGAGTGGAAGTAAAGATGTCTACCTGGCCCTATGCTGTCACCGACACAAAGCAACAACCTCGACTCTATCTGAAATTATTCGTTCTTCACCATAATTAGGTTATAAAACAATAATAAACAATATCAGAAGACAACTAGTTGTCCAACGATACCAAACATGATAACATTTCGTTGATCTATTAATCAGTTGGAAACAACTAAAATTCCTATCTCTAGATTAGCCATCGGTCGCTATTCGGCGCCACTAGTACGATTCTTACTCACCAAAATGTCAATCGCTAGGTGACTAAAGTGAAGAAACTAATTATAAACAACCTCACACGATCTCCGATCTATATCACTTTCCTTGCCAAGTACTTATCTGGCTGTTTCCTGTATAACTCCCTTGATGTTGTCGGTGAAAATGTTTATGTCTTCTTCGAAAAGATATAGAGCTGCGATTTTGCTGCCTATCCGAGGCAAATTTTTTTGGCAGTTACTGGGCCCTTCGGTTTCTCGATGTCAAATCGGATACGTGAGCTTTTCTGGTGATGTATCTTCTTCAGCTGGAGTTTTAATGTTGTGAGAACCATGTCGCTGCCTATGTCATCCTCTGGGAATGTTCTGGTGTTTGGCTTGATAAAGTTTGGTTTGAAACGTTTTGGAGTGAGTACGTAGTCAATATGGTTATGTATTTTTCCATTAGGCGAGCGTCACGTTGTTCTTCTTGATAGTTTGTGCCGATGTACCTTGTTCGCAAAGGTGAGTTTATGAATTCTTGCGAATTCAAGAAGTCGTATTCCTCTATCTTTGGTTTCTCCTGTGCAAAAGCGACCTACAGTTCCAGCCCATTGTTAATTTAACGCAATCACCTTGTGATAAAATGTCTAATTGACACAACGAACGTTTTATTTATATATCTAAGTATACGAAATACAAAAAGAGGATGATGCAAAACTGCTCAACTGTATAATGCTGATGAGTAGGGGTTATATTAGTTGTTTAATCATGACAATATTCAGCAAAAATATCTATTGTGGTATTGAAGGAAGTTTGTTATCTTTCAGAATATTTGTTGTGCTCAACAGAGCTTTTGGGACCATCACGGTCCCTTCATCAGCGGTAGATACTTTGCGATCTTCATAGAACTGCTGTCATGTGACTGTAGCATTTCTGCTATTTTGTTTATCAGAATACTATTTCCTGTTTCTTTATTTATTAGTTAAACTTTTAAAGTATAAATGAATGCATCGACCTTTGTTGGGGCCGACGAGTATTATGTAATTTGTTTGTTCAAACATGCCCGTGTCCGTATCTACGGCTTGGATGACGTGGGCTTGTTTATCTTAGAGAATTACGCGGATTAAATAGACAAGAACCTGAGTATTACCTTATTTAGGGGTGTTTTTGGTTATTTTTACTAATATTTAAAGGGCGATTACTTAGTGGACTAGACCAAGAGACTGCGATTGGCGAACTAGTGTCAATGGTTATCTGCGAAACAAGGACTATAAAAAAGAGACTGGATACACGTGTGAGGTTCTCGGCGAGCAGATCACGGTGAAGTACAGTGGACACAGAAGGGTGGCGTAGCCCAGCGTGGGCGCCCGGATGTCAAATGAAGGACACGAGTGAGTCAGTCACGTAGAAAGTAAGACTTTGCGTATGTCGGTAGAATTGTACACTCTCCAGTAAAGCTTAGCAGGAGACGGGAAAACGTGAGAGACGTTGTGATCGAGCACACGACCGAGAGGTGTAACGTAGATAGAAAGGGGTAGAAGGACGTCCGTCCATTGCGTCTATTCTCGTCAGGCAACGAATCGCACGACGACGGTGGTCGACGGCAGACGGTACGCTCTTCGGCAGAGCACGGCCCGCTCTTCGACGTCTTCGGTTGCGAATGAGACGCTCTTCGACTGCAGACGACAAGACTGCCGAAGTTCGATATCAAACGGCGACAACCCTCCGTTCACGACGACATGGAAATCATCTCCGTCTCCCATGTGAAGACGGGCGGTAAAGACGGGCGGTAAAGACGGGCGGTAAAGACGGGCGGTAAAGACAGGCGGTAAAGGGGACACGCCGCAGGCCTGATGAACGGTTTGTAAGAATGCAGAGACTCGATGGTGTTTAAACATTATATACCTCAAAATCAACTGTGATGTTGTTTATGTTATAACAACTGTGATGTTCAGATGTAACTAGAACATTGTTTAGGCTTTAGATGCCTTAGAATCAAATGTGTAGCTATTGGCACAGGGGCCGGTTGTAGGACTAGTCATGTTAGATAAGCCTCTACCCAATGTGGTAGATCTCCACGCGGGAATATTGATCAGATAATTTTTAGTTTAGGTTTATGTTAGAAGATTTCTTGTGTATGTTAAGATTAGATGTTAGTAGAAACTTCTTCGATTGCACTGGGTGATTAACCCCGGTCCGATTGTCACAGTATCCATTAGATTATATTACATAGACCCAGGAGTCTACTTATTTTCTTGTACATTACTTAGTATTAGTAACTATTGTATGTTAAATGTGTATTTTACTTCACTTGTTTTTGTTGTCCTGTTCACTTGTGCAACCGCCATTCACGAGCGTTGAACAATAAAAATGGGGCATCCCAACTAGTCCTGAACCAATCTGTGACAGCCAGGTCACATGATGTCAAATAACAACTCATTCTAACGTTTATGGTCCCGAAAGCTCCGTTGAGCACAACAGGTATGCTGAAAGGTAACACACTTCCTTCAATATAACAAGATTTAACAAGATTTGCCATCCAAGCCAAAGGCCCAAATGGCAAGTGGACAAGGAAGCCATTGGCTTATCGAGAGTCCAACAATGTTCATCTACTTATAACCCGCCCTCCTGAGATATGTGTCAACCTTGTTTTTAAACATATTCACGCTGCTAGCAGTTACACAATCTGTAGACAATTTGTTCCATTCAGTTATTGTCCTCTGTGAGAAAGACTGCTTCCTGATGTCCAATCTATATTGATCCTTTACTAATTTTACCTCATGTCCTTTAGTTCTGCTATCCTTCTTGAGTGAGAAAAACATATTTCTATCAATATTTTCATACCCATTCAATATCTTAAAAACTTCAATCTGATCTCCTCTTAACCTCCTTGTCTCTAGAGTTGTTAAACCACATTCTTTCTGGCGTTCTTCGTAACTAAGGTCTCTCAGTTCTGGAATCATTTTAGTTGCTCTCCTTTGTATGCGTTCAAGCGGATCTATATCCTTCTTACGATAAGGTCTCCATGCTTGTACACAGTATTCTAAATGAGGTCTAACTATTGCTTTATAAAGAGGTATAATTAACTCTTTTCCCTTGTATGTTATGTTTCTTCTAATCAATCCAAGAGTTTGATTACCCTTTGAAGCTGCAATACCACACTGCTCTGAAACGTTCATATCAGCGCTTGTTGTAACTCCTAAGTCCTTTTCTTTTACAGTAGTACCCAGAACATGCCTGTATTAGAATAGGCAATCAACTAACACGCTTATATTTGGTGTGCTGGTTTCACTAATCATAAACGGCACACGCTAGTCCAAACACGCGCATAGCACGGTAACAGTAACATATAGTTGTTACTACAGTTACTACAAGACGTTATCCCGCCAGGCCTCTTTCGCTAGGCGGCAGCACTAGTCCAAAGGTGACTAGTATAAATAGAGGAAGGGGAGAGAACTAAAAGTTTGCAAGATTTCTTGTTTCATTTAGAGCTCAAGCCACAAGTGTACGACTGTGCCGATCTGCTTAAGGAGGGTCACACAGTCAGTGGGGTATACAACATATATCTGAACAAGGCGAAGCGTCATATACAAGTGTACTGCGATATGCAAACAGACGGCGGCGGCTGGCTGGTAGGTCAACACACCAACACACCCACCACCTCCCGGACACTTCATGATAACATTATCAACACTGGCCATTCAGTATGGAAGGCAGCAAAGGAACAGCCATTTGATTTCAAAGGGGTGGCGGAATTAAGCTCACGATAGAGCCTACCCTAAATACCCATGGCGCCCCTTGTGCACAATATAACACTAATATGACACAAACATGCAATATCGTGCATACGTCGACGGATATACGACCCGTAATTGTGTACTTGTATTTAGATAGTCAGAACAACGGTGTATCCATGGCGACGACAAGAACGTAAATATTTAAAGAATTTTCGTTTCAGCCAAGAATACATCGTGTCAACAATAACGCTTACTAATATAAAAAAATCATTAGTACCAGAACGTAAACATCGGTCGATCTGACGTTTGAATAATTTCGAACGCGACGGAACACGAGTTGTCATGGATACGCAGTTGTTTCGGCGTATGGCAAAACAATGTCAGGAATTTGTTAGTTGTTTGAGTGTCATTTTATTCAAATCATATCATCCACCTATGAATATAGACATACCACAACACTTAATCGTAATCAACGGACATTGTTCTACACAATTATGAAAATTCGTATTGTGAAAGTTTCTAAAACATCACAGGAAACATAAACCACGTGCATTTCAAGAACATCCCGTCGACATTTCACGTATTCGCCATCTGGCGAATAACAAGATTTAACAAGATTTGCCATCCAAGCCAAAGGCCCAGATGGCAAGTGGACAAGGAAGCCATTGGCTTATCGAGAGTCCAACAATGTTCACCTACTTATAACCCGCACTCCTGAGATATGTGTCAACCTTGTTTTTAAACATATTCACGCTGCTAGCAGTTACACAATCTGTAGACAATTTGTTCCATTCATTTATTGTCCTCTGTGAGAACGAGTGCTTCCTGATGTCCAATCTACATTGATCCTTTAGTAATTTTACCTCATGTCCTCTAGTTATGCTATCCTTCTTGAGTGAGAAAAACATATTTCTATCAATATTTTCATACCCATTCAATATCTTAAAAACTTCAATCTGATCTCCTCTTAACCTCCTTGTCTCTAGAGTTGTTAAACCACATTCTTTCAGGCGTTCTTCATAACTAAGGTCTCTTAAGTTCTGGAATCATTTTAGTTGCTCTCCTTTGTATGCGTTCAAGCGTATCTATATCCTTCTTACGATATGGTCTCCATGCTTGTATACAGTATTCTAAATGAGGTCTAACTATTACTTTATAAAGAGGTATAATTAACTTTTTTCCCTTGTATGTTATGTTTCTTCTAATCAATCCAAGAATTTGATTACCCTTTGAAGCTGCAATACCACACTGCTCTGAAACTTTCATATCAGCGCTTATTTTAACTCCTAAGTCCTTTTCTTTTACAGTAGTACCCAGAACAGTATCTCCCATTTTATAGTTTACATTCAAGTTCCCATGTCCTGTATGTAGGCATTTACATTTCCCAAAATTGAACAGCATCTGCCATTTCTCAGACCATTTCACTAATCTGTCTAGATCGTTTTGTAAATGTTGTTTATCACCATAAGTATTAACCTTTCTAAACAGTTTTGTGTCATCCGCAAATTTCAGTACGTTACTTGTTATACTGTCGTCCAAGTCACTGATATAAATTAAGAATAATATAGGTCCTAATACTGATCCTTGAGGTACCCCACTCAAAACCGATTTCCAATTTGAAACTTCTCCATCTACTACGACTCGTTGTCTTCTGACAGTCAGCCATTGTTCTATCCAGTCAGTTATGCTATCCCCGATACATGGGCTTTTAATTTAAGTAGTAATCTTTGATGTGGCACTTTGTCAAAAACTTTCTGAAAATCTAAGTAGATAATATCTACTGGCGATCCCACGTCTATCCACTTAGTAATTTCTTCCAAAAAACATAACATATTTTTTAAGCATGACCTCGCTTTAAGGAATCCATGTTGAGATTAATTTAATAATTTATGCTTAACGAGGAAGTCCACCATATGGTCTTTAATTAAAAATACACTATTCTGGGTAGAGACTATTATTTTGATTTGTAATAAGAACATATAGCCTATTTATAAACTAATTGAAGTGTGTTTCTATATTTATAAAAACAACAAAAACATTGTTTGGTTAAAGGATTATTTGCAGAATAAAAATAAACGGTCTATTTGTGACAAATAACTACAATTGCGATCATTTATCATTAAAAAAAATGTCGACATGTTTGGTTCAGTAATTTCCAGAGGCGTCACCCGGCCAGTCCAGTAGACTCCTTAGAAAACCTTGTCATGCAGCATCTATCCTTGAATATAAACATTGAAACTTTAGTCGAAATAGACGGCAGCTCTTACTGTTACGGCGTGATGAAAGACGCTATCTCTACGTTTATTTATTGCAATG
The DNA here is from genome assembly GCA_033239005.1 of Lamellibrachia satsuma. Taxonomy (NCBI): domain Eukaryota; kingdom Metazoa; phylum Annelida; class Polychaeta; order Sabellida; family Siboglinidae; genus Lamellibrachia; species Lamellibrachia satsuma. Next base: position 1,598,915 of record BSQZ01000011.1, read on the forward strand.
ATTCCGATGTTTTGTGAACAAACGATGTTATTGTGATATATGTTTATCGGCGTCCAGGTCTTCCAACGTCGTCAAGACGGAACCGTTGGCTTTTATCGGGATTGGAACAGCTATAAAACCGGCTTTGGTAACGTATCGACGGAATTCTGGCTAGGTAAGTAAACAATGCCAAAGGTCACACGGTGAAATGTGTGTGCGTGCGTGCGTGCGTGCGTGCGTGCGTGCGTGCGTGCGTGCGTACGTGCACTCTTTCAGTGGAAATTGCTATATGACCGAATTTTTAATTAATATGTTTTGTATGTAAGTGCATATATGTACCTCGATTTTTTCCATTTTGCGGTGTCCTTCCTTATTTTTATTATCGCCACTCCAATAATGCTGTCTGTACTACACAATTTTCTTCATAATCATCATTAACGCATGAAACCCCCCAAACTATATTCCAGGTAACGACATACTGCATGACATCACCTCAAATAAACGCTACGAACTGAGAGTCGACATGGAAGATTACGAGGGAGAAAAACGATATGCGACGTATTCGCGCTTTGCTGTTGCTTCAGAAGACGACAACTATCGGTTGAAACTTGGGTCCTACTGCGGCACGGCAGGTAATCTTGTATTTGCCAACTTAAATATGCTTTCTAGACTGTCAGTGTATCCTTCACTTGTGTGGTGCATTTATGCTTGTTGTGTACATTGCAGGGGACTCACTTGCCTTTGCTTCGTGTCAGCCATTCACCACGAAGGACCGGGACAACGATAAACACGCAAACAATTGCGCCCAAATGTTCAAGGGAGCTTGGTGGTATACTTCATGTTATAATTCCAACTTGAACGGGCTGTATCTCGGCAGCCCTGAAGATCCGCAGCAACATGGCATCGATTGGGAAGGGTGGCGTAAATATTATTCGCTCAAGAAGGCCGCTTTGAAACTGAGACCGTGATGTCTTTGTGGAAATATAAACAAACCTTGTTTAACAAGAATGATCACTTCCTACGGGAAACTCTCTTGTTTTTTTTAAACGGATCGGAACGTACAATGAAGAAAATAAGTGTGTGTGTGTGTGCGTGTGCGTGTGCGTGTGCGTGTGCGTGTGCGTGTGCGTGTGTGTGGGGGGTGTGCGTGCGTGCATGTGTGCGTGCGTGCCTGCGTGCGTGCTTGCATGCGTGCATGCGTGCACGCGAGCGTGTGTAGATATTTGCAGTCAATCATAAGAAAGAGGTAAATTAAAAAAATTGTAATGTGGTGATATATGAACGTTTTTAGTTCACTGCAAACTCAAATTCCGCTCAATGTTGATTTGCATTCAGATAATTTGCAATTTTAATGCACTGGCTTCTTATGACCATTCTTGTGAATTAACCGCTCATATCGAGTAACTGCTTTGGTTGTGGAAACATCGGAAAAGAAAATGCGCATCGGACCAGCGAAACCCTTCCGTGTCGGTAGGACCAGCGAAACCCCTCCCGTGTCGGTAGTACCAGCGAAACCCCTCCCCTGTCGGTAGGACTAGCGAAACCACTCCCGTGTCGGTAGACGCAGATTTGAATAAACTTTCTAATTATATTATACAAGAGAAACATTAACTTATTTATTTCCAAGATGTTGAAATAGTTATGACTACAGTAGATCAATCGAAATTATGGAATTATCTACTCGAATATCTAAAACACGGGTGCATATTAAACTCCAAAGTAAGGTCGTAGAAAGTCATATTGCGATGATAAATATGAGAAAGCAATCTGATATGCTGGAATAACCGTATACGATTGAGCAAGATTTCGAGAAGAGTACAAAATCCGCAGATGTACAAGCAATTGGCTTATCGATAATCTATCAATATATCACAATAGACAAAAAGCAGTGTTGGAAGTACAGAAAGAGATTGCTTCAATAGTAACTAAGGATTAGTGACAATGCACATTAATCTTGATTTCTAAAAATAATTTGGACTATATCAATCATTACTTTGGCTGGAAAACAGATTTAGCTTCAGGTATCTCAGCAGTAGCGTGGTTCGTGTTGTGATTAACTAACAGTGCATTGCTACTGGAAGTTATACTTCAAAACAAGTCGCCTATTGTGCCAAAAGAATATGTGCCGGAACCCTTTCATGTTACGCCCTTTAGTGATAATACGAGGAAGCAGGATCTCAGGTTTCACATGTTCGCTGACGACACATATCATATTTAGAGTGGACACAGCAGACCAGTGACAATGTCCTACACATGCGCCAGTTAAGCCTCCGTGACGTTGACACATGGACACTTTACAATGGACAGATTACATACAAATTCTCCAACCCAATTCTTCAATACGTTGAAGGTTTTGCAAGTAACCTTCATGATGTTAGCCAACACGAAGCTTCGGTTTTTATCAAAAAATAACTTGCACAAGCCTATGGCAATTGATTGTGACATTGGACATCTACATTTATTTGAAGAAACTTGAGGCTGCCCAACGCCTGATATAATTAATGTATATAAACAATTTATCAAATTGTTTAAAAATTGCTAATATTGTCGTGAATATCTGTTTTGATAGCCCATTTAGAACAGACATTTCGCAATACACATTTTAAGATCATGATAATAACTGCTCGTGGGAGGGATACGCCTTTAAAGGGGAAACACTAAAGTGAGTAGGTCGTTCACACAGTAACGGCAGCGACGGCGTTTGACCAACAGTCTCAGGCGTTTAATATAACATTGACGACATCAACATCATTTCATCGTTTGCATTTGTTCAACAGGAACAACAGCAAAAAAATACATTTATACAAGTAAATGGAAATGTATGCCGTTACTGTCACAAAATCTGACTGATGATTTGACAACACAACTAATAAAACTCCATGCATTCAAGAAATTCAAATCCCTAATAACGTTGTACTGCCTTGAACAACTATCTTTTCATCATTACTTTCATGTAATGTAACTTTTGCGATGACCCTTGAATTGTTCGTACGTTCTTGTCAAAATAACAAGTGATTTATGCGTATGTGCCACCTTTTATGGATTACCCGTAACTCTTGTGAATGAAGTCTCAATTGCAATGATGGTATGAATAATTAAGCCTACCCGAGATACCACCGAGCAACTGTGATAGTTACGTGAAGGTATCTAACCACGCTTCCGAAGCTGGAATACAGTATCTATCAAACGTTCTTCCGGCTCGATTTATCCCACGTTGTACGGCTGAACGGCGACTGGCCGACGACAGAAGACCCGGGCGACGTCGCGTCGAAAGTGGACGTTGAAGGCGATGTAGATCCAGACATTGACGGCGCTGCTCACGTACCACAGTTTGTGTGCAACGCTTTGTACCAAGATGAAGACCGCCTTGTTGTGGGCGTCGCTTTCGTGGGCGGCCAGGTGACCCTGTGGTGAGAACGAGCGAAGTCAAGTCTATTAACATATAATGGATTTGATTCGCTCGTTCACACCGCAGAGTCACCTGGCAGGAGGCGACGCCCACAAAAAGGCCGTCTTCATCCTGATGCAAAGCGCTGCATACAAACTGTGCTACATCGCCTTCAACAACTACTTGTGACACGACGCCGTCCGGGTCTTCTGTCATCGGCCAGTCGCCGTTCAGCCTTACTACATGAGATAAATCGAACAAACTTGATGAAGCCAGAAGAATGGTGTGTCGCTGACATAGAGCACCTAGCCCAGCTGTGGCCACGTATGCACTAACTCACTCAACAAGGATATCGCAATCACAACGTTCACACAACTCATAGATATAGCGGTATTCCCAATATATGTTTACAGTTGTTTAACAAAATGGAAAAATGATGAAGGCATTTGAACTGTAATCACAATATGTTGAGAATAATTACCTTATACCCAACGTGTCACAAAAAAGAGGTGCTTTAATTAACAGAACAGGGTAAACATGAAGCGGTGCAGATTTTGTAAACGTGACAACACTATGTTGTGGACATTTTGTTTGCCACCCAGGTCAGCTCTCTTGCAAGCTACTGGTGTTGGACAGACGATGTCAAAGAAAACGACTTCGTGGACGACCCGTGAGACAGCGGAAGGACACCATCAAAAGTGCTGTGTTGGACAGAGGATGTCAAGGACGTCACCGAAGAGAGGAGAAGGACAGTATCAAAGGTGAACCCATCCAATGGACGGTGAACCTTATTACGAGGAATTTGCGACCCAACCAACTCCACATCCTATCTCACCATGTGGCTTGTGGAATAAGTCATCTCATACATGCAACAACAGCGGGTTATTTCGGCTAGCCTTTGTTGATACACGGTTATGACGAGAACAGTCAACGCCTCAATGGATCATCACATAATACACCCTTACATATATATATATATATATATATATATATATATATATATATATATATATATATATATATATATATATATATATATATATATATATATATATATATATATATATATATATATATATATATATATATATATATATATATATATATATATATATATATATATATATATATATATATATATATATATATATATATATATATATATATATTATGTATATATATATATAGATATGCACAAGTAATCATACATAGAGGCAATTATATATATATATATAACAGTATATATATATATATATATATATATGTTCTATATATATATATATATATATATATATATATATATATATATATATATATATATATATATATATATATATATATATATATATATATATATATATATATATATATATATATATATTCTTGCCAAGACAACTGGCGAGTAGAGAAAGAACTAGCCTTCCCAGAATTCCCCATACAAAAGAAGCTGCCGATGGCAGAGGAAACGTTGAGTAAGTATTCAAAATAGTTGTGATTGAAGAAAACCGTAATTCTTACATTGGACTCCGCTTAACAGTCAGCCGGCTTGTAGAACAAACATATTGGCTCAGACAGAATCAGTCCCTATTCACGCTTTATTAAAATGGGCCGCTTCTGTGAATCGGCCGCTTATTGGAAACAAATTACTTTGGCCTGAAGAGGTTTTACAAGAGCAGTCCTCTGTATTAATTTGAGCAGAATCTATACCCAGTATCTGACGACGGCGTAGAGGCTCCAGGCGCCAGTGAAGGCCGAGACTGCAGCCGTCGCCAACAACGTGTTGACACTGACAGGCTGCAGGAGCACCCCGGCCAACGCCATGGAAGCTGCGATAGTAAACCACGTGAGAACAGCCACATTCAAAACGACGACGAAACGTTTCCACCGACAGTCGCTCACTTTGGCCGTCACATGGTCAACCACCGCAGATTGTTTGATGAGAGTCGTCTTGTCCCACCACGTGTCACCCTGCTGCCGTTCGCAGTCGATGACTGGACGAGAGGCTCTAGAGATTACCACGACGCCCATAGCGACGTTGACGACGACGGGAACGATAAGCAGGTAGACGCCGCGTGATGTTGACGCTACGGCGACGAAACACAAATGCAGATCGATGGACGGCGCCATCTTCCTCAGAAGAACAGAGGCAATAACACAGACGACATCGGCAACTGCGACATCTCTGCACAGCTTCGTGGCGCGCCAGCGATGTTGACGAAACAGCTCAAACTCTTGATCGAACGACAAGAGTGTGTTCACGTGACGGGTGATTACAATAACGCCGCTCCCGACAAGACACGCTCCGAACAACAGGAAATTGTCGATGTGGAAGCGTGCGCACTGTAGCGTTAAAGTGATGTCAATTCCGGCGTGGAACGACAACCACGGCTGCAGAACGACCGAGGCAAGGACCACGCACAGAGACAATTCGACGACACTCGAGTAGCGAAGGATGAGGCGGAACGTCTCCCAGCGGATGAGAAAACGACAGCGGGTCGTCAGCCAGATGATGTAGGCATTGGCGAAGAAGCCTATCGGTAGCAATATGCCCATCAGTGCCGAAAACGTTGGTATGCTCCGAAGCAACATCTCGCCATCTGCACTGACGTTAGTTATCATCTCTTCGTAGTTGTTTCGCCAATCTAACATCATTTTCTTATTGGGAATTGTCTTGTCTAAAAGAGAAATAGAGCAACACATTATTTATACGTATATAAATGAATATAATAATATATTGTACGGCGTAGGAAACTCTTGAATAGTGAATGGACTGTTGAAATTGGTGGTGAGAAAGGTGAGTGGAAGCATAGGGTCTACTCATGTTTATTTGAGCCCCCAAGTAAATTATTGGAGGTTAGAACCCTTAAAACGATCAAGGCAACAACCAAGTGGTAATTGTCAAACGATAGGTTTTCGATCGGATCATATTCACCAAGTTCATAAATCCGATAGAGCATGGTGAGATTAGTTGTGTCAGTAATCCGCCTTAGCTGGATCATGTTCCACCGAGGGGCGCCACTGTCTTGTTGAATGCGCGCTCTGGGGCCGGTGTAGCAAGTTCAAAACCCCTCGAAAACACTACAGTAATGTGTGTAACGTACGTTCATAACACTATATATGCAGTAACCATGTTCAGCACACTACCGCTACATTTAAAACTCTCAGCTGTATGAAGTTGAAAGTACTCAGATCCAACATTAATATATTAGTCATCATTTATCGTGTATTAACTATAGATGTATCGCTCAAAGCAATATAAAAAAAAATCTTGGGAAAGTGATATACGCCAGGTTTGTGGCTGAATGTAATCGGAGTGTAAAAGTAATAATGTACGTTGAAAATACTCCATCTGTCTTAAACATGCATTGAAAATGCCACTTATTTTGCTTTGGATGGCAATCTAATAGTTCAATCGTGTTATATCTTGTTAAATCGTGTAAAATGTAGAAAATAACTTACCACGAATAACTAATATATTTAAATATGTAAACACAACGATTTAGCTTCCTCGATATTGAAGATAAATAGTTGTGCCTGCGTGTCGAAATAATATATGAATTATTCGCGGTGAAGGCTTATTTAAATTATCGACTTGGGATAAGCCGATACAGTGAATCAATCATCGTCAAGTGTACGATAGGCGCAGTCAGCTACAAAAGAAATGCAATTAGTAGTAGATTTTGGGTATCAAGGATATTTATATATAGTCGAAAAGACACACTACTTCATGCAAGTATTGTTCGGCGTAACTGAGCCCTTTTGGATTTACACTAACACATATTTAGCGTTGTTTGAAAAAACTTCCTGATGAGTATTTTGTTGATTTTTTAATATGTGACTATTATCGGTACTGTTTTTGTAATCGCTGGATTCCGACCTGTTTTGTTTCTAGATATTATTTGTCATAGATACTTGTTAAAATCTACACGTCTAACGGCAGTTACAGCAAATGGGAAAGTAAGACAGCGCATAGTATCGCCAGTAATGTAACCATACTGGTTTTAAAATGACACTATAATACAAAAAGGAAATAAAAACAACGATTGTTTGAAACCGTATTATATGGCATGTTGTAGCATATTTCCATTTCCACAACACAACAAATCATTAGAATTCAATTAATTAATAATTCAAAATAATACTCTGTTCAACCGGCCTGCATCGATTATGCATATTTTTCCCGAGATTATCATCAAGCTTCGACGTGACGTCACTGATGACAAGGAAGCGATACGAAACTGGGGCCTTCCATTCATTCACCGTACTTTTGACAGCGATAGCTTTTCTTTAGGGCCGAGCAACAAGTTTATTGTGCGGCATTCGATTGCAGTGCAAACACTAGTAAGACTGGAGTAACATGTAGTTGGTTTATGTTCCCTACTGAGGCAACTTTGTTCTAAAAAAAACAAACTTCAAGTCGACGAAGCACAGCCGCCTTTGCTCACTTCGAGAACTTGTTTCGACTGCGATCCGGGCCAGAGAAGATGCAGCCCTGGGTTATCCTTGTGCTAAATTCTCTTTGAAAGAGAATGTTGTGCCAAAAGAATTGTTCTCAGTAGTAGAAGCTATGCTGATGAAATCAATCCGTAGAAAACAGGCAACGTCACGAGCGTCGATGAACACGGTCCACCTCGGGTCATGTTCCACGGAGGGGCGCCACTGTCTTGTTGAACGCGCCGTCTAAGGCCGGTGTAATAATTTCAAAACCCTTAAAAACGCTACAGCAGTGTATGTAACTTACGTTCAACGCACTATATATATATATATATATATATATATATATATATATATATATATATATATATATATATATATATATATATATATATATATATATATATATATATATATATATATATATATATATATATATATATATATATATATATATACAATAGTTAGATTCAACGCATTACGGCTAGAAAACACTCAGCTATTGGAAGTTGAAAACACTCAGGTTCAACATTAATATATTAATCATAAATTATCATGTATTACTTATCCATGTAGCTCAAAGCAATATAAAAAATCCTAGTGAAAGTGATATACGCCAGCTTTGTTGCTGAATGTTTTAAATGACCCAGTCAGCTGAAAAGAAATGTCATAGTCAAAAAGACACACTACTTCGTGCAAGTATTGTTCGACATCACCGAGTCCTTTTGGCTTTAGACACCAACAAATATTTCTTGTTTGAAAATACACCTTGACCCTAATGAGTTGATTTTTTAATATATGACTATTATTGGTGTTGTTTTTGTATTCGCTGGATTCCGACGCGTTGTGTTTTAAGTATAGTTGCATGCGGGCGTACAGTGAGGGATCGAAGATAAAAACATTTGTAACTATATATAATTTGTCGCAAGTACTTTCGAAAGAAGTCGAAATATAAAATGTAAAATGGGAGTTCAAACAAAAGGGACAGGAAAACAGCGTGGATTATCGCCAGTAATGCAGCCGTACTGATGTTAGAATTATACTATAATATTTAATGCGGCAACGCATTGTGTTATTATGTTGACCTCGATACTCGTGTAAACGTGACGGCGTTAGACTCAGTCTCCGAGACAGGGTCATTGAGTTAACGCAGGTTTGAACATTTAAGCTAGTATTGTGTTTGGCCTATTGGCCTTACATAAAAGTGTCAACATTTACACTACAAAACAATGTTGCTTCAATATACCTGTGGTTTAGTTCAGATTCGCCGGATTTGTTTCTCCAAAAGCTATTAAAAGGCATGTTTTTCGGTATACTGTTCGGCGTCAAATTCTATCTACTTAATAGGATATACCGTTTTCACAAAAATCTGAAGAAAATAACATTTTGTGCAAGAGATCGATATACCTATTCACTAACAGTTAATTCATCACTTCAATGAATTATAAGAAAAGTTGTTTTGAATGAAAAACCTTTGAGCAAAAGCGAATATTTAACCTCCGAACCATATCGCGCGAAACGTGGAAACCGGTTAAATTCACGCTGTATCTATGACAAGCCATACTGACAATGAACGAAATAAATGCATATACGTCACGCGGCCGTTTGTCGAGTATGTCGTCACATTTTTGGATGATTATTGCGACTAGTTGCGTACATATTAGCTGTTGAGGCTAACTTTTTAATTAGTTTTATCGTGGCGTAAGAACTAAGATACCCATGGAGTAAAACAACCACATCTGGGCATTCGCAATATTAAGGTTTCTTTATTTGACTATTACCTCATATATCGCTGTCAAGTTATCACACATGTCTTCACCGCGAAGTCAGAATGTTGACCCGTAAAATGAACACGTGTGATTGTTTGCACTAAAACAACAACATATGTTAAGTGGAGGGTGATATCTCCCGCGTGTTCCTGTTTCCACGAGCTTTTCGATGTGCTGTACATTCTAAACGTTATACGTAGCATGATTTTGTAACCTTAGAACAATTATTAATATGATAATACAAAATGAATGCGGACACCTCCTCGATCGACGAACGTTGTAAACAGAATCATTCGCCATTTCGGTCGACCAATCACCTGTGGTCATAAAATCGATGTATTTTGTAGGTATTCGTGGGTGTGCGCCTAATTTCAACGTCATACCACTCTCTAGTCACGAATCGTAACACAACGTGTGTGTGTGTGTGTGTGTGTGTGTGTGTGTGTGTGTGTGTATGTATATGTGTGTGTGTGTGTGTGTGTGTGTGTGTGTGTGTGTGTGTGTGTGTGTGTGTGTGTGTGTGTGTGTGTGTGTGTGTTTGTGTGTTTGTGCGTGCGTGCGCGCGCGCGCCTACGCCTGTGTGTGCGTATGCGTGCGTTCGCGCGCGTTCGTGTGCGTGTGGGTGAGCATCAAAACACGACGATGCCTGTTTCGTAGTTACATGATGCAAAGGAAGCATGCCCCCCCCCAGAGTTAACGTGTAGTGTTGGCGCAATCTGGTCTACATGGGGGTCTTACTTCAATCTCCGGGCCTGGACTACGTTTAAATTGTGTTCATTATATCATATGCGTTCGCATGAATCTAGTGGGCCTATTTTATATATAGTGTCAATAGAAACAAGGTCGCCGACAGTATACCATATAACAATCACTATTATATATCTCGCTATGACCATTACTTCAACACCGGCATTAATAATAATAGCTGCTGGCGATTGATTGAAGCACATCTTACTTGTTCCTATCAACTGTGCATGCAGTCTTTCAGCGACACGTGGTGTGACTTGTTCGTGCAGTTGGTCTACCAGGTTGCTTGGGCCGTCACCCGTGATACACGTCACAGGAAAGTCACGGTTCCTTTACCAACTGAAATCGTGAACGTAAACTTAAACATCCTCGCGGCGAACGGCGCTGTAGTACACTAGTAGGCCTACACACAGCGCTCTGCCTTGTTAATATGTTCGTGCATTGATTATTTATAGCTGTCACGACGTGTCACGCCTGACCGGATTTAGACTGAAGTGGCTGTTGATTTTATCTGTCTAAAGGTCTGCCTAAACAGCCTGAAGGTAGTGCATGCACAGTGGACTGGTAATGTTAAATCGAGGTATTAAATACTGCATAATGGCAAATAATCCATCGAATACAGAACTTAATATCACAAAATATGAATCACATAATCGTTCTCAAAATATCTCACAACCGTCCAACCTACTTTGCGGAGTGATACACTCGGTGTCAACGTGTCCTCTCGGGTCAACACGTATGTCAACTGCGGCAGTTGTCTTGTGGTGTTTAACTTGATGCGTCGCTGCACTTTGTGTATTTGTGTCGTGACAGAACCTCCGGGGTTCAACAAATAGGTCGACATCCGATTTAAACGACATGATTTTGGCTGTTATCATATGGTGTTGACTAGGGGTATAACAATACATTGAATTAACGATGCATCGCAATAAGTGATGTGACGACGTAATACTATTGATAATAAATTTAACTATTAATAGTTATCGTCGTTATTAGATTTAACAGTAATAGTAACAATAACCGGCAAAACAAACCTGCAGGGCTATTTGTGTCATTTTAACAATATAAATAAATATTGTTTCACCTATATTGGAAAATTGTATTAATATATCGACCAAACAGCAATTAACAATGGCCAATTAGAGCTACGTCATTCACGGAGTCAGCATTTTTAATCAACTCTAAAGCCACGCGATGGCGCCACCCGTCAATTATGACTCGGGTCTGTTTTCCTGGCTACTCGCAATTTCGTGATACTATCGCAATAATATCGCGATAGTTATGAAACTATCGCAGTTGTATTGCAATAGTTATACACATATCGTGATGCTATCGCAATAGTAAAGCTACCCCCTGTGTTTACGCCTAGTGTTGATGTTAAATCGCCGCCATAACTGCTGTAATTGCGCCGTCCCTGGGGTCAACACACATGCAAACCGCACGACATGTACATGATTAAGTGGATTATTCTCTATGAAATAAACGACTCCGTTATCTACAATATACGAAGTTGTACAACATGAGATAGTTGTCTTAATTGTGAAAGATATCATGGTCTGACGATTTGTTTGGCATGACCTAGCTTTTAGGAACTCATATTGCGATGGATTTTTAAAAATTGCTTAACAATCAAGTCTACCATTATGGTTTATAATTAAATGTATAAAGTATGTTAGGTTTTATCGTAAAATCACGTCATACGGTATAAAGTATATCTGTTCTAGCATTTTAACCACCCCAGTGTGCTATAATGAACCATGATGTGTTAACGATAAATATTGGAGTGAATGGTGGAGGGTAAAGTATGGAAGGAAGTTATGTAATAATCGACCGGTGATGTAATAAATCGACCAATAATGTAATAATCGATCGCTAATAGAATATATCGATCGTTAATATAATAAATCGACCGGTAATGTAACAAGTCGATCGGTAATGTAATGATCGACCGGTAATGTAATAAATTGACCGGTAATGTAATAATCGACCAGTCATGTATTAACTCGACCGGTAATGTAATAACAACGATGAATACTGAGTCCATACTTTGGTCATTCCTTTGTTTTCCAGATACTCTGGCGTAGTGTAGTGAGAACCTTTTTCATTTCAGGGCAGCCGTGTTTAAGGAAATCTGCTGGTATGGTGTCGGCGCCAGGTTATTTCCCTTTCAGTGTACGCAATGCCTCCTTTACTTCTTTCATCTCTTGCACATTGTCTGTTTCATCAACAATGCTAGTTTTCAGTATGTTGGTATCTGGTTTCAGTTCGCAGTTGTAGAGTTCTTGGCAATACTCAGTCCATCGTGTAAGAACGGTCACATTATCAGTTAACATGGAACCGTACATATCTTATATAACTGTAGTTTTGTGTATCAAAAGGCTTTCTTGCTGTTACTCTCTTTCATGTCTTTCTCAATGTTGTCACATTGCTCCGATATCCAATTCTCTTTTGCGTTTATCATCTGCGTTCTGATGGTGCGATTGATAGTGCAGTATTGTTCCGCTGTTTCAGATGTGGAGTTATTTGTCTTCTTCATGTTTCTCCTTATATTGCAGAGATCAATGATGTTGTTGGTAATCCACGGCTGGATCCTTTCCTCCGGGTGTTTCCTGTACAACTACCTTGATGTTGTCGGTGAAGATGTTTATGTCTTTTTCGAAAAGATATAGAGCTGTGAATTTGCCGCTTATTCTGGCCTCATAATTTTTACTCTTTAATTGAAAATCGCTATATCCACGAATTTTGAATTAATATATTATTGCATGTAAGTGCGTGTACGTGTTTCGTTTTTCCATTTTGCAGTGTCCTTTCTTATTTTTATTGTTGCCACTCCAATAATGCTGTCTGTACTGCACAATTGTCTCCACAACCATCATTATCGCACGAAACCCCCTCAAACCCACTATATTCCAGGTAACGACACGACCTTACCTCAAATGAACGCTATGAACTGAGAGTCGACATGGAAGATTACGAGGGAGAAAAACGATATGCGACGTATTCGCGCTTTGCTGTTGCTTCAGAAGACGACAACTATCGGTTGAAACTTGGGTCCTACTGCGGCACGGCAGGTAATCTTGTATTTGCCAACTTAAATATGCTTTCTAGACTGTCAGTGTATCCTTCCCTTGTGTGGAGCATTTATGCTTGTTGTGTTCATTGCAGGGGACTCACTTGCCTTTGCTGCGTGTCAGCCATTCACCACGAAGGACCGGGACAACGATAAACACGCAGACAATTGCGCCCAAATGTTCAAGGGAGCTTGGTGGTATACTTCATGTTATAATTCCAACTTGAACGGGCTGTATCTTGGCAGCCCTGAAGATCCGCAGCAACATGGCATCGATTGGGAAGGGTGGCGTAAATCTTATTCGCTCAAGAAGGCCGCTATGAAACTGAGACCGTGATGTCTTTGTGGAAATAGAAACAAACCTTGTTTAACAAGAAGGATCACTTCCTACTGGAAACTGTCTACTTGTTTTTTAAACGGATCGGAAGGTACAATGAAGAAAATATATGTGTGTGTGTGTGCGTGCGTGCGTGCGTGCGTGCGTGCATGCGTGCATGCGTGCATGTGTGCATGCGTGCATGCGTGCATGCGTGCACACAAACGTGCGTAGATATTTGCATACAATGATAAGAAGGAGGTAAATTTTAAGGGAGCTTGGTGGTATAATTCATGCTATAATTCCAACTTGAACGTGTCGGTAGGACCCTCCCGTGTCGGTAGGACCAGCGAAACCCCTCCCGTATCGGTAGGACCAACGAAACCCCTCCTGTGTCGGTAGGACCAGCGAAACCCCTCCCTTGTCTGTAAGACGAACAAAACCCCTCCTGTGTCGGTAGGTCCAACGAAACCCCTCCCGTGTCGGTAGGACTAACGAAACCCCTCCCGTGTCAGTAGGACCAGCGAAACCCCTCCCGTGTCGGTAGGACCAACGAAACCCCTACCGTATCGGTAGGACCAGCGAAACCCCTCCCGTGTCGGTAGCTGTGCGCATATTTGAATGAACATCCTAATTATATTATACAAGAGAAACATTAACTTATTTATTTCCAAGATGTTGAAATAGTTATGGCTAGGGTAGATCAATCGAAATTATGGAATCATCTACTCGAATATCTAAAACACGGGTGCATATTAAACTCCAAAATAACTTTCCAGAGGTCGTAGAAAGTCATGTTGCGAGAATAAATATGAGAAAGCAATCTGATATGCTGGAATAACACGACTGAGCAAGATTTCGAGAAGAGTAAAACATCCGCAGATGGATAAGCAATTAGCTTATCGATAATCTACAAATATATCACCCTAGACAGGAAGTTGGAAGTACAGAAAGACATTGCTTCAATAGTAACTAAGGATTAATGACAGTGCAGAGTAATCTTGATTTCTAACAATAATTTGGACTACATCAATCATCACTTCCGCCATGGACGATCCCAAGCCCGGCTGAGAAAGGAGGAGGGTTGGGCGTGGGGCTAGCACCCCCACCCTGTAAAGAAACCCAACGCTACAGAAACATTCACAACAAATAAAACTACGACGTCTGTCCTGGAAGAGGTAGGGCCTGGTTTACCAGGGCGCATGAAGTGTTGCGGTCAAAGCCGAAAGGAAGCCACAATGCCGACTACTCTTCTTTCGACCAGGAAAAATTTAAACATCGGCACATGGAATGTGCGAACAATGTACGAGGCGGGAAAAACTGCCCAAGTGGCAGCAGAAATGCGGAGATTCAACCTCGCTCTACTCGGGCTCTGCGAAACCCGATGGACCCAGTCAGGACGACTGCGACTAACAACAGGAGAGCTTATGCTATACTCCGGACACGAGGAAGATGATGCCCCTCACTCAGAGGGGGTTGCCCTCTTATTGGGGAAGGAGGCACAGAGAGCACTTATTGGCTGGGAAGCCAGAGGACCGAGGTGCTTAACAGCATCCTTTAGAACAAAGAACAAAATGATTAAAATGAACATAGTGCAGTGCTACGCCCCAACCAACGACAAGACTGACGAAACCAAAGATGAATTCTACAACCAACTCCTTGATATCATGAGCAATTTAGGGGATAAAAACATCAACCTGATTATGGGAGATTTCAATGCAAAGATTGGATCGGACAACCAAGGATATGAAAATGTGATGGGAGTTCATGGGCTGGGTGTGATGAATGACAATGGGGAGCGGTTTGAGAATGCCTGTGCAATAAACAACATTGTGATTGGGGGAAGTGTGTTCACACACAAAAGAATACATAAGGCGACATGGGTATCTCCTGACCAAGTCACTGAAAATCAGATAGACCACATCGGCATAAACAAAATGTTTAGAAGATCACTACAAGACGTGCGTGTGAAGAGAGGTGCTGACGTTGCGTCTGATCACCACCTAGTAACAGCCAGGCTAAAACTCAAGCTAAGAAGAAATGGAGTAGAACAAGAAAGACGAAAGGCAAGATATAATGTGGATTTCCTGAAGGACCCAAGCACAGCAAAAGAATATAAAGTTGCATTAGCTAATATATTCAAAGTCCTGCAAGAGCTGTATGATGAAGATGAGGGAGTACACATCAACAGCCAATGGAGTCACATCAAAGATGCAGTAAATATCACATGCGAAGAGATAATTGGCAGAAGGAAACCCCAACAGAAAGACTGGGTTTCAGTAGAAACAATGAGGAAAATACAGACCAGAAGAGACAAGAAGGAAGCAGTCAACAGCAGCCGCACAATGGCGGCAAAGGTAACAGCTCAGAAAGAGCACACTGCAGCAAATAGAGAGGTGAAGAAAAGTGTCAAAACAGACAAAAGGAACTTCGTGGAGGGACTTGCACAAGAAGCAGAAAAGGCAGCAGCTAGCAGGAACATGAAGCAACTTTACGATACAACAAGGAAGTTAGCTGGAAAGTTTAAGAAATCAGAGCGGCCAATCAGAGACAAAAATGGGATCGTCCTGATGGGGGCAGACAAACAGCTTAACAGATGGGCAGAGCATTTTGAAGAGCTGCTCAACAGACCAGCACCACAGAATCAACCAGACATCCAACCAGCTGAGACAGATCTCCCAATAGACTGTAATAAACCCACTAGAGAAGAGATAAAAAAGGCAATCGCACATATGAAAAATGGGAAAGTAGCAGGCCCTGATGGTATCCCCGCAGAAGCACTAAAGGCAGATGTAAATACTTCAGTAGAAATGCTGTACAGTCTTTTTGAGGAGATCTGGGAAAAAGAAGAAATTCCAGCAGAATGGAAGGAAGGTTACCTTATCAAGATTCCCAAGAAAGGAGACCTGAGCCGCTGTGATAACTACAGAGGAATCACGTTGTTGTCAGTACCTGGGAAGATTCTAAACAGAATAATCCTAGAGAGAATGAAAGGCAAAGTGGACCAAACTCTGCGTGAACAGCAAGCAGGCTTCAGGCAGGACAGATCGTGTACTGACCAGATTGCAACACTGCGAATCATAGTGGAACAATCCATCGAATGGAACTCATCCCTATACATCAACTTTGTTGATTACGAGAAAGCCTTTGACAGTGTGGACAGGGAGACACTCTGGAAAGTGCTAAGACACTATGGAGTGCCCAAGAAACTAGTAAACATGATCAAAAACTCCTATGAAGGAATGTCATGCAGAGTCATTCATGAAGGTCAACTTACAAAGAACTTTGAGGTTAGGACGGGGGTGAGACAGGGATGCTTACTGTCACCATTCCTCTTCATTCTAGTCATAGACTGGGTCATGAAAACAGCAACCAAGGAGAAACGAAATGGAATCCAGTGGACGATGCTGACCCAACTTGATGACCTAGACTTTGCGGATGACCTTGCACTCCTGTCCCACAGCCATAGGCAGATGCAAGACAAAACAACAGAACTGGCATTGATTTCAGGGCGGGTTGGGTTGAAAATCAACAAAAGGAAAACAAAGATCCTGAGAACAAATGCTACTTGCGAAACACCAATCATGCTTGAGGGAGAGACACTGGACGAGGTCAAAGACTTCAGATATCTAGGCAGCATAGTGGATACGCATGGAGGGACAGAGGCTGACGTAAAGAAAAGGATCAGCAAAGCAAGGGTAGCTTTCCACCAGTTGAGAAAGGTGTGGAAGTCAAAAGTAATTGGAGAAACCACAAAAATACGGTTGTTTAACACAAATGTAAAGTCCGTGTTGCTGTACGGAGCAGAAACATGGCGAATAAACAAGACCACACTGATAAGGATCCAGACATTTGTCAACCATTGCCTGAGAAGAATTCTCCGAATACACTGGATGGACAGGGTGAGCAACAAAGACCTATGGGATAGAACACACCAAGCCCAAATAGAGATAGAGATCCTTAAGAGGAGACGGGGATGGCTTGGCCACACCTTGAGAAAGCCAACCACAAACATAACGAGACAGTCCTGACATGGAACCCCAAAGGCAAGAGAAAGAGGGGGAGACCAAAAAACACCTGGCGGCGTGACCTCGAGGCAGACATCAAGCAAACAGGGAAGGGCTGGCAACAACTGGAGAGGATTGCCCAAGACAGGAGGCGCTGGAAAAATGTGGTGGATGGCCTATGCTCCAGGAGGAGTTAAGGGCCTAAGACAAGAAGAAGAAGAAGACAATCATCACTTCGGCTGGAAAACAAATTTAGCTTCAGGTAGCTCAGCAGTAGCGTGGTTCGTGTTGTGATTAACTAACAGTGCATTGCTACTGAGAGTTATGCTTCAAAACAAGTCGCCTATTGTGCCAAAAGAATATGTGCCGGATCCCTTTCATGTTACGCCCTTTAGTGATAATACGAGGAAGCAGGATCTCAAGTTTCACATGTTCGCTGACGACACATAGTTGTATCACATTTAGACTGGACACCGCAGACCATTAATTCAAGTAAATGGAAATGTATGCCGTTACTGTCACAAAATCTGACTGATGATTTGACAACACAACTAATAAATTTCCATGCATTCAAGAAATTCAAATCCGTACCAACGTTGTACTGCCTTGAACAACTATCTTTTCATTATTACTTTTATGTAATGTAACTTTTGCGACGAACCTTGAATTGCTCATACGTTCTTGTCAAAATAACAAGTGATTTATGCGTACGCGCCACCTTTTACGGTTTACCCGTAACTCTTTTGAATGAACTCTCAATTGCAATGATGGTATGAATAATTAAGCCTACCCGAGATACCACCGAGCAACTGTGACAGTTACGTGAAGGTATGTAACCACGCTTCCGAAGCTGGAATACAGTATCTATCAAACGTTCGTCCGGCTCGATTTATCCCACGTTGTACGGCTGAACGGCGACTGGCCGACGACAGAAGATCCGGACGACGTCGCGTCGAAAGTGGGCGTTGAAGACGGCGTAGATCCAGACGTTGACGACGCTGCTCGCGTACCACAGTTTGTGTGCAACGCTTTGCACCAAGATGAAGACCGCCTTGTTGTGGGCGTCGCTTCCGTGGGCGGCCAGATGACCCTGAGGTGACAACGAGCGAAGTCAAGTCTATTAACATATAATGGATTTGATTCGCTCGTTCACACCGCAGAGTCACCTGGCCGGAGGCGACGCCCACAAAAAGGCGGTCTTCATCCTGGTGCAAAACGTTGCATACAAACTGTGCTACATCGCCTTCAACAACTACTTGTGACACGACGCCGTCCGGGTCTTCTGTCATCGGCCAGTCGCCGTTCAGCCTTACTACGTGGGATAAATCGAACTAACTTGATGAAGCCAGAAGAATGGTGTGTCGCTGACATAGAGCACCTAGCCCAGCTGTGGCCACGTATGCACTAACTCACCCAACAAGGATATCGCAATCACAACGTACACACAACTCATAGATATAGCGTTATTCCCAATATATGTTTACAGTTGTTTAACAAAATAGGAAAATTATGAAGGCATTTGAACTGTAATCACAATATATTGAGAATAATTACCTTATACCCAACGTATCACAAAAAAGAGGTGCTTTAATTAACAGAACAGGGCAAACATGAAGCTGAGCAGATTTTGTAAACGTGACAACACTATGTTGTGGACATTTTGTTTGCCACCCAGGTCAGCTCTCTTGCAAGCTACTGGTGTTGAACAGACGATGTCAAAGAAAACGACTTCGTGGACGACCCGTGAGACAGCGGAAGGAAACCATCAAAGGTGCTGTGTTGGACAGAGGATGTCAAGGACGTCACCGAAGAGAGGAGAAGGACAGTATCAAAGGTGAACCCATCCAATGGACTGTGAACCTTATTACGAGGAATTTGCGACCCAACCAACTCCACACCCTATCTCACCATGTGGCTTGTGGAATAAGTCATCTCATACATGCAACAACAGCGGGTTATTTCGGCTAGCCTTTGTTGATACACGGTTATGACGAGAACAGCCAAACATTGTGCAACACATACTATGCGTAGTTACAAGTGGAGATCGGGTGTAGAAGAACGTTTTATTTCAAGATCACTATGTCAACGTCAATGCCTCAATGGATCATCACAAAATACACCCTTACATAAATATATATATATATATATATATATATATATATATATATATATATATATATATATATATATATATATATATATATCGCTGTACGAGGAGAAACGAAAACTAACGTGAGAGACAATTACCAGAATGTAATAACGATTGCATGCGCAACGTAGCATCTTTGTAAGTTAGATGTGCTATCGGCACCAAGTAATCATACATAGAGGCAATTATATATCTGGCTCTAATGCCTTGTGATTTTCTGGAGGAAAATTAATTTTGTAACAGATCGTGTCCATACAAATGATGAAGTGAAAAAACAAGTCGTAAATCAAACAAACTTCCAAAAGTCTCACCACTAAATGTACATGAAAATACATCTGGTTCAGAGGTTCTTTATATATATATATATATATATATATATATATATATATATATATATATATATATATATATATATATATATATATATATATATTCTTGCCAAGACAACTGGCGAGTAGAGAAAGAACTAGCCTTCCCAGAATTCCCCACACAAAAAAAGCTGCCGATGGCAGAGGAAACGTTGAGTAAGTATTCAAAATAGTTGTGATTGAAGAAAACCGTAATTCTTACATTGGACTCCGCTTAACAGTCAGCCGGCTTGTAGAACAAACATATTGGCTCAGACAGAATCAGTCCCTATTCACGCTTTATTAAAATGGGCCGCTTCTGTGAATCGGCCGCTTATTGGAAACAAATTACTTTGGCCTGAAGAGGTTTTATAAGAGCAGTCCTCTGTATTAATTTGAGCAGAATCTATACCCAGTATCTGACGACGGCGTAGAGGCTCCATGCGCCAGTGAAGGCCGAGACTGCAGCCGTCGCCAACAACGTGTTGACACTGACAGGCTGCAGGAGCACCCCGGCCAACGCCATGGAAGCTGCGATAGTAAACCACGTGAGAACAGCCACAGTCAAAACGACGACGAAACGTTTCCACCGACAGTCGCTCACTTCGGCCGACACATGGTCAACCATCACAGGTTGTTTGATGAGAGTCGTCGTGTCGCACCACGTGTCACCCTGCTGCCGTTCGCAGTCGATGACTGGACGAGAGGCTCTAGAGATTACCACGACGCCCATAGCGACGTTGACGACGACGGGAACGATAAGCAGGTAGACGCCGCGTGATGTTGACGCTACGGCGACGAAACACAAATGCAGATCGATGGACGGCGCCATCTTCCTCAGAAGAACAGAGGCAATAACACAGACGACATCGGCAACTGCGACATCTCTGCACAGCTTCGTGGCGCGCCAGCGATGTTGACGAAACAGCTCAAACTCCTGATCGAACGACAAGAGCGTGTTCACGTGACGGGTGATTACAATAACGCCGCTCCCGACAAGACACGCTCCGAACAACAGGAAATTGTCGATGTGGAAGCGTGCGCACTGTAGCGTTAAAGTGATGTCAATTCCGGCGTGGAACGACAACCACGGCTGCAGAACGACCGAGGCAAGGACCACGCACAGAGACAATTCGACGACACTCGAGTAGCGAAGGATGAGGCGGAACGTCTCCCAGCGGATGAGAAAACGACAGCGGGTCGTCAGCCAGATGATGTAGGCATTGGCGAAGAAGCCTATCGGTAGCAATATGCCCATCAGTGCCGAAAACGTTGGTATGCTCCGAAGCAACATCTCGCCATCTGCACTGACGTTAGTTATCATCTCTTCGTAGTTGTTTCGCCAATCTAACATCATTTTGTTATTGGGAATTGTCTTGTCTAAAAGAGAAATAGAGCAACACATTATTTATACGTATATAAATGAATATAATAATATATTGTACGGCGTGGGAAACTCTTGAATAGTGAATGGACTGTTGAAATTGGTGGTGAGAAAGGTGAGTGGAAGCATAGGGTCTACTCATGTTTATTTGAGCCCCCAAGTAAATTATTGGAGGTTAGAACCCTTAAAACGATCAAGGCAACAACCAAGTGGTAATTGTCAAACGATAGGTTTTCGATCGGATCATATTCACCAAGTTCATAAATCCGATAGAGCATGTTGAGATTAGTTGTGTCAGTAATCCGCCTTAGCTGGATCATGTTCCACCTAGGGGCGCCACTGTCTTGTTGAATGCGCGCTCTGGGACCGGTGTAGCAAGTTCAAAACCCCTCGAAAACACTACAGTAATGTGTGTAACGTACGTTCAAAACGCTATATATGCAGTAACCATGTTCAGCACACTACCGCTACATTTAAAACTCTCAGCTGTATGAAGTTGAAAGTACTCAGATCCAACATTAATATATTAGTCATCATTTATCGTGTATTAACTATAGATGTATCGCTCAAAGCAATATAAAAAAAAATCTTTGGAAAGTGATATACGCCAGGTTTGTGGCTGAATGTAATCGGAGTGTAAAAGTAATAATGTACGTTGAAAATACTCCATCTGTCTTAAACATACATTGAAAATGCCACTTATTTTGCTTTGGATGGCAATCTAATTGTTCAATCGTGTTATATCTTGTTAAATCGTGTAAGATGTAGAAAATAACTTACCTCGAATAACTAATATATTTAAATATGTAAACACAACGATTTAGCTTCCTCGATATTGAAGATAAATAGTTGTGCCTGCGTGTCGAAATAATATATGAATTATTCGCGGTGAAGGCTTATTTAAATTATCGACTTGGGATAAGCCGATACAGTGAATCAATCATCGTCAAGTATACGATAGGCGCAGTCAGCTACAAAAGAAATGCAATTAGTAGTAGATTTGGGGTATCAAGGATATTTATATATAGTCGAAAAGACACACTACTTCATGCAAGTATTGTTCGGCGTAACTGAGCCCTTTTGGATTTACGCCAACACATATTTAGCGTTGTTTGAAAAAACTTCCTGATGAGTATTTTGTTGATTTTTTAATATGTGACTATTATCGGTACTGTTTTTGTAATCGCTGGATTCCGACCTGTTTTGTTTCTAGATATTATTTGTCATAGATACTTGTTAAAATCTACACGTCTAACGGCAGTTCAAACAAATGGGAAAGTAAGACAGCGCATAGTATCGCCAGTAATGTAACCATACTGGTTTTAAAATGACACTATAATACAAAAAGGAAATAAAAACAACGATTGTTTGAAACCGTATTATATGGCATGTTGTAGCATATTTCCATTTCCACAACACAACAAATCATTAGAATTCAATTAATTAATAATTCCAAATAATACTCTGTTCAACCGGCCTGCATCGATTATGCATATTTTTCCCGAGATTATCATCAAGCTTCGACGTGACGTCACTGATGACAAGGAAGTGTTACGAAACTGGGACGTTCCATTCATTCCCCGTACGGTTGACAGCGATAGCTTTTGTTTAGGAGCGAGCGTCAGAATAGTTTATTGTGCGGCATTCGATTGCAGTGCCAACGCTAGTAAGACTGGAGTAACATGTAGTTGGTTTACGTTCCCTACTGAGGCAACTTTGTTCTAAAAAAAACAAACTTCAAGTCGACGAAGCACAGCCGCCTTTGCTCGCTTCGAGAACTTGTTTCGACTGCGATCCGGACCAGAGAAGATGGAGCCCTGGGTTATCCTTATGCTAAATTCTCTTTGAAAGAGAATGTTGTGCCAAAATTTTTTTCTCAGTAGTAGAAGCTATGCTGATGAAATCAATCCGTAGAAAACAGGCAACGTCACGAGCGTCGATGACCACGGTCCACCTCGGGTCATGTTCCACCGAGGGGCGCCACTGTCTTGTTGAACGAGACATCTAAGGCCGGTGTAATAAGTTCAAAACCCTTCAAAAACGCTACAGACAGTGTATGTAACTTACGTTCAACGCACTATATATATATATATATATATATATATATATATATATATATATATATATATATATATATATATATATATATATATATATATATATATATATATATATATATATATATATATATATATATATATATATATATATATATATATATATATATATATATATATATACAATAGTCAGGTTCAACGCATTACGGTTAGAAAACATTCAGCTATTGGAAGTTGAAAACACTCAGGTCCAACATTAATATATTAATCATAATTTATCATGTATTACTTATCGATGTAGCTCAAAGCAATATAAAAAATCCTAGTGAAAGTGATATACGCCAGCTTTGTTGCTGAATGTTTTAAATGACCCAGTCAGCTGAAAAGAAATGTCATAGTCAAAAAGACACACTACTTCGTGCAAGTATTGTTCGACATCACCGAGCCCTTTTGGCTTTAGACACCAACAAATATTTCTTGTTTGAAAATACACCTTGACCCTAATGAGTTGATTTTTTAATATATGACTATTATTGGTGTTGTTTTTGTATTCGCTGGATTCCGACGCGTTGTGTTTTAAGTATAGTTGCATGCGGGCGTACAGTGAGGGATCGAAGATAAAAACATTTGTAACTATATATAATTTGTCGCAAGTACTTTCGAAAGAAGTCGAAATATAAAATGTAAAATGGGAGTTCAAACAAAAGGGACAGGAAAACAGCGTGGATTATCGCCAGTAATGCAGCCGTACTGATGTTAGAATTATACTATAATATTTAATGCGGCAACGCATTGTGTTATTATATTGACCTCGATACTCGTGTAAACGTGACGGCGTTAGACTCAGTCTCAGAGACAGGGTCATTGAGTTAACGCAGGTTTGAACATTTAAACTAGTATTGTGTTTGGCCTATTGGCCTTACATAAAAGTGTCAACATTTACACTACAAAACAATGTTGCTTCAATATACCTGTGGTTTAGTTCAGATTCGCCGGATTTGTTTCTCCAAAAGCTATTAAAAGGCGTGTTTTTCGGTATACTGTTCGGCGTCAAATTCTATCTACTAAATAGGATATACCGTTTTCACAAAAATCTGAAGAAAATAACATTTTGTGCAAGAGATCGATATACCTATTCAGTAACTGTTAATTCATCACTTCAATGAATTATAAGAAAAGTTATTTTGAATGAAAAACCTTTGAGCAAAACCTATTAATTTAACGTCCGAACCATATCGCGCGAAACGTGGAAACCGGTTAAATTCACGCTGTATCTATGACAAGCCATACTGACAATGAACGAAATAAATGCATATACGTTACACGGCCGTTTGTCGAGTATGTCGTCACATTTTTGGATGATTATTGCGACTAGTTGCGTACATATTAGCTGTTGAGGCTAACTTTTTAATTAGTTGTATCGTGGCGTAAGAACTAAGGTGCCCATGGAGTAAAACAACCACATCTGGGCATTCGCAATATTAAGGTTTCTTTATTTGACAATTACCTCATATATCGCTGTCAAGTTATCACACATGTCTTCACCGCGAAGTCAGAATGTTGACCCGTAAAATGAACACGTGTGATTGTTTGCACTAAAACAACAACATATGTTAAGTGGAGGGTGATATCTCCCGCGTGTTCCTGTTTCCACGAGCTTTTCGATGAGCTGTACATTCTAAACGTTATACGTAGCATGATTTTGTAACCTTAGAACAATTATTAATATGATAATACAAAATGAATGCGGACACCTCCTCCATCGACGAAGGTTGTAAACAGAATCATTCGCCATTTCGGTCGATCAACCACCTGTGGTCATAAAATCGATGTATTTTTGTAGGTATTCGTGGGTGTGCGCCTAATTTCAACGTCATACCACTCTCTAGTCACGAATCGTAACACAACATGTGTGTGTGTGTGTGTGTGTGTGTGTGTGTGTGTGTGTGTGTGTGTGTGTGTGTGTGTGTGTGTGTGTGTGTGTGTGTGTGTGTGTGTGTGTGTGTGTGTGTGTGTGTGTGTGTGTGTGTGTGTGTGTGTGTGTGTGTGTGTGTGTGTGTGTGTGTGTGTGTGTGTGTGTGTGTGTGTGTGTGTGTGTGTGTGTGTGTGTGTGTGTGTGTGTGTGTGTGTGTGTGTGTGTGTGTGTGTGTGTATGTGTGTGTGTGTGTGTGTGTGTGTGTGTTGTGTGTGTGCGTGCGTGCGCGCGCTATGCCTGTGTGTGCGTATGCGTGCGTTCGCGCGCGTTCGTGTGCGTGTGGGTGAGCATCAAAACACGACGATGCCTGTTTCGTAGTTACATGATGCAAAGGAAGCATGCCCTCCCCCCAGAGTTAACGTGTAGTGTTGGCGCAATCAGGTCTACATGGGGGTCTTACTTCAATCTCCGGGCCTGGACTACGTTTAAATTGTGTTCATTATATCATATGCGTTCGCATGAATCTAGTGGGCCTATTTTATATATAGTGTCAATAGAAACAAGGTCGCCGACAGTATACCATATAACAATCACTATTATATCTCTCGCTATGACCATTGCTTCAACACCGGCATTAATAATAATAGCTGCATTGATTGAAGTACATCTTACTTGTTCCTATCAACTGTGCATGCAGTCTTTCAGCGACACGTGGTGTGACTTGTACCTGCAGTTGGTCTACCAGGTTGCTTGGGCCGTCACCCGTGATACACGTCACAGGAAAGTCACGGTTCCTTTACCAACTGAAATCGTGAACGTAAACTTGAACATCCTCGCGGCGAACGACGCTGTAGTACACTAGTAGGCCTACACACAGCGCTCTGCGTTGTTAATATGGTCGTGCATTGATTATTTATAGCTGTCACGATGTGTCACGCCTGACCAGATTTAGACTGAAGTGGCTGTTGATTTTATCTGTCTAAAGGTCTGCCAAAACAGCCTGAAGGTGGTGCATGCACAGTGGACTGGTAATGATAAATCGAGATATTAAATACTGCATAACGGCAAATAATCCATCGAATACAGAACTTAATATCACAAAATATGAATCACATAATCGTTCTCAAAATATCTCACAACCGTCCAACCTACTTTGCGGAGTGATACACTCGGTGTCAACGTGTCCTCTCGGGTCAACACGTATGTCAACTGCGGCAGTTGTCTTGTGATGTTTAACTTGATGCGTCGCTGCACTTTGTGTATTTGTGTCGTGACAGAACCTCCGGGGTTCAACAAATAGGTCGACATCCGATTTAAACGACATGATTTTGGCTGTTATCATATGGTGTTGACTAGGGGTATAACAATACATTGAATTAACGATGCATAGCAATAAGTGATGTGACGACGTAATACTATTGATAATAAATTTAACTATTAATAGTTATCGTCGTTATTAGAATTAACAGTAATAGTAACAATAACCGGCAAAACAAACCTGCAGGGCTATTTGTGTCATTTTAACAATATAAATAAATATTGTTTCACCTATATTGGAAAATTGTATTAATATATCGACCAAACAGCAATTAACAATGGCCAATTAGAGCTACGTCATTCACGGAGTCAGCATTTTTAATCAACTCTAAAGCCACGCGATGGCGCCACCCGTCAATTATGACTCGGGTCTGTTTTCCTGGCTACTCGCAATTTCGTGATACTATCGCAATAATATCGCGATAGTTATGAAACTATCGCAGTTGTATTGCAATAGTTATACACATATCGTGATGCTATCGCAATAGTAAAGCTACCCCCTGTGTTTACGCCTAGTGTTGATGTTAAATCGCCGCCATAACTGCTGTAATTGCGCCGTCCCTGGGGTCAACACACATGCAAACCGCACGACATGTACAGGATTAAGTGGATTATTCTCTATGAAATAAACGACTCCGTTATCTACAATATACGAAGTTGTACAACATGAGATAGTTGTCTTAATTGTGAAAGATATCATGGTCTGACGATTTGTTTGGCATGACCTAGCTTTTAGGAACTCATATTGCGATGGATTTTAAAAAATTGCTTAACAATCAAGTCTACCATTATGGTTTATAATTAAATGTATAAAGTATGTTAGGTTTTATCGTAAAATCACGTCATACGGTATAAAGTATATCTGTTCTAGCATTTTAACCACCCCAGTGTGCTATAATGAACCATGATGTGTTAACGATAAATATTGGAGTGAATGGTGGAGGGTAAAGTATGGAAGGAAGTTATGTAATAATCGACCGGTGATGTAATAAATCGACCAATAATGTAATAATCGATCGCTAATAGAATAAATCGATCGTTAATATAATAAATCGACCGGTAATGTAACAAGTCGATCGGTAATGTAATGATCGACCGGTAATGTAATAAATTGACCGGTAATGTAATAATCGACCAGTCATGTATTAACTCGACCGGTAATGTAATAACAACGATGAATACTGAGTCCATACTTTGGTCATTCCTTTGTTTTCCAGATACTCTGGCGTAGTGTAGTGAGAACCTTTTTCATTTCAGGGCAGCCGTGTTTAAGGAAATCTGCTGGTATGGTGTCGGCGCCAGGTTATTTCCCTTTTAGTGTACGCAATGCCTCCTTTACTTCTTTCATCTCTTGCACATTGTCTGTTTCATCAACAATGCTAGTTTTCAGTATGTTGGTATCTGGTTTCAGTTCGCAGTTGTAGAGTTCTTGGCAATACTCAGTCCATCGTGTAAGAACGGTCACATTATCAGTTAACATGGAACCGTACATATCTTATATAACTGTAGTCTTGTGTATCAAAAAGCTTTCTTGCTGTTACTCTCTTTTATGTCTTTCTCAATGTTGTCACATTGCTCCGATATCCAATTCTCTTTTGCCTTTATCATCTGCGTTCTGATGGTGCGATTGATAGTGCAGTATTGTTCCGCTGTTTCAGATGTGGAGTTATTTGTCTTCTTCATGTTTCTCCTTATATTGCAGAGATCAAGGATGTTGTTGGTAATCCACGGCTGGATCCTTTCCTCCGGGTGTTTCCTGTACAACTACCTTGATGTTGTCGGTGAAGATGTTTATGTCTTTTTCGAAAAGATATAGAGCTGTGAATTTGCCGCTTATTCTGGCCTCATAATTTTTACTCTTTAATTGAAAATCGCTATATCCACGAATTTTGAATTAATATATTATTGCATGTAAGTGCGTGTACGTATTTCGTTTTTCCATTTTGCAGTGTCCTTTCTTATTTTTATTGTTGGCACTCCAATAATGCTGTCTGTACTGCACAATTGTCTCCACAACCATCATTATCGCACGAAACCCCCTCAAACCCACTATATTCCAGGTAACGACGACCTTACCTCAAATGAACGCTATGAACTGAGAGTCGACATGGAAGATTACGAGGGAGAAAAACGATATGCGACGTATTCGCGCTTTGGTGTTGCTTCAGAAGACGACAACTATCGGTTGAAATTTGGGTCCTATTGCGGCACGGCAGGTAATCTTGTATTTGCCAATTTAAATATGCTTTCTAGACTGTCAGTGTATCCTTCACTTGTGTGGTGCATTTATGCTTGTTGTGTTCATTGCAGGGGACTCACTTGCCTTTGCTACGTGTCAGCCATTCACCACGAAGGACCGGGACAACGATAAACACGCAGACAATTGCGCCCAAATGTTCAAGGGAGCTTCATGTTATAATTCCAACTTGAACGGGCTGTATCTTGGCAGCCCTGAAGATCCGCAGCAACATGGCATCGATTGGGAAGGGTGGCGTAAATCTTATTCGCTCAAGAAGGCCGCTATGAAACTGAGACCGTGATGTCTTTGTGGAAATATAAACAAACCTTGTTTAACAAGAAGGATCACTTCCTACTGGAAACTGTCTACTTGTTTTTTAAACGGAAGGTACAATGAAGAAAATAAATGTGTGTGTGTGTGTGTGTGTGTGTGCGTGCGTGCGTGCGTGCGTGCATGCGTGCATGTGTGCATGCGTGCATGCGTGCATGCGTGCACACAAACGTGCGTAGATATTTGCATACAATGATAAGAAGGAGGTAAATTTTAAGGGAGCTTGGTGGTATAATTCATGTTATAATTCCAACTTGAACGTGTCGGTAGGACCCTCCCGTGTCGGTAGGACCAGCGAAACCCCTCCCGTATCGGTAGGACCAACGAAACCCCTCCTGTGTCGGTAGGACCAGCGAAACCCCTCCCTTGTCTGTAAGACGAACAAAACCCCTCCTGTGTCGGTAGGTCCAACGAAACCCCTCCCGTGTCGGTAGGACTAACGAAACCCCTCCCGTGTCAGTAGGACCAGCGAAACCCCTCCCGTGTCGGTAGGACCAACGAAACCCCTACCGTATCGGTAGGACCAGCGAAACCCCTCCCGTGTCGGTAGCTGTGCGCATATTTGAATGAACATCCTAATTATATTATACAAGAGAAACATTAACTTATTTATTTCCAAGATGTTGAAATAGTTATGGCTAGGGTAGATCAATCGAAATTATGGAATTATCTACTCGAATATCTAAAACACGGGTGCATATTAAACTCCAAAATAACTTTCCAGAGGTCGTAGAAAGTCATGTTGCGAGAATAAATATGAGAAAGCAATCTGATATGCTGGAATAACACGACTGAGCAAGATTTCGAGAAGAGTAAAAAATCCGCAGATGGATAAGCAATTAGCTTATCGATAATCTACAAATATATCACCCTAGACAGGAAGTTGGAAGTACAGAAAGACATTGCTTCAATAGTAACTAAGGATTAATGACAGTGCAGAGTAATCTTGATTTCTAACAATAATTTGGACTACATCAATCATCACTTCCGCCATGGACGGTCCCAAGCCCGGCTGAGAAAGGAGGAGGGTTGGGCGTGGGGCTAGCACCCCCACCCTGTAAAGAAACCCAACGCTACAGAAACATTCACAACAAATAAAACTACGACGTCTGTCCTGGAAGAGGTAGGGCCTGGTTTATCAGGGCGCATGAAGTGTTGCGGTCAAAGCCGAAAGGAAGCCACAATGCCGACTACTTTTCTTTCGACCAGGAAAAATTTAAACATCGGCACATGGAATGTGCGAACAATGTACGAGGCGGGGAAAACTGCCCAAGTGGCAGCAGAAATGCGGAGATTCAACCTCGCTCTACTCGGGCTCTGCGAAACCCGATGGACCCAGTCAGGACGACTGCGACTAACAACAGGAGAGCTTATGCTATACTCCGGACACGAGGAAGATGATGCCCCTCACTCAGAGGGGGTTGCCCTCTTATTGGGGAAGGAGGCACAGAGAGCACTTATTGGCTGGGAAGCCAGAGGACCGAGGTGCTTAACAGCATCCTTTAGAACAAAGAACAAAAGGATTAAAATGAACATAGTGCAGTGCTACGCCCCAACCAACGACAAGACTGACGAAACCAAAGATGAATTCTACAACCAACTCCTTGATATCACGAGCAATTTAGGGGATAAAAACATCAACCTGATTATGGGAGATTTCAATGCAAAGATTGGATCGGACAACCAAGGATATGAAAATGTGATGGGAGTTCATGGGCTGGATGTGATGAATGACAATGGGGAGCGGATTGTGAATGCCTGTGCAATAAACAACATTGTGATTGGGGTATTCAGACACAAAAGAATACATAAGGCGACATGGGTATCTCCTGACCAAGTCACTGAAAATCAGATAGACCACATCGGCATAAACAAAATGTTTAGAAGATCACTACAAGACGTGCGTGTGAAGAGAGGTGCTGACGTTGCGTCTGATCACCACCTAGTAACAGCCAGGCTAAAACTCAAGCTAAGAAGAAATGGAGTAGAACATGAAAGACAAAAGGCAAGATATAATGTGGATTTCCTGAAGGACCCAAGCACAGCAAAAGAATGTAAAGTTGCATTAGCTAATAGATTCAAAGTCCTGCAAGAACTGTATGATGAAGATGAGGGAGTAGACATCAACAGCCAATGGAGTCACATCAAAGATGCAGTAAACACCACATGCGAAGAGGTAATTGGAAGAAGGAAACCCCAACAGAAAGACTGGATTTCAGTAGAAACAATGAGGAAAATACAGACCAGAAGAGACAAGAAGGAAGCCGTCAACAGCAGCCGCACAAGGGCGGCAAAGGTAACAGCTCAGAAAGAGCACACTGCAGCAAATAGAGAGGTGAAGAAAAGTGTCAAAACAGACAAAAGGAACTTCGTGGAAGGACTTGCACAAGAAGCAGAAAAGGCAGCAGCTAGCAGGAACATGAAGCAACTTTACGATACAACAAGGAAGTTAGCTGGAAAGTTTAAGAAATCAGAGCGGCCAATCAGAGACAAAAATGGGATCGTCCTGATGGGGGCAGACAAACAGCTTAACAGATGGGCAGAGCATTTTGAAGAGCTGCTCAACAGACCAGCACCACAGAATCAACCAGACATCCAACCAGCTGAGACAGATCTCCCAATAGACTGTAATAAACCCACTAGAGAAGAGATAAAAAAGGCAATCGCACATATGAAAAATGGGAAAGTAGCAGGCCCTGATGGTATCCCCGCAGAAGCACTAAAGGCAGATGTAAATACTTCAGTAGAAATGCTGTACAGTCTTTTTGAGGAGATCTGGGAAAAAGAAGAAATTCCAGCAGAATGGAAGGAAGGTTACCTTATCAAGATTCCCAAGAAAGGAGACCTGAGCCGCTGTGATAACTACAGAGGAATCACGTTGTTGTCAGTACCTGGGAAGATTCTAAACAGAATAATCCTAGAGAGAATGAAAGGCAAAGTGGACCAAACTCTGCGTGAACAGCAAGCAGGCTTCAGGCAGGACAGATCGTGTACTGACCAGATTGCAACACTGCGAATCATAGTGGAACAATCCATCGAATGGAACTCATCCCTATACATCAACTTTGTTGATTACGAGAAAGCCTTTGACAGTGTGGACAGGGAGACACTCTGGAAAGTGCTAAGACACTATGGGGTGCCCAAGAAACTAGTAAACATGATCAAAAACTCCTATGAAGGAATGTCATGCAGAGTCATTCATGAAGGTCAACTTACAAAGAACTTTGAGGTTAGGACGGGGGTGAGACAGGGATGCTTACTGTCACCATTCCTCTTCATTCTAGTCATAGACTGGGTCATGAAAACAGCAACCAAGGAGAAACGAAATGGAATCCAGTGGACGATGCTGACCCAACTTGATGACCTAGACTTTGCGGATGACCTTGCACTCCTGTCTCACAGCCATAGGCAGATGCAAGACAAAACAACAGAACTGGCATTGATTTCAGGGCGGGTTGGGTTGAAAATCAACAAAAGGAAAACAAAGATCCTGAGAACAAATGCTACTTGCGAAACACCAATCATGCTTGAGGGAGAGACACTGGACGAGGTCAAAGACTTCAGATATCTAGGCAGCATAGTGGATACGCATGGAGGGACAGAGGCTGACGTAAAGAAAAGGATCAGCAAAGCAAGGGTAGCTTTCCACCTGTTGAGAAAGGTGTGGAAGTCAAAAGGAATTGGAGAAACCACAAAAATACGCTTGTTTAACACAAATGTAAAGTCCGTGTTGCTGTACGGAGCAGAAATATGGCGAATAAACAAGACCACACTGATAAGGATCCAGACATTTGTCAACCATTGCCTGAGAAGAATTCTCCGAATACACTGGATGGACATGAGCAACAAAGACCTCTGGGATAGAACACACCAAGCCCAAATAGAGATAGAGATCCTTAAGAGGAGATGGGGATGGCTTGGCCACACCTTGGGAAAGCCAACCACAAACATAACGAGACAGGTCCTGACATGGAACCCCAAAGGCAAGAGAAAGAGGGGGAAACCAAAAAACACCTGGCGGCGTGACCTCGAGGCAGACATCAAGCAAACAGGGAAGGGCTGGCAACAACTGGAGAGGATTGCCCAAGACAGGAGGCGCTGGAAAAATGTGGTGGATGGCCTATGCTCCAGGAGGAGTTAAGGGCCTAAGACAAGAAGAAGAAGAAGACAATCATCACTTCGGCTGGAAAACAAATTTAGCTTCAGGTAGCTCAGCAGTAGCGTGGTTCGTGTTGTGATTAACTAACAGTGCATTGCTACTGAGAGTTATGCTTCAAAACAAGTCGCCTATTGTGCCAAAAGAATATGTGCCGGATCCCTTTCATGTTAAGCCCTTTAGTGATAATACGAGGAAGCAGGATCTCAAGTTTCACATGTTCGCTGACGACACATAGCTGTATCACATTTAGACTGGACACCGCAGACCATTAATTCAAGTAAATGGAAATGTATGCCGTTACTGTCACAAAATCTGACTGATGATTTGACAACACAACTAATAAATTTCCATGCATTCAAGAAATTCAAATCCGTACCAACGTTGTACTGCCTTGAACAACTATCTTTTCATTATTACTTTTATGTAATGTAACTTTTGCGACGAACCTTAAATTGCTCATACGTTCTTGTCAAAATAACAAGTGATTTATGCGTACGCGCCACCTTTTACGGTTTACCCGTAACTCTTTTGAATGAACTCTCAATTGCAATGATGGTATGAATAATTAAGCCTACCCGAGATACCACCGAGCAACTGTGACAGTTACGTGAAGGTATGTAACCACGCTTCCGAAGCTGGAATACAGTATCTATCAAACGTTCGTCCGGCTCGATTTATCCCACGTTGTACGGCTGAACGGCGACTGGCCGACGACAGAAGATCCGGGCGACGTCGCGTCGAAAGTGGGCGTTGAAGACGGCGTAGATCCAGACGTTGACGACGCTGCTCGCGTACCACAGTTTGTGTGCAACGCTTTGCACCAAGATGAAGACCACCTTGTTGTGGGCGTCGCTTCCGTGGGCGGCCAGGTGACCCTGTGGTGACAACGAGCGAAGTCAAGTCTATTAACATATAATGGATTTGATTCGCTCGTTCACACCGCAGAGTCACCTGGCCGGAGGCGACGCCCACAAAAAGGCGGTCTTCATCCTGGTGCAAAACGTTGCATACAAACTGTGCTACATCGCCTTCAACAACTACTTGTGACACGACGCCGTCCGGGTCTTCTGTCATCGGCCAGTCGCCGTTCAGCCTTACTACGTGGGATAAATCGAACTAACTTGATGAAGCCAGAAGAATGGTGTGTCGCTGACATAGAGCACCTAGCCCAGCTGTGGCCACGTATGCACTAACTCACCCAACAAGGATATCGCAATCACAACGTACACACAACTCATAGATATAGCGTTATTCCCAATATATGTTTACAGTTGTTTAACAAAATAGGAAAATTATGAAGGCATTTGAACTGTAATCACAATATATTGAGAATAATTACCTTATACCCAACGTGTCACAAAAAAGAGGTGCTTTAATTAACAGAACAGGGCAAACATGAAGCTGAGCAGATTTTGTAAACGTGACAACACTATGTTGTGGACATTTTGTTTGCCACCCAGGTCAGCTCTCTTGCAAGCTACTGGTGTTGGACAGACGATGTCAAAGAAAACGACTTCGTGGACGACCCGTGAGACAGCGGAAGGACACCATCAAAGGTGCTGTGTTGGACAGAGGATGTCAAGGACGTCACCGAAGAGAGGAGAAGGACAGTATCAAAGGTGAACCCATCCAATGGACTGTGAACCTTATTACGAGGAATTTGCGACCCAACCAACTCCACACCCTATCTCACCATGTGGCTTGTGGAATAAGTCATCTCATACATGCAACAACAGCGGGTTATTTCGGCTAGCCTTTGTTGATACACGGTTATGACGAGAACAGCCAAACATTGTGCAACACGTACTATGCGTAGTTACAAGTGGAGATCGGATGTAGAAGAACGTTTTATTTCAAGATCACAATGTCAACGTCAATGCCTCAATGGATCATCACATAATACACCCTTACATAAATATATATATATATATATATATATATATATATATATATATATATATATATATATATATATATATATATATATATATATATATATATATATATATATATATATATATATATATATATATATATATATATATATATATATATATATATATATATATATATATATATATATATATATATATATATATATATATATATATGTTATATATATATATATATCGCTGTACGAGGAGAAACGAAAACTAACGTGAGAGACAATTACCAGAATGTAATGACGATTGCATGCGCAACGTAGCATCTTTGTAAGTCAGATGTGCTATCGGCCCCAAGTAATCATACATAGAGGCAATTACATATCTGACTCTAATGCCTTGTGATTTTCTGGAGGAAAATTAATTTTGTAACAGATCGTGTCCATACAAATGATGAAGTGAAAAAAACAAGTCGTAAATCAAACAAACTTCCAAAAGTCTCACCACTAAATGTACATGAAAATACATCTGGTTCAGAGGTTCTTACCCACACAAAAAAAGCTGCCGATGGCAGAGGAAACGTTGAGTAAGTATTCAAAATAGTTGTGATTGAAGAAAACCGTAATTCTTACATTGGACTCCGCTTAACAGTCAGCCGGCTTGTAGAACAAACATATTGGCTCAGACAGAATCAGTCCCTATTCACGCTTTATTAAAATGGGCCGCTTCTGTGAATCGGCCGCTTATTGGAAACAAATTACTTTGGCCTGAAGAGGTTTTATAAGAGCAGTCCTCTGTATTAATTTGAGCAGAATCTATACCCAGTATCTGACGACGGCGTAGAGGCTCCAGGCGCTAGTGAAGGCCGAGACTGCAGCCGTCGCCAACAACGTGTTGACACTGACAGGCTGCAGGAGCACCCCGGCCAACGCCATGGAAGCTGCGATAGTAAACCACGTGAGAACAGCCACAGTCAAAACGACGACGAAACGTTTCCACCGACAGTCGCTCACTTCGGCCGACACATGGTCAACCATCACAGGTTGTTTGATGAGAGTCGTCGTGTCGCACCACGTGTCACCCTGCTGCCGTTCGCAGTCGATGACTGGACGAGAGGCTCTAGAGATTACCACGACGCCCATAGCGACGTTGACGACGACGGGAACGATAAGCAGGTAGACGCCGCGTGATGTTGACGCTACGGCGACGAAACACAAATGCAGATCGATGGACGGCGCCATCTTCCTCAGAAGAACAGAGGCAATAACACAGACGACATCGGCAACTGCGACATCTCTGCACAGCTTCGTGGCGCGCCAGCGATGTTGACGAAACAGCTCAAACTCCTGATCGAACGACAAGAGTGTGTTCACGTGACGGGTGATTACAATAACGCCGCTCCCGACAAGACACGCTCCGAACAACAGGAAATTGTCGATGTGGAAGCGTGCGCACTGTAGCGTTAAAGTGATGTCAATTCCGGCGTGGAACGACAACCACGGCTGCAGAACGACCGAGGCAAGGACCACACACAGAGACAATTCGACGACACTCGAGTAGCGAAGGATGAGGCGGAACGTCTCCCAGCGGATGAGAAAACGACAGCGGGTCGTCAGCCAGATGATGTAGGCATTGGCGAAGAAGCCTATCGGTAGCAATATGCCCATCAGTGCCGAAAACGTTGGTATGCTCCGAAGCAACATCTCGCCATCTGCACTGACGTTAGTTATCATCTCTTCGTAGTTGTTTCGCCAATCTAACATCATTTTGTTATTGGGAATTGTCTTGTCTAAAAGAGAAATAGAGCAACACATTATTTATACGTATATAAATGAATATAATAATATATTGTACGGCGTGGGAAACTCTTGAATAGTGAATGGACTGTTGAAATTGGTGGTGAGAAAGGTGAGTGGAAGCATAGGGTCTACTCATGTTTATTTGAGCCCCCAAGTAAATTATTGGAGGTTAGAACCCTTAAAACGATCAAGGCAACAACCAAGTGGTAATTGTCAAACGATAGGTTTTCGATCGGATCATATTCACCAAGTTCATAAATCCGATAGAGCATGTTGAGATTAGTTGTGTCAGTAATCCGCCTTAGCTGGATCATGTTCCACCGAGGGGCGCCACTGTCTTGTTGAATGCGCGCTCTGGGACCGGTGTAGCAAGTTCAAAACCCCTCGAAAACACTACAGTAATGTGTGTAACGTACGTTCAAAACGCTATATATGCAGTAACCATGTTCAGCACACTACCGCTACATTTAAAACTCTCAGCTGTATGAAGTTGAAAGTACTCAGATCCAACATTAATATATTAGTCGTCATTTATCGTGTATTAACTATAGATGTATCGCTCAAAGCAATATAAAAAAAAATCTTGGGAAAGTGGTATACGCCAGGTTTGTGGCTGAATGTAATCGGAGTGTAAAAGTAATAATGTACGTTGAAAATACTCCATCTGTCTTAAACATACATTGAAAATGCCACTTATTTTGCTTTGGATGGCAATCTAATTGTTCAATCGTGTTATATCTTGTTAAATCGTGTAAAATGTAGAAAATAACTTACCTCGAATAACAAATATATTTAAATATGTAAACACAACGATTTAGCTTCCTCGATATTGAAGATAAATAGTTGTGCCTGCGTGTCGAAATAATATATGAATTATTCGCGGTGAAGGCTTATTTAAATTATCGACTTGGGATAAGCCGATACAGTGAATCAATCATCGTCAAGTGTACGATAGGCGCAGTCAGCTACAAAAGAAATGCAATTAGTAGTAGATTTGGGGTATCAAGGATATTTATATATAGTCGAAAAGACACACTACTTCATGCAAGTATTGTTCGGCGTAACTGAGCCCTTTTGGATTTACGCCAACACATATTTAGCGTTGTTTGAAAAAACTTCCTGATGAGTATTTTGTTGATTTTTTAATATGTGACTATTATCGGTACTGTTTTTGTAATCGCTGGATTCCGACCTGTTTTGTTTCTAGATATTATTTGTCATAGATACTTGTTAAAATCTACACGTCTAACGGCAGTTCAAACAAATGGGAAAGTAAGACAGCGCATAGTATCGCCAGTAATGTAACCATACTGGTTTTAAAATGACACTATAATACAAAAAGGAAATAAAAACAACGATTGTTTGAAACCGTATTATATGGCATGTTGTAGTACATTTCCATTTCCACAACACAACAAATCATTAGAATTCAATTAATTAATAATTCCAAATGATACTCTGTTCAACCGGCCTGCATCGATTATGCATATTTTTCCCGAGATTATCATCAAGCTTCGACATGACGTCACTGATGACAAGGAAGTGATACGAAACTGGGACGTTCCATTCATTCACCGTACGGTTGACAGCGATAGCTTTTGTTTAGGAGCGAACGTCAGAATAGTTCACTGTGCGGCATTCGACTGCAGTGCAACCGCTAGTAAGACTGGAGTAACATGTAGTTGGTTTACGTTCTCTACTGAGGCAACTTTGTTCTAAAAAAACAAACTTCAAGTCGACGAAGCACAGCCGCCTTTGCTCGCTTCGAGAACTTGTTTCGACTGCGATCCGGAACAGAGAAGATGGAGCCCTGGGTTATCCTTATGCTAAATTCTCTTTGAAAGAGAATGTTGTGCCAAAAAAAATTTCTCAGTAGTAGAAGCTATGCTGATGAAATCAATCCGTAGAAAACAGGCAACGTCACGAGCGTCGATGACCACGGTCCACCTCGGGTCATGTTCCACGGAGGGGCGCCACTGTCTTGTTGAACGCGATATCTAAGGCCGGTGTAATAAGTTCAAAACCCTTCAAAAACGCTACAGCAGTGTATGTAACTTACGTTCAACGCACTATATATATATATACAATAGTCAGGTTCAACGCATTACGGTTAGAAAACACTCAGCTATTGGAAGTTGAAAACACTCAGGTCCAATATTAATATATTAATCATAATTTATCATGTATTACTTATCGATGTAGCTCAAAGCAATATAAGAAATCGTAGTGAAAGTGATATACGCCAGCTTTGTTGCTGAATGTTTTAAATGACCCAGTCAGCTGAAAAGAAATGTCATAGTCAAAAAGACACACTACTTCGTGCAAGTATTGTTCGACATCACCGAGCCCTTTTGGCTTTAGACACCAACAAATATTTCTTGTTTGAAAATACACCTTGACCCTAATGAGTTGATTTTTTAATATATGACTATTATTGGTGTTGTTTTTGCATTCGCTGGATTCCGACGCGTTGTGTTTTAAGTATAGTTGCATGCGGGCGTACAGTGGGGGATCGAAGACAAAAAACATTTGTAACTATATATAATTTGTCGCAAGTACTTTCGAAAGAAGTCGAAATATAAAATGTAAAATGGGAGTTCAAACAAAAGGGATAGGAAAACAGCGTGGATTATCGCCAGTAATGCAGCCATAATGATGTTAAAATTATACTATAATATTTAATGCGGCAACGCATTGTGTTATTATATTGACCTCGATACTCGTGTAAACGTGTCGGCGTTAGACTCAGTCTCAGAGACAGGGTTATTGAGTTAACGCAGGTTTGAACATTTAAACTAGTATTGTGTTTGGCCTATTGGCCTTACATAAAGTGTCAACATTTACACTACAAAACAATGTTGCTTCAATATACCTGTGGTTTAGTTCAGATTCGCCGGATTTGTTTCTCCAAAAGCTATTAAAAGGCGTGTTTTTCGGTATACTGTTCGGCGTCAAATTCTATCTACTTAATAGGATATACCGTTTTCACAAAAATCTGAAGAAAATAACATTTTGTGCAAGAGATCGATATACCAATTCACTAACAGTTAATTCATCACTTCAATGAATTATAAGAAAGGTTGTTTTGAATGAAAAACCTTTGAGCAAAAGCGAATATTGAACGTCCGAACCATATCGCGCGAAACCTGGAAACCGGTTAAATTCACGCTGTATCTATGACAAGCTATACTGACAATGAACGAAATAAATGCATATACGTCACGCGGCCGTTTGTCGAGTATGTCGTCACATTTTTGGATGATTATTGCGACTAGTTGCGTACATAACAAAAAAAACCACATCTGGGCATTCGCAATATTACGGTTTCTTTATTTGACTATTACCTCATATATCGCTGTCAAGTTATCACACATGTCTTCACCGCGAAGTCAGAATGTTGACCCGTAAAATGAACACGTGTGATTGTTTGCACTAAAACAACAACATACGTTAAGTGGAGGGTGATATCTCCCGCGTGTTTCTGTTTCCACGAGCTTTTCGATGAGCTGTACATTCTAAACGTTATACGTAGCATGATTTTGTAACCTTAGAACAATTATTAATATGATAATACAAAATGAATGCGGACACCTCCTCCATCGACGAACGTTGTAAACAGAATCATTCGCCATTTCGGTCGACCAATCACCTGTGGTCATAAAATCGATGTATTTTGTAGGTATTCGTGGGTGTGCGCCTAATTTCAACGTCATACCACTCTCTAGTCACGAATCGTAACACAACGTGTGTGTGTGTGTGTGTGTGTGTGTGTGTGTGTGTGTGTGTGTGTGTGTGTGTGTGTGTGTGTGTGTGTGTGTGTGTGTGTGTGTGTGTGTGTGTGTGTGTGTGTGTGTGTGTGTGTGTGTGTGTGTGTGTGTGTGTGTGTGTGTGTGTGTGTGTGTGTGTGTTTGTGCGTGCGTGCGTGCGCGCGCACGCCCACGCCTGTGTGTGCGTATGCGTGCGTTCGCGCGCGTTCGTGTGCGTGTGGGTGAGCATCAAAACACGACGATGCCTGTTTCGTAGTTACATGATGCAAAGGAAGCATGCCCCCCCCAGAGTTAACGTGTAGTGTTGGCGCAATCAGGTCTACATGGGGCTCTTACTTCAATCTCCGGGCCTGGACTACGTTTAAATTGTGTTCATTATATCATATGCGTTCGCATGAATCTAGTGGGCCTATTTTATATATAGTGTCAATAGAAACAAGGTCGCCGACAGTATACCATATAACAATCACTATTATATCTCTCGCTATGATTATTGCTTCAACACCGGCATTAATAATAATAGCTGCTGGCGATTGATTGAAGCACATCTTACTTGTTCCTATCAACTGTGCATGCAGTCTTTCAGCGACACGTGGTGTGACTTGTACCTGCAGTTGGTCTACCAGGTTGCTTGGGCCGTCACCCGTGATACACGTCACAGGAAAGTCACGGTTCCTTTACCAACTGAAATCGTGAACGTAAACTTGAACATCCTCGCGGCGAACGACGCTGTAGTACACTAGTAGGCCTACACACAGCGCTCTGCGTTGTTAATATGTTCGTGCATTGATTATTTATAGCTGTCACGACGTGTCACGCCTGACCGGATTTAGACTGAAGTGGCTGTTGATTTTATCTGTCTAAAGGTCTGCCTAAACAGCCTGAAGGTAGTGCATGCACAGTGGACTGGTAATGATAAATCGAGGTATTAAATACTGCATAATGGCAAATAATCCATCGAATACAGAACTTAATATCACAAAATATGAATCACATAATCGTTCTCAAAATATCTCACAACCGTCCAACCTACTTTACGGAGTGATACACTCGGTGTCAACGTGACCTCTCGGGTCAACACGTATGTCAACTGCGTCGCTGCACTTTGTGTATTTGTGTCGTGACAGAACCTCCGGGGTTCAACAAATAGGTCGACATCCGATTTAAACGACATGATTTTGGCTTTTATCATATGGTGTTGACTAGGGGTATAACAATACATTGAATTAACGATGCATCGCAATAAGTGATGTGACGACGTAATACTATTGATAATAAATTTAACTATTAATAGTTATCGTCGTTATTAGATTTAACAGTAATAGTAACAATAACCGGCAAAACAAACCTGCAGGGCTATTTGTGTCATTTTAACAATATAAATAAATATTGTTTCACCTATATTGGAAAATTGTATTAATATATCGACCAAACAGCAATTAACAATGGCCAATTAGAGCTGCGTCATTCACGGAGTCAGCATTTTTAATCAACTCTAAGGCCACGCGATGGCGCCACCCGTCAATTATGACTCGGGTCTGTTTTCCTGGCTACTCGCAATTTCGTGATACTATCGCAATAATATCGCGATAGTTATGAAACTATCGCAGTTGTATTGCAATAGTTATACACATATCGTGATGCTATCGCAATAGTAAAACTACCCCCTGTGTTTACGCCTAGTGTTGATGTTAAATCGCCGCCATAACTGCTGTAATTGCGCCGTCCCTGGGGTCAACACACATGCAAACCGCACAACATGTACAGGATTAAGTGGATTATTCTCTATGAAGTAAACGACTCCGTTATCTACAATATACGAAGTTGTACAACATGAGATAGTTGTCTTAATTTTGAAAGATATCATGGTCTGACGATTTGTTTGGCATGACCTAGCTTTTAGGAACTGATATTGCGATGGATTTTAAAAAATTGTTTAACAATCAAGTCTACCATTATGGTTTATAATTAAATGTATAAAGTATGTTAGGTTTTATCGTAAAATCACGTCATACGGTATAAAGTATATCTGTTCTAGCATTTTAACCACCCCAGTGTGCTATAATGAACCATGATGTGTTAACGATAAATATTGGAGTGAATGGTGGAGAGTAAAGTATGGAAGGAAGTTATGTAATAATCGACCGGTGATGTAATAAATCGACCAATAATGTAATAATCGATCGCTAATAGAATAAATCGATCGTTAATATAATAAATCGACCGGTAATGTAACAAGTCGATCGGTAATGTAATGATCGACCGGTAATGTAATAAATTGACCGGTAATGTAATAATCGACCAGTCATGTATTAACTCGACCGGTAATGTAATAACAACGATGAATACTGAGTCCATACTTTGGTCATTCCTTTGTTTTCCAGATACTCTGGCGTAGTGTAGTGAGAACCTTTTTCATTTCAGGGCAGCCGTGTTTAAGGAAATCTGCTGGTATGGTGTCGGCGCCAGGTTATTTCCCTTTCAGTGTACGCAATGCCTCCTTTACTTCTTTCATCTCTTGCACATTGTCTGTTTCATCAACAATGCTAGTTTTCAGTATGTTGGTATCTGGTTTCAGTTCGCAGTTGTAGAGTTCTTGGCAATACTCAGTCCATCGTGTAAGAACGGTCACATTATCAGTTAACATGGAACCGTACATATCTTATATAACTGTACTCTTGTGTATCAAAAGGCTTTCTTGCTGTTACTCTCTTTCATGTCTTTCTCAATGTTGTCACATTGCTCCGATATCCAATTCTCTTTTGCGTTTATCATCTGCGTTCTGATGGTGCGATTGATAGTGCAGTATTGTTCCGCTGTTTCAGATGTGGAGTTATTTGTCTTCTTCATGTTTCTCCTTATATTGCAGAGATCAAGGATGTCGTTGGTAATCCACGGCTGGATCCTTTCCTCTGGGTGTTTTCTGTACAACTCCCTTGATGTTGTCGGTGAAGATGTTTATGTCTTTTTCGAAAAAATATATAGCTGTGAATTTGCCGCTTATTCAGGCCTCATAATTTTTACTCTTTAAGTGAAAATCGCTATATGCACGAATTTTGAATTAATATATTACTGTATGGAAGTGCGTGTACGTGTTTCGTTTTTCCATTTTGCAGTGTCCTTTCTTATTTTTATTGTTGCCACTCCAATAATGCTGTCTGTACTGCACAATTGTCTCCACAACCATCATTAGCGCACGAAACCCCCTCAAACCCACTATATTCCAGGTAACGACATATTACATGACCTTACCTCAAATGAACGCTATGAACTGAGAGTCGACATGGAAGATTACGAGGGAGAAAAACGATATGCGACGTATTCGCGCTTTGGTGTTGCTTCAGAAGACGATTGATAGTGCGGCATTGTTTCGCTGTTTCAGATGTGGAGTTATTTGTCTTCTTCATGTTTATCATTATATCGCAGAGATCAGGGATGTCGTTTGTAATCCATTCGTACTTCATGGTTGCTGCTGTGTGT
The DNA here is from genome assembly GCA_033239005.1 of Lamellibrachia satsuma. Classification (NCBI taxonomy): domain Eukaryota; kingdom Metazoa; phylum Annelida; class Polychaeta; order Sabellida; family Siboglinidae; genus Lamellibrachia; species Lamellibrachia satsuma. The sequence goes on from BSQZ01000011.1 coordinate 1,643,451, forward strand.
GAGAAGGTGAATATTTTCGTTACCCATATAATATTCTGTGTCAACACCACCGTGTCGTCCAAATTCGTTTTTGTATCCATCAAGTCTGACTAAAGTTGGTGTCGTTGACCTCCGCAGATCTGTGCATCCAAACCATCCAGCCGCCGCCTCCAACTGTCTGGTCGCAAGACACGGTCATAGTTTTTCAATCCCCGGGTAGACGGTGTTTGGTCCATCATGTCCAGTTGATACCCGGTAGCATTTCAGATCGATACAATCCTTCGGCTTGCAATTATTTTGGCACAACGCGACATTGCACAGTAACAAAGTCTATTCCAATATATATCGTGACATTTATATATTTCCTCAACGCTTCGTACACGTCTGTGTGTTCTTTGTAATAGCATTGTGACGTGATGTTTGACGACACGTGGTTGCGTTTAAGCGATCTCACGCTCACGTTCAGCAAGCCAACGGGTACATGTAGAAAAGCGTGTGCTACGTCACGGAGACTTGCGCGTTCCATTTAACTGTTATCCAGTGGTTGGCAGGCACGTCCGCGCGATGTTGTTACATTTACACTTATACTTATATAGGTTAATGAGTTATTTTATGCCATCGGCCTTTGTTGTTACCGAAATCCCAGGCTATTCCAGTGCTGATCTAGTAGTGCTTTGAACTAAGGGACTGTCTTGCCATCCACCACATTTTGAGGGAGTCCGTTCCACAAATCGATCACTCTGATCGAAAAGAATCTCTGCCTAGTCAACAGTCTGGCTCTCCGTTTGAACATTTTCATTGTTTGCCCTCTGGTGTGTCCAGGCTTTCTCGTTTCGAAGAATTTACTAGCTTCTACGTTTTCCAGTCCGTTTAATATTTAGAAAGTTTCAATTAGGTCGCCTCTTTGCCTCCAGCAGTATAACGAGTGTAGTCTCGTGTGTCTTAGTCTCTGCTCATACGTGAGCTTCGTTAAGCTGGTTACCAGCTTAGTGACTCTGCGTTGCACTTTCTCTAGACTGTCGATGTATTTCGCCATGTACTGGCTCCGTGTCTAATCACAGAATTCGAGTTATGGTCGGACATATGCTCTGTATAATGTATCTAATGAATCTTTTGTTATGTGTTTGAAGGATCTCCTCACCATGCCAAGAGCTTGCTTTGATGCTTTCTGGCATTGCGTTGATGATTTCGCATAACCCTACAAAATACTTTTGTTTCCATTGAAGGAATAATCAAACAAAATATAAAATTAAGGGTTACATTTAAAATTGATGACATTAAGAGGTAATCCCAAAAACTAAAGGGTATCTTTAAATTAAAAAGCGATCACCTCAAAACGTAAAATAGGGGCCTGATTTTAGGACAATTTTAGATGACTCTTTAATGTTTCCAAGGCCCCTTAAGCTTGTCTTTTGATATGAGTCCTTACATTTTAATTTTTAGAAAACCCATTAAATATATGAGATGACCCCTTAACGTTTTCAGATGATGCATTAGTCACTTTTTTAAATGATTCCTTTTTAAATTATCCTTTAAATTGTATTTGATGAAATCCCTTAATTTTAGTAATATTTTAAAATAATTTAGGTGCCTTTAATCGTTTACATGAACAGTTTAGTTGACTGAAATTACCTTTAATTTAAATGTTTGAGATAACCACTTAATTGTTTCAGTTGATCCCTTATTTTATTATTTTTTAGTTTTTTATGTAATATCACATTACACTATAGATTTCCCCAAGTTGTCTGAGAAGACCCGTTAATTTTTTATCAAAAGATGATCAGGTATTTCTTTTTAAGCATTTTTAATGATCCCTTAAATAATTGTTTGAGATGATCCCTTAATTGAATGTAGATTATCTCTTTCATTTGTTGAGGTGACCCTTTTTAATGACACCACCCCTTTCCTTACCACTCTGTCTGACTCAGTTCTATTGTTTATCAACATATAGTTACTGCCGTGCGTTACCTGGAAGGTAACATGAACTCCATTCCATATGTCCTCCCAGAAAACATGCAGCTGACTTGTTCTGAGATGCCTATGTTAATCATACGTTTGTGAACGTTGAGTGGGTGTCAGCATGGCTAGCCGTTATAAGGGTGAACATGATGATGATGACGATGAGGAGAAGGAGCAAGATGATAAGGCTAAGGATGTCATCATCTTAGTCATAATCATCACCATCATCATCACTGCTTAATTGTCTTCATCTTCTTCCTCATAATCGTCATAACCATTTATTACCCTCATCATCACCGTCGTTATCATCATTATTATTATCATCATCATCATCATTATTATCAACTTAATCACTAACATCATCATCATCATCGTCATAATCATCATCATCATTATCATCGTCACTAAGAGTACCTCTTGATTTTCATAATCATCATATTACTCATTAATCATCTTCTTCGTTATCATTATTAACATCTTCATCATAATGATTATCACGATAATTTTTATTACACTACCGGTCGATTGTTACATTACCGGTCGATTTATTACATTAATGGTCGATTTAGTACATTATCAGTCGATTATTACATCACAGTTTGTAACAGGCGATCCATGACTGTCGGCCTCGATGATGGTGGTGGTGATGGTGGTGGTTGTGATGATGGTGGTGGTGGTGGTGGTGGTGGTGGTGGTAGTGTCGGCGGCGACGATGATGATGGTGTTGGTGATGGTGATGATTATGTGTTAATAATCATAATTTGACAGTTATCTATTTAATGTGAATGTATCGACACGAATATCATGTTGACATTGCATGCTGGACAGCAGAGTCGATATTCATAGACAAATAACTAATTATAATGATATAATAATTATATTTACAAATGGTGATTTATTACAACACACAGTCAGTATATAGTTTATAGTATATATCGTGACTTTACGATAACAAGGGTCAGACTATGTGCGTTTTTAAATGTTTAAACAAAAGTCTTAGTTTTTGGCCTACGCACATATAACAGTTACTCAAACATAACCATTTGCAACAACATTTAAGAATATCACGCCAGTGGTTTACTAGGAAAACCTTGTTGAACACACAACATCTTAATTTCAGGGGCCGCGCAATAAATTAAATAAATTTACGTCGCGAGTGTCATTGTCTGGCAATAGTAGCTCGCCAAATGAAAATATATATGTGCACACATATTCCTATGCTTGCTAACAGCATATGACCATGCTGCTTTCGTCAAAAGTCAACTTGTGTAACGTATTCTGGTCTTTGTTTACTAAACTAGTCCTCTTTATGTCAATACGGAACGTTTGTTTGAGAGTTTGCGTTCGTTCTGTGTATGTCGGCCGCCCTTAATACGTCACATGTAGTCTCGGTAACCCCCGATTTCATAACTGCGCATGCGTTTATCGGTCATGCTGGTTAACATGTCAGCCTTCAGTCAACCGGAGAAATTACATGAATCTCCAACTTTTGGAACACATTCTGAGTAAACCACTGGCGTGATATTCTTGATTTTAGTTGCACATGGCTAGTTTTATTATTTTCTTTCATGTGCATAGCCCCAAAAACCATGATTTTTTTTCGTTTCCACGTCTATAATATAAAGCCTTTTGTGACTACCCAGCCCCCGCAGGCGTACCATATGTACATAGTACTGGATATTGTTAGATATTAAGTCAATAAAAAAACTAAATTAATATAAACAAAATGGTGAAAGAGAAGGATTACTGACATTGTAGTGATTGTAATTAAAATATTTATAAATTAGGCTTGATTTTAACACTGAGCAGCTTTAAAATCAACAGTTGTGCCCCTACAGTTAACAGTATGTGAAATTACCTCAAAGTATTGTACATGTTTTTGTAGGGGTATATGTAGTATCTGCATCATCATCCTGCGCTAGCTCAATTACTCACACGCGCTCTCGCCAAATCGCTCCACCTGCATTGCTATCTGCACGATGGATGGTTGGATGGATGGATGCTGGATGAATGGATGGTTGATGGATGGGTGGTGGATGGATGGGTGGTGGATGGATGGTGGATGGGTGGTGGATGGGTGGGTGTTGGATAGATGGTAGATGGATGGGTGGTGGATGGATGGGTGGTGGATGGATGGACGGATGGTTTATATATCGATGGTGGATGGATGAAGATGGATGGATGGATGGATGGTGGAAGGATGGATGGGTGGTGGATGGATGGATGGATGGATGGATGGATGGTGGATGGATCGATGGTCGATGGATTAACTTCTCTCTTTTAGCTTCTTCGATTATTGTATTATTTGTTCAAAAGTGTATGATGCCATTAATGTGTCATTGTATGTGTTACGTTTTACAGCCCTCATGTCTAAGAGGCTAGGGTACTGCTGGCCACTATTGACTATCAGCAGCACAAGAACCGTCGCTACAATACGACGCACATAACCAGATCATGTGAGTTGTGAGATTGTGCACAACACGATATTCACAAACAACAGCGGTTATCCAATGGAGTATTAAACACATACCATTTAAACATTCAACACAGGACAATCGTACTTACTCGTCTGAATATGGGTAATTTGTTTACATCCTTGATCTAACAATACCTGATGATGCAAGCAATGATTAGATTTAGTAATGGGCAGTGTGTGGTCATTTGATAGTGAACGTCGTTTTTAAAGTACTAAAGCTGTTCATAGCAACAATCCAACTCTCCGTTACACATGTTATGACCAGACCTGTTAAGTCTTCCACTTCTCGCGGAAGACACCCACCTCCCGTTCTGCCGCGCGGGAACTGAAATCTTCAGTTTATCATGCCTTCTCCCGTTTTTTTTTACCTACCAAATTTCAGACTGTACGCTCCGTTTTAGAAATAAATATTTTGGTGATTTCCGTTGTAGTGTAATGTTGCCGAATCGCTAGTTTATTTCGGTTAATATTTTTGTTGTTGCATATTTAATTCCCGAACACTCCGGAAACGTGCAACAGACATTTTAATTTGATTGAAATTATCACGTGGTCTCGAAATATCGAATCAGGCATTCTATGTAAACATGCCCGCCGTCAGCTGAGAGCACTGATCTGCATGACAATAGGGCGTCAACAAAAACAGGTTTGTATCGGCTGTCTCGTCAATAAAAGAAATATTCGTCTAAATAGGCGTTGGTCTCCGATCTACGATGGGTAGGTCGTAGCGACAGCCAACACACGCGTTTTCCCATGTATGTAACTCTCACTTTAGTGTTGCCGAGGGGTGTAAATATGATGTCATTTGCCATGCGACAACGTCGCAGCACGTGGACCGGGTTTCACAGGCAAACGATCGTGTGACTTCCTTCTTAATTAACCCGAAAGACCAAGAGATCGCCAGGCGTGTAATCGTAGCAGAGATTCTGTTTGCCATCTTGGTTGCTGAGCGCAACCTTTCGTTTTTGCTCGTGGACCATTTCATAAAAAAAATTAAATGCTTCCTGACAGTGAAACCGGCAAGAAATTTTCGCACGATCATGAAAGGCGCATTCGCCCCAGACCGAAACAGCTGTGTTATAGACAAATGCAATACAAGCAGCTTTTCCTTTATGACGGACGAAAGCAATGAGAGGTCCTCGTCAAAACACCTAGTGACATTAGTGCGGTACTTCGACCAAGTCGCAGGCAAGGCTGTCACCCGATTCCTCGATATGCCGAATTGCAATATCGATACAGGCGAGTCGATAGTCAACACGATCAGCGAATCGCTTGGATAAGGACACAGATCTATTAAAGTATATAGTCTTGTTTGATCATATTATAGTATAAAGTGGACCCAATATATTTGAAATAGTTTACTTCCTCTAAGTTCTGACCGTTCATCGTGATGTTAATGGGGGTGTTCTGGTTGGTACTGTTGAAAGTATTTTGCTTTTCTCTGAGCTGACTTCCATCCCATAAGCTCTTGCCTTTTCTTCCAATCAGGTAGTGAGGTCTTTATGGTCACTCTCGCTGCCTCCCATGCGGCCAATATCATCCGCAAAACGAAGATTACATATTGGCGTTCCACCAATAGATATGGTGGTGTTGAAGCCTTGAAGGGTCTCCTGTATGATGTTCTCGAGGAATACGTTGAAGAGAACATCCGAGAGTGGGCACCCCTGACAAACTTCTACAGTTGTTCTGAAAAGTTCTCCAAGTTGGTTATTTAGAAGGACAACACTGTTTGAGTTGGCGTACAATGCCTGTATGACTTGTATCAGATCTTTGTCGAAGTTGTAGTTTCTTGTGACTTGACACAAACCTTCGTGTCAGATGTGGTCAAACGCCTTCTTAAAATCAATGAAATTGTGGATCAGGTCTTTTTTCCGGCCTGGGCATATACGTATCTCGGTGTTTTCCATTTTGCAGTGTCCCTCCTTATTTTTATTTTTGCCACTCAAATAATGCTGTCTGTACTGCACAATTTTCTTCACAACCATCATTATCGCACGAAACCCCTTCAAACTCCCTATATTCCAGGTAACGACATACTGCATGACTTCACCTCAAATAAACGCTACGAACTGAGAGTCGACATGGAAGATTACGAGGGAGAAAAACGATATGCGACGTATTTGCGCTTTGCTGTTGCTTCAGAAGACGACAACTATCGGTTGAAACTTGGGTCCTACTGCGGCACGGCAGGTAATCTTGTATTTGCCAACTTAAATATGGTTTCTAGACTGTCAGTGTATCCTTCCCTTGTGTGGTGCATTTATGCTTGTTGTGTACATTTGCAGCGTGTCAGCCATTCACCACGAAGGACCGGGACAACGATAAACACGCAGACAATTGCGCCCAAATGTTCAAGGGAGCTTGGTGGTATACTTCATGTTATAATTCCAACTTGAACGGGCTGTATCTTGGCAGCCCTGAAGATCCGCAGCAACATGGCATCGACTGGGAAGGGTGGCGTAAATCTTATTCGCTCAAGAAGGTCGCTATGAAACTGAGACCGTGTTATTTTTGTGGAAATATAAACAAACCTTGTATAACAATAAGGATCACTTCCTACGGGAAACTGTCTACATGCTTTTAAACGGATCGGAACGTACAATGAAGAAAATGAAAGTGTGTGTATGTTTGTGCGTGGGTGCGCGCAAGCGTGCGTGAGTGTGTGCGCGCGAGCGTGTGTGGATGTTTGCATAAAATCATATGAAGCAGGTCAATTTTGGAAATTGTAAAGTGGTGATATATAAACGTGTTTAATTCACTGCTAATGCAAATTCTCGATATTGGTTGGCATTCAGATAATTTTCAATTTTAATCCTCTAGCTTCTTCTTTATTTTCCTTATTTATTTCCAAGATGTTGAAATAATTATGACTAGAGTAGATCAATCGTAACTATGGAATTATCTGCAAGAATATCTAAAACACGGGTGTATATTAAACGCCTAAATAACTTTCCAGAGGTCGTAGAAAGTCATATTGCGAGAATAAATATGAGAAAACAATCTGATATGCTGGAATAACCGGACACGATTGAGCAAGATTTCGAGAATAGTACAAGATCCGCAGAAGGACAAGGAAGCAAGTGGCTTATCGAGAATCCACAAATATATAACCCTAGACAAACAGCCGTTTTGGAAGTACAGAAATAAATTGCGTCAATAGTAACTAAGGATTAGCGACAGTGCAGATTAATCTTGATTTCTAACAATAATTTGGAATATATCAATCATTGCATCAGTACGAAAACAGATTTAGCTTCAGGTGGCTCAGCGGTAGTGACAATACCAGGAAGCAGGATCTTAATTTTCACATGTTCGCCGACGACATATAGCTGTATCATGTTTCGACAGGACAACGCAGACCAGGTACAATGCTCTACACAAGCGCCAGTGATGCTTACGTGACGTTGACACATGGACACTTTACAATGGACAGATTACATACAAATTTTCTAACCCAATTCATCAATACATTGAAGGTTTTGCATGCAACCTTCATGATGTTAGCCAACACGAAGCTTTGGTTTTGATCGAGAAATAACTTGTTTAAAATAATTTATTGCAAAATTGGACATCTACGTTTATTTGAAGACACATGACGCTGCCCAACGCCTGACATAATTAATGTATATAAAAATAGATCAAAGTGTTTATGAAATAGCTAATATTGTCGAGAAACTTTCTTTTGATCGCATTTTAAGCCAGACATATCGCAATACACATTTTAGGATCATGATAATAATTGCTCGTGGGAGGGATACGCCTTTAAAGGGGAAACACTAAGGAGAGTAGGTGGTTCACCCAGTAACAGCAGCGACGGCGTTTGACCAACAGTCTCAGGCGTTTAATATAACATTGACGACATCAACATCATTTCATCGTTTGCATTTGTTCAACAGGAACAACAACAAAAATTACATTTATACAAGTAAATGGAAATGTATGCCGTAACTGTCACAAAATTGAATTGATTTGATAACACAGCTAATCAATCTCCATGCATTAAAGAAATTCAAATCCCAAGTTACGTTTTACCTTATCAACTATCGTTTCATCATTACGTTCATGTAATGTAACTTTTGCGATGACCCTTGAATTGCTCATATGTTCTTGTCAAAATAACAAATGATTTATGCGTACGTGCATAGCCCTTGTGGATGGTCTAGAAATTGCAATGATGGTATGAATAATTAAGCCTACCCGAGATACCATCGAGCAACTGTGACAATTACGTGAAGGCATGTAACCACGCTTCCGAAGCTGGAATACAATATCTATCAAACATTCGTCCGGCTCGATTTATCCCACGTCGTACGGCTGGACGGCGACTGGCCGACGACAGAAGATCCGGGCGACGTCGCGTCGAAAGTGGGCGTTGAAGGCGACGTAGATCCAGACGTTGACAGCGCTGCTCGCGTACCACAGTTTGTGTGCAACGCTTTGTATAACATAACATACACACACGCGCGCGCGCGCCCGCAAACACACAGAAACACACACACACACACACACACACACACACACACACACACACACACACACACACACACACACACACACACACACACACACACACACACACACACACACACACACACACACACACTTAGAGTTCGCTTCTATGAATGCCAAATAGGTTAAATCATATCAGTCCTGCAAGAGATTTGCAATTTTCTTGGGAAGACGATGAAGAGAGTTGACATCAGGATGAGCATTGTCGCCATCCGCCGATTCCGTTGTCGCTTCATCAGTGCAAAGGTCGTGGCGACCTCGACGTTCGCGCTGTGGCCGTACAGCTGAAGCAGAAGGCACAGGGTTTGTTCAGTCATACAAGAGTGTCAGTTATGTTCACTTAAATGCAGGTTTACACGAACGATTTTGGTCAAAACTTGTCGTTAATGCGCTGCAAGAATCTGGTCATGGAAGACCAATTAGCGAAGGTATTTTTTTCATCGATTGAGTAAAGGTAAATTTGGACTATTTCACTTTCTCGCAGATAGTCATAAGAGTTTGGAAATCCATATAGGAAAACTAAAGACGACTACCCAATATAGTATATGGATGATTCTACCAGAATAATAAACGAACCTTGTGTAGACAAAATATAGCTATCAAAATAGACTGATAATAAAGGATCACAACCTGTATCTTGATATGTAAATAACACCTATATCAATACGTATAAACTCGCCTACCTCGCAGGTAAACCTAACACTTTCGGTCGACGAGGGACCATAAACTTGGTCGTCTAAGGACCGTCCTGTGGTTGACAATGAACTATTTAATTGTGCATTAACACCTCGGCCGACAATTGACCGATTCGTGGTCGACTAAGGACTACCTTTCTCTGCGCGCAACCTCGGCAGACTTGGGACCGCACATTTGGCCGTCTAAGGACCACCTGTGACTGGAACCACCTACAAATGTGGTCAAACAAACCGGCCGACAAGGGTCCGTATCGTGGCCGACTATCTGACCACCAAAATATGCATCACCCACATATATCTACATCTACCGGACAACTGGAAAGAACAAAACAACGATCGTCAATGTATTATGTCAGTCTTGCAGTCGTCAATAATTAAACATAACAATGAATAGTTAATAACTTATTCCACCTCTTTATAATGACTCTTTGAAAAGAGTTTCACCTTTGCAATAAGCAATATATTGTTAAACCGGCTATACTTTAGTTGGGTTCTCTTTGCCTCGCCTCGCCCTACTTGAATAGTTCAGAAAATATGGGTGTTGAATTAGTTATACTTGACAAATACCACACAGTGTCACCGCTCCACACAATCCCCCGGACAGAGCCCCCAGATGTCACAGATTTAAGTTTGGCTGGATAATATGAGGCGAGCCAATGGACATGAACTCGGTAGGTTCGGTGTGGGTATTTGTGCAACTATCATAAAACACAATAGAAAAACTAGTAATATTACAATCCCACGTCAAGATTGATTTACAGTCATATATCAATAATGATTTACAGTTCTATATGAAGAAAGACTCACAGCTCTACAAAGTTTTACGTCTTCTACGAGTGTATTCTTGCGTTCGGCGTGCTCGGTGAGTGCTGTCATGCGTACGGCCTGCTCGGCGATTGCTGTCATGCGTACGGCCTGCTCGGTGAGTGCTGTCGTGCGTACGGCCTGCTCGGTGAGTGCTGTCGTGCGTACAGCCTGCTCGTTGAGTGCTGTCGTGCGTACGGCCTGCTCTGTGAGTGCTGTCATGCGTACGGCCTACTCGGTGAGTGCTGTCGTGCGTACGGCCTGCTCGGTGAGTGCTGTCGTGCGTACGACCTGCTCTGTGATTGCTGTCATGCGTACGGCGTACTTGGCGAGTGCTGCCTTGCGTGGAAGCTGGCAGTATAGCTGTCAACGGCAAGTTGGTAGAGGCTATCGAGGGTGGACGGCGGCGGAATTAAGCGTCAATGGCTCAGCGACTCTTTGCCGCCGGCGAGTCGCATTCTCCCTCGCACGCGAACCGTTGGGCGAGTAGGGTTATTCCGAGAGGAACCATGTAGGTTCTTGTGTGTCACGTGCAACCTGACTGTCACGTGGCTGGGGTTCCTCTGCCGTTTCAACAACAATAACTATTTTATACTTCCACCATCACCAATTGCAGCCGTCAAATATGCATATACTACCAGATTTATAAAAGAAAACTACTTTGAACATTATTTTAGCTCCCTCTATTATTCGAAGGAGTGGAAGTAAAGATGTCTACCTGGGTCTATGCTGTCACCAACACAACGCAACAACCTTGACTCTATCTGAAATTATTCGTTCCTCACCATAATTAGGTTATAAAACAATAATAAACAATATAAGAAGACAACTAGTTTTCCAACGATACCAAACATGATAACATTTCGTTGATCTATTAATCAGTTGGAAACAACAAAATTTCCGATCTCTAGATTAGCCATCGGTCGCTATTCGGCGCCGCTAGTACGATTCTTACTCACCAAAATTTCAATCGCTAGGTGACTAAAGTGAAGAAACTAATAGTTATACACAACCTCACACGATCTCCGATCCTTGACATTTTCCAAGTACTTATCTGGCTGTTTCCTGTACAACTCCCTTGATGTTGTCCGTGAAGATGTTTATGTCTTCTTCGAAAAGATATAGAGCTCCGAATTTGCTGCCTATTCCAGCCTCACAATTTTTTTTTCTCCAATTTCTGGGTCCTTTAGTTTCTCGGTATCAAATCGGATGCGTGGGCTTTTCTGGTGATGTATGTTCTTCAGATGGAGTTTCAATGTTGTGAGAACCATGTTGCTGCCTATGTCATCCCCTGGGAATGTTCTGGTGTTTGGCTTGATAAAGCTTGGTTTGAAACGTTTTGGAGTGAGTATGTAGTCAATATGGTTATGTATTTTTTCATTAGGCGAGTGCCACGTTGTTATCCTTGACAGTTTGTGCCGATGTACCTTGTTCGCAAAGTTGAGTTTATGAATTCTTGCGAATTCAAGAAGTCTTAGTCCTCTATCATTGGTTTCTCCTGTGCAAAAGCGACCTATAGTTCCAGCCCATTGTTAATATAATGCAATCTCCTTGTGCTAAAATGTCTAATTGACACAATGAACTTTTTATTTATTTATCTAAGCATGCAAAATAAGAAAAGAGGATGATTCAAAACTGCGCAAAAATGCAGGTGAGTAGGGTTTATAATGTTTTTTAACCATAACAATATTCAGCGAAAATATCTAGTGTGATATTGAAGGACGTTTTTTACCTTTCAGAATATTTGTTGTGCTCAACAGAGCTTTTGGGAGTTCACGGTCCCTTCATCAGCGGTAGATACTTCGCGATCTTCATGGAACTGCTGTCATGTTACTGTAGCATTTATGCTATGTTGTGTATAAGAATACTATTTGAATGAATAAATGCATTGGCCTTTGTTGGAGCCGACCAATATTATGTAATTTAATTGTTTGCTCAAGTATGCCTTTTTCCGTATCTACGGCTTGGATGGCGTGGGTTTTTTATCTTAGAGAATTATGCGTGTTATGTAGGCAAGGACCGGAGTATTGGCCGATTTAGGCGTGTTTTAAGTTATTTTCACACATATTTAAGGGATGTTTTCTTAGCGGACTAGGCCAGGAAACGGTGATTGGTGAACTAGTGTCACGGGGTATCTCAGAAAGAAGGAGTATAAAAAGAGACTGGATGCACGTTTGAGGCTTTCGGCGAGCAGATCACGGTGAAGTAGACTGGACACAGAAGGGTGGCGTAGCCCAGCGTGGGCGCCCGGGTGTCAAATGACGTGTGATTCAACCACGTAGAAAGTAAGACTTTGCGTATGTCAGTAGAATTGTACACTCTCCACTAAAGTTTAGAAGGAGAAGGGGAAATGTGAGAGAAGTAGTGATCGATCACACGACCGAGAGGTGCAACGTAGATAGAAAGGGGTAGAAGGTCGCCCGTCCATTGCGTCTATTCTCGTCAGGCAACGAATCGAACGACGGCGGTGGACGCTCTTCGGCTGCGGTCGAGAGGCTCTTCGACTGCAGACGGCACGACTGCCGAAGTGCGACATCAAACGGTGACAACCATCCGTTCACGATGACAAGGAAATCATCTCCGTCTCCCATGTGAAGACGGGCGGTAATGGTGACACACCGCCACGCAAAGGACAGGCCTGATTAACGGTTTGTAAGAATGTAGAGACTTGACTGTGAGGGTGTTTAGGCATTAGATGCCTCAATATCAACTGTGATTTTGTTTATGTTACACCAACTGTGATGTTGCTCAGATGCAATTAGAATGTTCTTTAAGTTTTAGATGCCTTAGAATCAACTGGTCAATTGTTGGCACGTGGGAGGGGCTGTAGGACTAGTCACATCAGATAAGCCTGCACGCCAATGTGGTAGTTTATGTTAGAACATTTCTTGTGTATGTTAGGATTAGATGTTAGTAGAAACGTCTACGATTGCACTGGGTGATTAACCCCGGTCAGAATGACAGAGGATCCGAAGATTATATTATATTACATAGACCCAGGAGTCTACTTATTTCCTTGTATATTACTTAGTAACTATCGTATATTAAATGTATATTTTTCTTTCACTTATCTTTGTTGTCTTGTTGACTTGTGCAACCGCCATTCACGAGCGTTGAACTATAGAAATGGTGCATCCCAACTAGACCTGAGCCAATCTGTGACAGTGATTCATTCTACCGTTTATGGTCTCGAAAGCTCGATTGAGCACAACAGGTATGCTGAAAGGTAACACACTTCCTTCAATATGCCTGTAAATATGCCTGTAAGAGAATACGGAATCAACTAACACGCTGATATCTGGTGTGCTGGTTGGATGTATCTTAGAATACATTCAGGAATTTGTTAGCCTCATTCGCTAGACGGCAGCACTAGTCCAAAGGTGAATAGGAAGAGTAGAGAACTAATAGTTAACATTTCTGGTGCAAGATTTCTGGTTTCGTTTAGAGCCAAACCACAGGTGTACTTGGGCCAACACAGACATAACAGATGCTGAATTAGGATTGACAGGATACGTAATGTTTAGAAGAGATCGGATATGAAGAAAGGGAGGGGGAGTTATTTTATATGTTAAAGAATCTATTCAGGCTGATGAAATAAAATTAGAAAGGGAAGCAAATTGCGATGAAGCTGTTTGGTGCAAAATCGTTTCGGGAAATTCAAAATTAACTATTGGATTAGTTTACCGAAGTCCAAACATAAACGAAGAGGATAACACAAAAATACAAAATGCTATAAAGGAAGTTAATAAAGGGGAATGTATCATAATGGGAGAGTTTAACCACGGACACATACAAAGGAAATCTCTAGAGAGTACAGGAGGTGAGGAACAACAATTTATATTTTAATTCAGAATAGTTTCTTTACTCAGCACGTGATAGAACAAACCAGTGTAGATAATGTATTAGATATAGTTTTGTCATCACAAAAAGAATTAGAGCACAATGTAGAAATACATGAACCATTGGGTAACAGTGACCATTATCAAATACATTTTGACATCAGTGTAAAATCAGAAGGTAAAAATAAAAAAACCGTATAGGAGAAACTTCTACAAAGGTAACTATAAAAATATGAGATACTAAGCAAAGCTACATTTGAATAATATGCTGATGAATAAGACCGCAACTGAATGTTGGCATATTCTAAAATATGAAATTGAGAGTGTCACCGATAAATTTGTTCCCTTGAAAAAACAAGGAAAACGGTCTAGAAAGAAACACTTGTCAAAAGAAGCTTTTAGAAAAATAGTGTTTAAGCAAACTATGTGGAGGGTTTATAGGCGTACCAGAAAGGATGAAGACTATGCAAATTACAAAGAGGCATTTAACCTAGTTACAACTGAAATTAGAAAATCTGAAAGAACCTTTAAAAAAAATGGCAGGTAATATAAAAAATTATAGCAAGAGTTTATATGCTTATGTAAGGAGTAAACAGAAAGTTCGAGATACGGTCGGACCACTGGAAAACAACAGTGGAAACATAATGTCAGACGTGTTTCAAATGACAGAGATCCTAAATGAGTATTTCAGCTCAGTTTTTACCACAGAAGATAACAGCTCACTTCCAGTTCCATTTATTAAATTTGAGGGCAATAAATCAGAACATTTAGGGCAGTTATTTGTAACTCCTGAAATTATAGCAAAGAAAACTAAGAAGATAGCAGATAATAAATCACTGGGAGTTGATGGGATGCCACCAAAACTGCTTAAGGAAATTGTTGAGCAAATTAGTGCACCACTTGCAAAATTGTCTAACTTGTCACTAGAATAAGGAATAGTTCCTTCAGAATGGAAAGAAGCAAACACTACACCGCTGTTTAAGAAGGGATCGGGGAAAAAGCCAGAAAATTATAGGCCAGTTTAACATCTGTTGTATTTAAATTACTCGAAATATTAATTAGAGACCACATAGTGGAATTCCTTGCAAAACAAAAATTAATAAATACATCTCAACATGGGTTCCTAAAAGCAAGGTCATGACAAACCAATCTCTTATACTTTTTGGAAGAAATTGCAACGGGTCACCAGCGGATGTTGTCTACTTAGATTTTCAGAAAGCTTTCGATAAAGAGCCACAACAAGGAGTTTTACTTAAACTAAAAGCCCATGGCATAGGTAATGATGTAATCAACACACCAACACACCCACCACCTCCCGGACACTTCATGATAACGTTATCAACCCTGATCATTCAGTATGGAAGGCAGCAAAGGAATATCCATTCGATTTCAATGGGGTGGCGGAATTAAGCTCACGATAGAGCCTAACCGAAACACCCATGGCGCCCCTTGTGCACAATATAACACGCACTATTGTGCGTGCGTCGACGGATATACGACCCGTAATTGTGTACTTGTATTTAGATAGCCAGAACAACGGTGTATCCATGACGACGACAAGAACGTAAATATTTAACGAATTATCGTTTCAGCCAAGAATGCGCTCGTGTCAACAATAACGCTTACTAATAGTAAACAAAAATAACTAGTACCAGAACGCAAACATCGGTCGATCTGACGTTTGAATAATTTCGAAGCGACGGAACACGCGTTGTCATGGATACGCAATTGCAGTTGCAAAACAATGTCTGGAATTTGTTAGTTGTTTGAGTGTCATTTTATTCAAATCATATCATCCACCTATGAACATAGACATACCACAACACTTAATCGTAACCAACGGACTTTGTTCTACACAATTATGAACATTCGTATTGTGAAAGTTTCTAAAACATCACAGGAAACATAAACCACGTGCATTTCACGAACATCCCGTCGACATTTGACATCTGGCGAATAAAAATACACCGATGAAAACATATAGCCTGTTTATAATTTAATTGAAGTTTGTTTCTAAACATAGTATTTATACAAAAACAAAGGCGTTGTTAGGTTATACGTTTATCTGGTGAATAAAAATTAAACGGTATATTTGTGACCAATAACTACAACTGCGATCAATTATCATTAACAAATGCGTCAACATGTTGGGTTCAATAATTTCCAGAAATGTCATCCGGTCAGTCCAATTGACTCTTTAGAAATAAATCTTTTCACACAGCATCTATCTTTGACCATAATTCGACTAGTCTTAGTTAACTATTACCCTCACACTTACCTTTATCCTTACACTTACCCTTACACTTACCCTTACCCTTACACTTACCCTTACCCTTACACTTACACTTACAATTACCCTTACACTTACCTTTATCCCTACACTTACCCTTACACTTACCCTTACACTTACCTTTGTCCTTACACTTACCCTTACACTTACCCTTACCCTTACACTTACCCTTACACTTACCCTTACCCGGCCATTACCCTACATTGAAACTTTAGTTGTAACAGACCGCAGCTCTTACTGTTACGGTGTGATGAACGACGCTATCTATACGTTTTTTTATCGCAATAATTCCAATGTTTTGTGAACAAACGATGTTATTGTGATATCTGTTTATCAGCGTTCAGGTCTTCCAACGTCGTCAAGACGGAACCGGTGGCTTTTATCGGGATAAACCGGCTTTGGTAAAGTGTCAAAGGAATTCTGGTTTTGTAAGTAAACAATGTCAAAGGTCACATGATGAAATATGTGCGCGCGTCCGTACGTGCGTTCGTTCGTACGTGCGTGCATCGTTTAATTACTATTTTTGCGGTGTCCTTCCTAAGTTGTATTGTCGCCACCCCATTAATGTTGTCTCTACTACACAACTGTTTTCTCTTCATAATCATCATTAGGGCATGAAACCCCTTCAAACTATATTAATGGTAACGACATATTACATGACATCACCTCAAATAAACGCTACGAATTAAGAGTCGACCTGGAAGATTACGAGGGAGAAAAACGATATGCGACGTATTCGCGCTTTGCTGTTGCTTCAGAAGACGACAACTATCGGTTGAAACTTGGGTCCTATTGCGGCACGGCAGGTAATCTTGTATTTGCCAATTTAAATATGTTTTTCAAAGTGTCAGTATATCCTCCCCCTGCATGGTACATTGATGTTTGTTTTGCGTATTGTAGGGGATTCGCTTGGCGATGCTGCGTGTCAGCGATTCAGCGCAAAGGACCGAGATAACGCCAACCTTGAAAAGCATTATGCCGAAAGTTACAAAGTAGCTTGGTGGTACAATGCATGCTATCACTCCAACTTAAACGGGCTGTATGGGAAGGGTGGCATATGTCGTACTCGCTCAAGAAGGCCGCATTGAAACTGAGACTGTGATGTTTTATGGAAATATAAATACATATTGTATAACAGTAAGGATCACTTCCGACCGGAAACTATTTGCTTTTTTTTTAACGTACGATGACGTAAATGAATGTGTGCGTGCGTGCGTGCGTGCGTGAGTGCATGCGTGCGTGAGTGCGTGCGCGCAAGCATGTGTGGATGTGTGCATACAATCAAACGAAGGAGGGCAATTTTTGAAATGGATGATGTATGAATGTGTTTACGTGATTGCTAACACAAATTCACCTCGATTGTGATTAGCATTCAGATAGTTTGCAATTATTATCCACTAGCTTTTTATGACAATTCTTGTCAATTAATTGCTCATATTGAGTAACTGCTTTGGTTGTGGAAATATCGGAGAAGAAAATGCACATGGAACCAGCGAAGTCTCTCCAGTGTCGGTAGGACCAATGAAAACCTTCCCGTGTCGGTAGGACCAACAAAACCCCTGCCGTGTCGGTAGGACCAACGAAACCCCTCCCGTATCGGTAGGACCAGCGAAACCCCTGCCGTGTCGGTAGGACCAACGAAACCCCTCCTTTGTCGGTAGGACCAACAAACCCCTGCCGTGTCGGTAGGATCAGCGAAACCCCTCCCGTGTCGGTAGGACCAGCGAAACCCCTGCCGTGTCGGTAGGACCAACGAAACCCCTCCCGTGTCGGTAAGACCAACAAAATCCCTGCCGTGTCGGTAGGACCAGCGAAACCCCTCCCGTGTCGGTAGGACCAACGAAACCCCTCCCGTGTCGGTAAGACCAACAAAATCCCTGCCGTGTCGGTAGGACCAGCGAAACCCCTCCCGTGTCGGTAGGACCAACGAAACCCCTCCCGTATCGGTAGGACCAGCGAAACCCCTCCCGTGTCGGTAGGACCAGCGAAACCCCACCCGTGTCGGTAGCTGTGAGCAGATTTGAATTAACATCCTAATTATATTATACAAGAGAAACATAAATTGATTTATTTCCAAGATGTTGAAACAGTTATGGCTAGAGTAGATAAATCGAAACTATAGAATTATCGGTACGAATATCAAAAACATGGATGCATTTTAAATACGTTTGCTAATAAACTAACACATAAATATGTCGCTTCCGTGCCGTTAGGGGGTTATGATTTCTCGTTTTGATCAATCAATAGAGACATGGGTGTCGAATGGATAAATACTTTGGAACGCAGTGGCGTCATGGTTAGGACATTCGAGTTTTGACTCCTCAGTAACCTTCCAGAGGTCGTAGAAAGTCATGTTGTGAGAATAAATGTAAGAAAGCAACCTGATATGCTGGAATTCCCGTATACGATTGAGCAAGATTTCGAGAAGAGTGCAAGATCCGCAGATGGACAAGGAAGCAATTGGCTTTTCGAGAATCCGCAAAAAAAATATCACCCTAGACA